>JARHVA010003912.1:1410000-1778104 GCA_037957365.1 Torreya grandis
AAAAAAACATTGGATATAATTATGACACATTATCATCAAAGTCAAAATACTTTATCATTATGCATGATAATGCAAAGAATAACAGGTGTTCATGAAAATCATGTCTAATTGGTGCCATTCATCAAGCTCTTCAAGATATAACATTCCCAGGTTATCCACTTATATTACTTACACCAATTGGAGTTACAACATTCAATATTGATGCCTCAACCATCCTTTAACAACTTCAAATCCCAATCACATATTTTACTGAATTAGAAGGAACAAGACTTGTAAAACTTTCCAAAGAGAGATCTACCACATAAAATACATATTGATTGATGATTTGAACTTCATTAGATAAATATTTCTACAAAACATATACTTTTAACTTCGTCAAACATTTATTGAGAATGCAAACATGAGTTTTGGAGGCATATATATGATTTTAGTTGAATATTTGGGACAAATATTTCTTGTTAGTGATAGATCACCATACAATAGTAACATATATGAAAAACTATTTTGGGAAAAATTCAAAAAAAAATGTTACTTTTGAAAATATATTTAGACAAGAGGGACAAATTGAGGATGAACAAAAGTTTTGTCAACTTCTCACAAATCTGAGAGATGCAAATATGACAATTGATGAATGGAAGTTATTGATGACAAGAACCATTGTTTAAATAGAGAGAGCCACCAATGATTAATTTTAAAATAATATTATTTTAATCACCAAAAATGATAATGTACATAACCACAACAAAATAAAATGCTAATATCATATAGGTAGAATCTTTTGTCTCCATGATTGTCATATAGAATCCAAAAATTCCTTTATAAAAATTCAAACAACACTACTGTTAAGTAATCATATATTAATTACCAATACATCAAATAATGTTTTGGTTCCAAGAAAGTTTCAAGTTTAATTCAAGAGAAATATAATTCAGGTTTAATCCCACATGAGATCAATATGAATCATGATAACATATATATCATACCAAACTAAAACATTTGATCATACACAACCACTTCAATTACATAACATATTAAACTGCATACATACATGTGTGTGTGTGTGTGTAAACACATAAACACACACACATGTATGTATTTATACACACATACATGTGTGTGTGTTTTTATACATACATAGATATTATTATATTAATGTTTTATTCAAGATACTGCCATATAAAATAATTGGTTCGATACTATTTCACAACACAAAATGCAATTTTTGAATAACCATGAACTTATTAAGAGCTACATGATTGAATATTAATAGTCGGTCCTCTAGCTATTTAAAACTCTAAAGTATTCACAAGTATTGAAACAAGGAAAACCTTTTTACATATTCAAACCATATAACTAAATGTACAGTTTAAACTTCTTCGTAATACCCATACATTTATAATCTAAAGACTAGGTAATACAATATAATAAAGCATAGATCTAGTTCGATTCTCCACTATAACCAAAGACTAAAATAATATATTTGAAGCTTAAAATAATATCATAATCAACACTTGGTCTGTTTACTTCTATCAGAATCAACTAAAATCAAAAACCCTTATTCAACATTGACCAATCCAGTCATTCCAGAATAACTGTAACTCATAAATCCTATCCATATACATCTATGAATCGACTAAAATCAAAATCCTTGTTCAATATATATATATATATATATATATATATATATATATATATATATTAAACCATTCAACAAAATATGCCTTCAAATTTATAAACATAACTACCAATTTACTCAGTTGTTTAACAAAAAGAAGACAAGGATTTGGGGTTCATTCATTCTCAACCCTGTGGATGGGTCAAGCCCATCCCCAAGGTCATTTATGAATGACCTTTGCTACTTATTTTATTACTGTAAAAACTCAAACCAAATTAAATACAAAATTTTAATTTTTTTGTGCATAATTTGGTAAGGACAACCATGTTGAAGGGTTTGAACCAAAACCATGATAATAATAATTTTAAAACTAATGCACATAGTCATTTAAACATTTTTGGGGTTATTTAAAAATCGATTGAAACCACTATAGGGCTGAAACCCCTTCAATATTTTATAAATACGAAAACTATCACAGATAATAACTCGTAGATCTCTTTAAAACCCTAGTTATCTTCTAGGTTTTTTTCTCAACATTTTAACCATATTTAGAATGCAAACATAGTTGAAAAAAATGGAGGGGGTTTAATATATGCTCAACCCTTTGGATGGGCCATATCCATCCATAGGGTTGAACACATATAACCCATTTTATATATATATAAAATAAAAATAAAGACAAAACCTCCAAAACCTAACAAAATTAACCAATGGCATCTACCCTACATTCATGATATGGTTCAACAGAGAAACCCAGAAGTATTTTAAAAATAGGGCCTACCTTAAATTCTAGATAAATCAAGTCCAAGAGATCTCTCTTTTTTTCCTTTCTTTATCCTTTGACTCGGGCTTGGTTTCTCTCCTCCCCTTTTTCTTCCAATCCCCTCGGCTCCATATATCTATCTGAGTGCTAATTTGCATGCCAAAATTCCATAAAAGAACTCCACAAAACCAGTTCTTTTCAAACAAACACTAGTTTTCCAAAATCATTTTATGAAATCTTGGCATGATAACCTCAATAATTGATTTAAATAGTTGAAACCCATAATGACAAAACCATGCAACCAAAATAGTATACCTAAATTCACATTTTGACTTGAAGAGTATAGAAACTCAACGATTCATAATCCTATATACCTGAATATTTTAAAGTTTATAATCATTTAAATAATATAAAAGTGAATGATAGCCCATTGACTAAATAGTGCTAATCAAATACCGTGCATAATGACATAGATTGAAAGGGGTTTTATCTAAATCATTATAATCATGCCTTCAATCAAAACTTTAACCTATGCTTCAATCACTAAAACATGTATAAGCCTTGATTTAATATTCAAACCTTCACTAACATAAACTTGGTCTAAGGTATAACCATCAAACAAACAAAATAATCAAGTCCTTTTATTATACCAATGAATTTATTTTAAATCAAACATCTCCTAAGGCTTGTTTAGAAACCCTATACTAAAGCAGTTTGCTTTAAAACAACATATTAATTACTCTGCATATAATGCTATTATAATGTTTAAACCAGAGATTACTAGATATAAGTGCAACCATGTCAAGATAAAAGAATTATACTTCACATCACAATAATATCATACAAGGACTTCAGAGCACAAGTTGCAACGAATGTAAATACATGAAGTAAACTAAGTAAAACATTTTAATTTACCTTTGCGAACACATGCCACACACATTTGACCCATATGGTACACATTCATAGGTAATGGAGTAAGATAAACATGCAAGAATTTCAACTATCGTATGATCTCATAAATGCAAACACTCTACAAGGGTTAAAGCAATATGTAACAAATAATCAATCACAAGCAAATGCATAAAATACATTAGTAACTTAATACATGTTGTAAGTAGTAAATATATATTGATTAGCACATAATGAGCATGCATATATTCTATGTGGTATGTGTTGCATTCTCGTCTCATTCTCTCCTCCCCCACTTATCTCCATATGCACCATCCTCTCTGATGATACCCTCCCTAGGTCATAATCAAAAGGGTGGACTCCATCCTACATCTACCTCAAAACAAATGAACAGTGGTTAGAATAAATCATGACATAATTATAATAAATTATTGTAACTAAATAAACTACATAATCATGATCAAAATGTATCATAACAGAATATAAATAGATAGCTACCAGTTAATTATCATGATCATAAGTAATAAACACTGTCCATAATCAGGAAACAACTAATCCAATTACTTAACACATCAAGTAAACCAATTACTAACCACATAATCAATAATAAATAGATTAATAAGTCTATGGGAAAAATTGGATATGCTTATGGTTTTGGTGGCAATCTTGTCTTTCCTCCATTCATCGAATAAAGATAAATGAGAATTATAGTTGTGAATGCAATGGTTGGTATTAATATTATTGAAATGATAATGGAAAAAGCTTTGAAATGTTTGTATCTATATCTATTGCATATGGCATCATGTATTGGTCGAAGGTGCCTTTCATCGAGGAAGCCTTTTCATTTCTCATCTAATTGGGTTTTTTTTTAGATTAAAAAAGAGGCAAATCCCATCTATTATAATATTTACAAAAAAACTAATGAAACAAGGAGATACATGAAAAAGCTACTATATCTAGTAGTGATTTTGACTATAAAATAGGAAATAATACCTAAAATACATAACAAGAAATAATACAATGATGAAGAGAAACTAAACATCATTAGTAAAACTAGAGACCACCAAAGTTAGGCCCTCTTTGCATGTTTCTTCTTCTATGATTAGGGCAACCAATGACTCTACAAGCTTGGTATCATCCTTATCACTTGGGATACCTATCTACCATAAATAACACTCAACTTATGACTCTAAGAGATGTTATCCATTGCCATGGCCTTCAAAAGAATCCAAAATTGGTTTAGCATGGTGTCCACTGCATTGCCAAAGTGCTTGATGTCCTCGTGAACTGCCAATGAGTTGTCGGGGCTAAACACGATCATTTATATGCCAGTGAGTTACGTAATTTTGAGCAATTCCTACTTAAGGTTGGATTGACCTAGGCTTCCATGGCTTGGATGACATACTCGACATGAGAAATAAAATCTCCCTCACCCAACCTCATTGATAACTATTCATATAGGAGATGGGTCCAATTTATTAACTTCTCATCTTTCACCTCATCAACCAAAGCCTTCTACCAAAATTTTAGAGCATCCTTAGTAATGATTCTAGTTTTCTTGTCTAGCAGGTTACTAAAATTAAATAAGTGCCTCAACTTTAAATCATTTACCAATCCAAGAAAAGAGTGGTGCACATTGTCCAAAGAGTATTTGTGGATCATGCTCGAGTTCATCTCCTTGACTATGTTCCCACTAACCTTTGATTTTATTTGACAGGGATGGCTCTTTAGTCCACATTAGCTAAAACTTGAAAGGCCTAAGATATGGAGGGATAAATTTAGAGATGTTCAAGCTAATGCGCCAGTGGTTAAAACTGTTAGGTTGTGGAGCTAAAAGCTTCACTGATGCAGACATGGAGGAGGTTGCAGGATGAGTTGCTGAGTGTCACGGAGACTGGCGTTCGGTTTGGCCAACTGACGTCGGCAGTATTAGACAAGGAAGCAACCGACATCGGTCATTGATCGGCCGGCGTCGGTGACCCCCAGGCGGACAGGGACCGGCGTCGGTTGCCTGTGTGGTTCGGACTGCGTTTATTACGGGCAGTTAGCTAACGAACCAAGTGTTTGCATGATCAGGGCTAATTATAGACTGAGAGATGCGGATCTAATTATTGTAATTAGATGTCTAATTATTGTTTGGATGAGATCTATATAATAGACTCATGGTTGTATTGGAAAAGTGTGCTAGGGAGTAAGAGAGCATAATTATAAGCTCCTTCTGTGTGTGAGGTAGAGCAATGGTGCGTTCCTCCTAGTGCCTCAGTACCAGGTGTGTTGGTGCTGGATTGGAGAGTCAGCTGGATTCTTTAGGAGTGTAGGATCTTGGTCACAGTTGCATGGCCTATATAGGAGATCTACATGGTAAGTAAGATCGTTGATCTGCAGGTGTATGTGTGTGCAAGGTCAAGGTTCACAGGGGAGCAGAACCGTTGTTTGATTTGCAGGTGTGCAAGGTCATATAGACAGCAACACAACAGGGAGCAGTATCAGGCAGGATCTACTTGGAGTACAGGTGTGTACTCGGATAGAGCAAGAGGAAGGCAAGGGAGTTACTTCCATAAGTATGGTCTGTTGAATTGCAGGTTGTTGCAGATTCATGGGAGATCTACTTGAAGTACCTTGAGTACTTGTGGAGTATGTGGAGTACTTGTGGAGTGCGTGGAGCACTTGTGGTGTGCGTGGAGCACAGGAGGTGAACACCAACTCTGCATTTGAGTTGGGTGTTGGGACCTGAGAGGGAGAGCTTTGGGGAGAAGAATTACTGTTCACTTGAGGTGTGGGAAACCTCTGAAGAGGTGGTGGAGAAGAAGTGGCATCTTCTTTATTGTATTCTTTTCTGTATAAAGTATTAATACAATTGGTGTATTGTCTCTCATATCATGTGTTATTCTGAATTCTAGTTACTTGGTGAATCTGGTTAATTTCCGCATATTAAGTTGCTTGGTTTGGTAATCAAATTGTGTGCTTCCGGTTTTATATCTCCCAACAAGTGGTATCAGAGCTAAGGTTGGAGGAAGCAGGTTTTGTGTTTGGTTACAGGGCACTCTCAGGGGTTTCTGATCGAGTGGGAGTAGAGCAACAGCAGATCAAAGTAAGCTAAGAATGGAGGAGTTGAAAAGCACATATGGTTACTCACGGTCCTATGGAAAGAAAGAGCAGGTAAAAGATTATTGTTGGTTGGTAGCAGATCAGCATGAAGAAACTGAAGAAGCAGATGTTGCAGGTGTTATTGCACAGGATGTTCTTGGAGGTTTCTTGGATAAAGTTGAATCTTGGATAAAAGATTCGGTTGCCTCTTTCCATGCAGCCCTAGGTAGAGGAGCTGGTAAGCCTTGCCAAAGAATTGGCAAAGGGGAAGTGAAGCTAAAATTGCAGGCGGCCAACACACAGGTGTTGATGAAGGTCATGCAGGTCCCAGGTTTGGAGATATGGCTAATTTCTTCAGAAAGATTGGGTGATGAGAG
The DNA here is from genome assembly GCA_037957365.1 of Torreya grandis. Taxonomy (NCBI): domain Eukaryota; kingdom Viridiplantae; phylum Streptophyta; class Pinopsida; order Cupressales; family Taxaceae; genus Torreya; species Torreya grandis. The sequence continues at coordinate 1,416,752 of JARHVA010003912.1, forward strand.
ATGCACAAGAACTCTCACAACGGATGCACTTGAATTAGCTGGTGGTAAGAAAACAGGTATCCTTTATCTACTTGTTTATATTACTGATTCTTCTTTTGTTGCGGAGACGTGGCTTCGTAGGCTTGGTCACATGAGCAGGAAGGAGATGCATGTTCTTAAGTGGAAGACAGATATATTTGACAGGCTTAAGAACTGGAAAGCCTTGGTGTTTATGGAGGAGATGGCGGACAGAACCCAGTGGATGGTGTTGGATACTTCTGAGCAGGGCAGTTTGGACATGGGTTTTGATTCAAAGAAGCTCGCGGGTAAACAGTTATCACTCACAGGCGAACACAGGTACCGATGTCGGTCAGGAGGAATCGGCGTCGAACAGACAGGTGCTGATGTCAGTCATGTGCAGACCGAAGCCGGCGATGTCGGGCAGGGTAAGACCGACGTCGGTTAGGAGACCGACGTCGGCAGTATGTAAGACCGATGTCGGTCAGAGGATCGACGTCGGCAGCAGGGACACCAGCGCTGGCAGGTTGGTAGTCAGGTACAGACGCATGGAACCGACGTCGGTCGGATGCAGACTGTGGGGTGACCGAGGTCGGTCACTGTAACGGATTTTGGGTGGACAGCACGCTGTCAAGGAGTCTCAAACACCCATACGGAGGACTGAAGGCGTAAGTAGGCCCTCAAATTCGTTGTTCCTCTTCTTTATACATGTTGCTGATTGTAGAGCAAGAAGGATCCAGGAAACAGGTGTGAGCTTGGCATGGATGAGGATGTGATTCCTTGGAGGAGAACCAGACAGGGGTGTTTTGGTAGGGATGCCAGCAGGTATGAAAGCACAGAGATGAATGGATACCTTAGTAGAAGAATAGAGAGAACGGATACGTGAGACGAAAAACTAGGTTATATGGTCTTGTGGAGCTGCAGGACAGTGGTACAGTTTTTTGACAGGTGGAGGACGAAGCATGGCTTCAGTCAATGTCAGGGTAACTACTGTGGTTTTGTCTTACCAGGTGGATGATGAGTCATGACATCATTCTGTTGCTGTATGTGGATAGTATGCTAGCTAGCAGGGGTGTACATACAGGGTTTTGCTGAGCTAAGGGTAAGATTAGTTCAGTGGCATGTCAGGGGGAGTTCGGAGCAGCGAAATTCTTTGACATGGGAGGCATGGAGATCACAGGTTGATTTTGTCTCGAGTGGGAGCTGATGTGAATCAGGTGTTGGCGAGGTTCGGGATGCAAAGCCGGAGCACACTAAGGGCTGGACAGGTACAGTGTTCGAAATCACATGAGGTCTAGTATAGACCTGAGTATTCCCATGCAGTGGGAGCTGTCAGAGTTAGGAGCCAATTCGGGGAAGTGGGTTCTCAGGTTTTTTGAGAGGGACCGGCAGCAGGTGTTGCTATGCAGGGTCAGGACTTCACTACAGGTGTTGTAGGTTCGGATGTGGCAGGTTACTCGGATGACAGGTGGTACACCACGAGATGTGTGGTGGGTTGTCTTCAGGTGGGAACTTGAAGAGGAATACAAACCAGGAAATAGATTAGACAAAGTACAGGTACAGGTACAGGTACAGTGCAACTGTTTATCTCCAAGTGAGAGATTGTTAGGTTGTGGAGCTAAAAGCTTCACTGATGCAGACATGGAGGAGGTTACAGGATGAGTTGCTGAGTGTCACGGAGACTGGCGTTCAGTTTGGCCAACCGACATCGGCAGTATTAGACAAGGAAACAACCGACGTCGGTCATTGATCGGCCGGCGTCGGTGACCCCCAGGCGGACAGGGACCAGCGTCGGTCGCCTGTGTGGTTCAAACTGCGTTTATTACGGGCAGTTAGCTAATGAACCAAGTGTTTGCATGATCAGGGCTAATTATAGACTGAGAGCTGCGGATCTAATTATTGTAATTAGATGTCTAATTATTGTTTGGATGAGATCTATATAATAGACTCATGGTTGTATTGGAAAAGTGTGCTAGGGAGTAAGAGAGCATAATTATAAGCTCCTTCTGTGTGTGAGGTAGAGCAATGGTGCGTTCCTCCTAGTGCCTCAGTACCAGGTGTGTTGGTGCTGGATTGGAGAGTCAGCTGGATTCTTCAGGAGTGTAGGATCTTGGTCACAGTTGCATGGCCTATATAGGAGATCTACATGGTAAGTAAGATCGTTGATCTGCAGGTGTATGTGTGTGCAAGGTCGAGGTTCACAGGGGAGCAGAACCGTTGTTTGATTTGCAGGTGTGCAAGGTCATATAGACAGCAACACAACAGGGAGCAGTATCAGGCAGGATCTACTTGGAGTACAGGTGTGTACTCGGATAGAGCAAGAGGAAGGCAAGGGAGTTCCTTCCATAAGTATGGTCTGTTGAATTGTAGGTTGTTGCAGATTCATGGGAGATCTACTTGAAGTACCTTGAGTACTTGTGGAGTACGTGGAGTACTTGTGGAGTGCGTGGAGCACTTGTGGTGTGCGTGGAGCACAGGAGGTGAACACCAACTCTGCATTTGAGTTGGGTGTTGGGACCTGAGAGGGAGAGCTTTGGGGAGAAGAATTACTGTTCACTTGAGGTGTGGGAAACCTCTGAAGAGGTGGTGGAGAAGAAGTGGCATCTTCTTTATTGTATTCTTTTCTGTATAAAGTATTAATACAATTGGTGTATTGTCTCTCATATCATGTGTTATTCTGAATTCTAGTTACTTGGTGAATCTGGTTAATTTCCGCATATTAAGTTGCTTGGTTTGGTAATCAAATTGTGTGCTTCCGGTTTTATATCTCCCAACAAAAACCAACTTCCTTTAAAATATATATTTCAAAAATATAGTCTTATCGAATCCAATCTGAACTGAGGAGGAATCTATCCATTATTTCTACAATGAAGGCATCACCTATTTATCTATTTGACCAAGTGAAAGATCTAGACTTTCGCTTTACATAAAAGGCCAAAATGTCTTCTATGAAGGAAGCCAAATTAGAGGCTAAGAGGGAGAGGGTGCCAGAGCCCCCATTTTTTTCCAAAGGGGAGGCAACCATGTTGAAATCCCCTCCTAGAATCCATTTATCAATTGTGTTTATAGCATTGATATTTTTGAGAGATAACTAGCAGAGGATTCTACCCCAACTAGATCTTGGGCCATAAATATTAGCACAAATGAAGGTTTTATTTGACCCAGATGTGTTGAATCTTCCAACTTACAAATTGACACAATCATCTAGAAGAGTGCCTGAGAACGTTGAGGGATTCTAAATCATGGGAAGTCCACCATAGGAGTCAGTGGATTTTTTAACATCAAAATTACAATTTATCCAAATGCTTTTGAAGACATTAGAACAAAGGGTGTCGTCCATTTTTGTTTCTTAGATAAGAATCATATTTGGCTTCTTGGACAAAATGAGTTGTTTCAGGAGCCTTTACTTATGTGGGGCATTGAGCCCTCACAAATTCCAAGAGATTATTAACATTGAGAAGATTTTGGCCTATTATTGTTATAGGTGAGAGGCTTATCCTCCCCAATAGAATAATTTTGCTTTTTGGCAAATTTACTAGAATATAAGACCTCTTTTTTCTTTGCCTTTTCTTCCTCTTCAAGCATGTTAGGATTCATATTTTCCTTAGTGAGCATTTCAAATATTTGCTTCTGACTACCTTTCTCGATATTAATTTGAGCCTCAAGATTTTTAGAGTTATATAGTGGAGGTCTTCTTGTTTTTCCTTTGCCACTTTGGATTGATTTAGTGGCAAAATTTGAATTTCAAGTGGGGACATACCAAGATTTTTGAGAAGGTGCTTAAGCTGGGAATGGGAAAGGTTATCTAGCCCTTTTAAAACATGCTCATCCTCCTCTTGAACCTTATATAAATCAGAAATCTTCCCTTCTTCAATATTTGATGGTGCATTAGTGATGGAAGGGAGGAAAATCCTTCAAATTTTGATCCAAGCCTTCAATTTTAGGGAGAGAGGGAGTTGTATCTTTCATGAAAGAGACCCCAACTGATCCAGGGTTATCCATAGCCACAAATCCTACCTCTGCCTCTTCTTCTTAAAGCAAAGTAAAATTGTTGAGAGATTGCACTGTTAGGGCCTTTGTAGATGAGGATGGCTTCCACTCTTTGGCTTTATTCTCACTATTCTTCATTTTAGGTTCAATGAATCCACCATCCTCTTTCTCTCCATGTTACATTTGGAGAGAGAAATTTCAAACAAAATAACCATGGGAATGATAGTTTCTACAACAAAAGATATTTTCAAAGTCCAACTCTTAAATCCATTCCCTAGTCTCGAATTTGAATCAGATAGTCAAGTGAAGGGGTTTGGCAGAAATCAACATTTAAATAGAATCTAACATAAACTGCAAGAAGACCAGAGTTCATAACTTTCATCGTGCATATGAATTCCCCCAGCGGGTCACCAACCTATTTAAAGATATCATCCTTTTAAAGTTCTATGGGGAGCCCATAAAGCTGGGTATAGATGAGAACTTTTTTAAAATTCACCTCCTTAGGGTTGAAACCTTCTTCCCACAGCTTCATGAAGAGACCAACACACCCTAGAAACCAAGGGTCACCCCTGAAAATGTCTTTCCTATGTTTTGCATTATCAAAGACCACTTGAAAAAACCCTGAGTAAGAAGATTGACCTTATGTACCTTCTAAACCTATTTGCTAGCCACTTCTGGAGAAGAGTCACACTAGGCCAATAACCAATGAACTTGTAGATTAAGTCGTAATCCCTGAGGTGATCAATCTTTGCTTCTAGATCACTATCGAAAAGTTGAATTGTCAAGATTTGCTCCAAAGCAAGGATGATGGAGCTACCTCCTATTTTCCTAGGAGGAGCAACCTTTTCCCTATACTCATTTTGTTTTATATAGTTAAATCAGTTAGAATTTTCATCTAATTAGTTTTAGACTCATCTAAATTAACACATGGTGCATTCTACATTTTTAAAGGAGTCTTTTGATATCTAACACTTGTTTTCATTGAGATGAAACCTATTTTAATCATGTATTGGGTAATTGAAAAAGTTTGGTGGAAGTTATACATTGCATTGACAGATGTGACATGTCACTAAAATTTTTAGGTGTATTTGTTTGGGTTTCTATGAGTCCATCACCTAAAATACATTGTCATTTCCCTTCACCATAACTACCCAACTCACCTTGAAATCTTTCATCACTTTCATGTTTTGTATGGCCTTTCTCTTCCAAATCACTTCACCATTGCTCAAGCTCACTGTGAAATGGAGCATCTCCTCCCTGCGTAGCTCATTGACATGTCATACATAGGAACACACCACCTCATTTTCCACTGTCACCTCCACTAGAAATATCAGAGTATTATTGTTTAACAGTTGCACATAAAATGTAAGACAAGATCAATTATCATAGGTTTTTGGTGCAGTCAGTCTTTGCATGCTCCTGTAAAAATAACACCTGTAAATATCATGTAATAACCCAAAATTAGGATGAAAAATAGGGGTCAAATAAACATAGCTAAATTATTATTTAAAACTATAATTCCTAGTAAACAATAGATAGCACAACTTTTGACTATCAGTCCAAGACAGGGAATGCACAATAGTTTTTTTCTTCTTCTTCAAAGAACTATGTTCCTTTTGATGTCTCCCTTTTTTTGCCTTTCTCTCCTCAAAAGAAAAATTGCTTCCTACAACTTAAATTCACCCCAATCTTGTACGACAGTCCCTACCCCTCCAATTCAGCATGCAATTTAATAAATTAACTAAATAAACTAAGAGACAACTATAATAATTTTTATTTTAGGAAAAATTCCCAAAACACTTAGTTGTCTAGATTTACAGTTGCTAAGATAAGTCAAAATAAAATACAATAACAATAAATAAATATACTCCTATTTTTTTGGGTAATATAGAATCACACAATCCTGTGAGTACTCTTGCATAAAACACCTAGGGTAAATAGAACATGAGCTCCTACTCATGGACTATATGATCTCCTCAATTGATATTCCTTTCTTGATAACTTCCGATTCAAACATGTAACAACCTACCTAGTTGTTCTTAGAAAAAGCAGTAATTTTCTTTTAAAAAAACCAAATATTAAACATTTATTTTACCACAGTTGCAAGAATACTTTGGTCCATCATATAATCAATTAAAAGTAGTAATAGTTTCAACCTTCCAATACTCTAAACATTAGAATAAATGTATGATATAGAAAGTTTATTATCTCACAAGGGACATTAGCACAATCTGAATTCCCATACTAAGAATCGGTATTAATTCAACCAATCACATGGATTGCCAACAATCAAGTCTACCCTAACCTAGCCTAAGTATCTAGACCTGATGCCCCCACTACAACTTGGGTAGCCTACATATCTGTTCCTTAGAATTAGGGTCTGATGTAGTTCTCCTTTCAATTGTGATGGTCTCCTCCATGAGACATCATCACCTAAGGGATTAACACTCTAAGCCAAACAGGGAATAACTAATCATGACACAGATGATCTTTTAAAGCTATGGTCTAATCCCACAGCTAAGTGGCTCAATCTAGCATAACATCTTGCTAATCTAGGCTTGTGTGCTTACCCAAGCACTCTCACATACAAACCTAGGTATAAGCAATGATGAAGGAAACCACATTCCTAGATCCATAGAAAATCACAAGCTAGGCATAGCTAAGTAAGCTAAGTATATAAAATAAAGTGAGACGTAAAGTACATAATAGTCAAACCTATCAGTCCTTTATACTCGCAAGATTGTACACATGCATACAATTTATCCAACTAACTGATATAAACATATTGCTCAAGCAATAATCATAAAATCATTAGAATAATTGGTTTAGGTCTAAGCAGGTTGTTACAAAACATTCAAGTTGCATACTTTGCTTCATGCCCTTTCCACTTGATCAAATACTCATAATAGTCTTTATTCATTAAGCTCTTGTTGATTTGATGTCTATGATTGCTTCCATTTCTTCTCTTTCTCCCTCAGGCATTTGTGCTCTCCAATCCTAATTATTTCCACTTGTGTAACCCTAAACAAATGGGTACAGGTCTAAAACATTAAAGATAGGTGAAATACCTATCCCTTCAAGCAATTCTATTTCATATGCATTGGTTGAAAACTTGTGTAATATCTTACAAGGTTCATTCTTTTTCATTTTGAGCTTGTTGTACTCACTTTTTGGAAACTGCTCATTATGTAAACGTGTCAATACTAAGTCTCCCACTTCAAACAATTTCTCCCTACACTTCAAATCAACACACTATTTATATCTCTTCTTACTTTCTTCCAAATTCCTCTTTACTTGCATGTGTATATCATGCATGGCTTGTGCATACTCTTCACCTTCAACACTCCTATTCATCTCAACTGTGCTTCTTAATTCATAAACTCCTCTTGGGTTGCTTCCATATACAATATGAAAGGGGATCATACATGTACTTCTATTTACAAAGTCATTATAGGCAAATTTAGCTTGTGTTAAAGCTAAATCCCATTGTTTGGGCTTATCATTGATAATACATTGCAACAAATTTCCTAGAGATTTGTTCAATAACTTTGTTTACCCATCAGTCTATGGGTGATAGGCTAAGCTAAAATTCAATCTTGTAACTAGCTTTTTCCACAATGTTTTATAAAAATTCCCTACAAATTTAGTTTCCATATTTGACACAATACTCAATGGTAACCCATGCAATTTTACAACCTCTTTGAAATACAAATCAATAATATGGGTGGTGTTATTTATCTTCTTACATGATATAAAATGCACCATTTTGGAAAATCTATTTACAATAATAAAAATTAAGTCATTGCCTCATTGATTTCGAGGTAGACCAAGCACAAAGTCCATATTGACCGTATCCCATGTTTTATTAGAAATTGGTAGTGGTTGATAAAGTCTAGTATTCTAACTTCTACCCTTTCCATGCTAGCATATCCTACATCTCTCCACATATTTTTGTGCATCCACACTCATATTTGGCCAATAATACTACTCACTCAGTTGTGCCAATGTCTTGTCACATGCAAAATGACTAGCAAGACTACTGCTATGTTTCTCCTTTAAAAGATTGTCTTGCATTGAACCTTAAGGTATGCACAACCTCTTCCCCTTGAGTAGCAAATCATCTTAGATCATAAATTATAACCATGGAGTTCTATCAATACTTATTGGGCTCTTACATGATGCCCATGCTTACCTAAAATACGAATCCTCTTCATATAGTTCTTTCATTGAGTCAAACCTAATGACTTCCAATTGAAGCTCATTCAATACAAAAGCTCGCCTACTCAAGGCATCAGTCACTTTGTTAGATTTACCACTTCTATGTTTTAAAACAAAAGTATAAATTTGAAGGAATTCTACCTATTTAGTGTGCTTCTGATTCAATTTACTTTGGTTGTTTTTGTATTGCAGTGCTTGATGATCAATGAACAAAATAAATTCTTTGGGCAGCAAATAATGCTGTCACTTCTTAAGAGCTTGAACTATTACGTAAAAGTCTTAGTCATAAACATAATATTTTTTATTTGCTTCATCTAAATTTTTACTAAAATAAGAAATAGGTTTACCTTCTTGACTAAGTATTGGACATATTGCTATCCCACTTGCATCACAATCAACTTGGAACACCTTTTCAAAATCAGGTAAGGCTAGAATTGGTTGTTCTATAATTTTTCTCTTTAACAACTAAAAAATTTCTTCTATAAAAATTATCCATTAGAAATTATTCTTGTCCCCTTTCATTGTCTCTATGATGGGTGCACAAATACCACTAAAATTATTAATAGATTTCCTGTAAAAAACTAGCCAACCCATGAAAGCTCCTTGCTGCAAACATAGTCTTTGGTGAAGGCCATTCCACTATTGCTTTTAATTTTTCTGGGTCCATTTTTAATCCCTCTCAAGAAATCACAAATCCCAAATAAATGAGCTCCTCTTTCATGAAGCTACACTTTTTCAAGTTCATCAACAACTTTGCCTCTTTCAGCTTACTTAACAAAAGTCTCAAATGTCTCAAATGTTCATCCTTAGAATCACTAAAAATTAGAATATCATCTAAATACACAACAACAAACTTACCTGTGAATGGTTTCAGCACCTCGTTCATGAGTCTCATAAATGTACTCGAGGCATTAGACAAACCAAATGGCATAACTAGCTATTCATATAACCCATCATTGGTTTTAAACGTTGTTTTCCACTCATCACACTCTCTTATCCAGATTTGGTGATACCCACTCTTTAAATCAATCTTATTGAAGTATTTGGCTCCCACTTAAACAATCCATTAAACCATCCATTCTTGGCAATGGGAACCTATAATTTATTGTGATGTTGTTTATTGCCCTTGAATTTGTACACATTCTCCATTCTCTATTTTTTTGGGTTGCTAACACAGCTAGAACTGTGCATGGGTTTAAACTCTCACAAATCAACCCCTTTTGTAATAGCTCTGGAATGTGTCTCTTTATTTCTTCATTCACTTGACGTGTCAACCTATAAGCTGCATTGTTTGGCAAACTTGTTCCTAACACTAAGTCCATGTGATGACTAATGCTTCTTACTAGTGGTAATCCACTAGGGCAAATCATTGGACACTATGTCTACTTGATTTTCAATAGGTAGATAACTCACCTTGGTGTTTAATTCCACTTACACAAGCGTGTAAATTAAGGCAAAGCATGCCTCTCCCTTCTTTGTCTCTGTTAGAAAATCTTTCCCAGACACTATCATCACTTCTGAACTGTTGTCCATTGCTTCTCCTTTGTCCTTCAATGGACTCAATGTGAATCTCTTCCCATCCTTTATGAGAGTATATGTGTTTTCCCTACCATCATGTATTGCTCTCCTATCAAATGTCCAAGGCCCACCCAATAATACGTGACACACATCCATATGCATCACATCACATACAACTTCATCTCGATAGGCTCCAATCTGAAAGTTTATTGTACATTATTTATTGACTAACACTTGATGTCCCTTAAGTAACCAAGAAACCCTATAAGGAGTTGGGTGTGCTATCCATTTTAACCCAAACTTCTCTACCATTTCCTTAGACACTAAGTTATCTATGCTATCACCATCAATAATTAATTTACAACACTTATCTCCAGATTTATAGATTTCTCTGAAGAGATTCTTCCTTTGCAGTGGTTCATTGGTCTATTTTTCTAGCTTTAAGAGCACTCTTCTCATCAAAAGGGCTTCTCCTTGTTTTGGTTCTTCTGTGTGTGTTAGAGACACAACACTTTCCTCTATCAGAGTTGTTTCCAGAATCTAGATAATGCAAATGCAATGGAGACGTGATCACACGAAATGAAGCAAGTGCACACCACATAGATGCTAAAGCAATTTGAAATTATACAAGAAGCTAAATTGCACAAGAAAAAATGGAGAAAACCAAAATTTGATTAACATGAGATGGCCAAAGTGAGGAATACAAATAGGAGAGTACATAAGTAACTCCTCCACAAAAAGTGGACAAGGCACCCTAAGAATAAACTGTAACTCCTCCATGAAAGGTGGTGACAAGGTGCTAAGAATAGAGAAGTAACTCCCATCAAGGGAGTTACTTATGACATTCTTATGACACCTATGAAACATCTATGACACACACCTCCACATAAGCTAGCCTATCCCACAAATGTAGGAAAACTCCATGTATGCACAAGAAATACAATTTCTCTAATTAAAAAATAGGGAAAAATAAAAACCTACACTAATACCCCCCCATAGGCGCAGCTTAGGTGGGCAGTGTGGAAATAAAAAATGGGTCCCAACTAGGCCTGATGAGGTACCCATGTACAAATGTAATCTCCCATAAGATAGAGAAAAGGAGAAAACCCGTAGGAAAAAACTCCCCCCCCAAAAGAGAGACATAAAAGAAGAAGAGGCTAGTGGCCCCCCCGAAGATGATGCTACTACAGATGTGGACCGCACCCCAAGAAGAGCTTGTAGATGAATAAACTTGCTCTCAATAAAAGGTTTGGTGAAGATGTCTGCAACCTGCTCTAAAGACTGGCAAAATATCAAGTCAATGACCTGACTATGAATAAGCTCTCGAATGAAATGCATGTGAATCTCTATGTGCTTGGTCTGCTGATGCTAAACTGGATTCCTGCAAATCTGAATGGTACTCTGGTTGTCACAATAAATGATGGTGGGTTGCCTGATAGGAATTCCAAACTCAAAAAGTATCTCTTGAAGCCAAATAGCCTCAGTAGCTGCATTAACAACTCCTTTGTACTCTGCCTCTGTGGATGATATAGCAATAGCATTCTGCTTCTTGCTAGACCAACTGATAGGACCAGAACCTAGAGAGAAACTGTAACCAGAAGTGGACTTGTGAGTCTATGAATTGCCAGCCCAATCTGAATCTATATATCCAACCAAGTCAACCTCTATGCCAAATCTGTAATGAATCATGTATCTCTGTGAACCCTGTATGTAATGCAAGATCCTCTTAGCTACTTTCTAATGCAACTCATGAGGTTCCTACATGAATCTGGAGACAAGTCCCACTGTATATGATATGCCAGGCCTGGTGTGAGTCAAGTAGATGAGACTACCAACAAGTTGTCAATACCGAGTGGCATCAACCAATGGTGAAGAATAATCAGCCTCAAGCTTGACTCCTGATAGAAAGGGAGTCAGAGATGGCTTGCAATCAGCCATGTGAAACTGAGCCAATAAGTCAAGAGCATATTTAGGCTGTGCAAGAGAAATCTCTGAATCTGAGTGTGAGATCTCGATGCCAAGGAAGTAGTGCAATGAACCCAAGTCTGTCATGTCAAATCTATCTTGGAGAGATGCCTTCACCGCTGCAATAGCTGATGAAGAACTCCCGGTGATCAAAAGGTCATCAACATATAGAACTTGTTGTCCTTGCCTCTGCATCACTGTCCTTGCTGTCTAAACTCGAAGAAGAAGAAGATGTCTCTGGCTCAAGAACTTGTTGTGGCTGATCTGAATCTGATGAAGAATCATCATGAAGAAGTAGATATGATGAGGGAGAAGAAGTGTCAAGTGTTGAGTCTCTAGGACTCTCCTGAAAATGGACACTTCTCTCGATGAACAACTCATGAGTGACTAGATCTAGAAGGCAATACCCCTTAATACCATCTAGATATCCTACAAAGATGCAAGGCTTGGACTGACGTTCCATAGCTTTATGTTTCTTCTTCAAAATGTGGGCCATGGCTGGGGATCCGAAAACCCTAAGGTGCTCAACATCAGGTTTCCTTTTATGCCAAGCTTTAAAGGGTGTTATCCCTTTCAAAGCTTTGTGAGGAACCCTGTTTTAAATGTAGCAAGCACAATTGATGGTTTTGGCCCAGTACTGTGGTGCTAAGGATTTGGAGTGAATCATACAACTACCCATCTCTTTTAAGAACCTATTTTTGCATTTTTCAACCCCATTCTGTGAAGGACTATAATTGACTGTGCGCTGCAAATCAATCCCCTCTGTGGTGCAAAACTGCTCAAACCTGATGCTGACATACTCCCCTCCATTATCAGTTCAAAGAACCTTGATGGATTTCTCACTCTGTTTCTCAATAAGAGCCTTGAAGTCTAGAAAATTTTCAAACACTTCAGACTTTTGTTTGAGAAAATATATCCAAGTGTACCTAGAGAAATCATCAATGAAAGTGAGGATGTACTTGGCCCTTGTAAAAGATGGTTTGGGAAAGGGTCCCGATACATCATTATGGACTAACTCCAAAGGTTGTGAAGCCCTCCAAGCTTTGCCTTTGTCAAATTTTGCTTCAGGATGCTTTCCAAGGGAGCACCCCTCACAAAGTCCTTTTGAGAATTGGACACGAGGCAAGCCAATGACCATGTCATGTTTGCAAAGTTGCTCAAGGTAGTGGTAGTTAAGGTGGCCAAACTGCTCATGCCATAATTTACTAACTCCATCTGAATGAGTCAGCAATGCTGTTGGAGAAGAATCTGATGCAAAATGTGATAAGGTGTATAACCTTACTTGGTGATCTGCCCTACCCACTGCCACTGTAGTATCACTATGCAACTCCCTGATAGCCACTGAATCTGGTGAAAACTCAACTCTCATGCCCTGACCAATGTGAGTGATTTGGTACACTGATAGGAGATTGGTTGAAAGAGAAGGAACACTTAGAACATTATTGAATGTTCCTCATTCCATTTCAACTACCTCTCCCTGCAACAGAAACTGATGTGTCATCACCCAAACTAATTGAAGTAATGCTACAAGGCTCTAAAGATGAAAACTCAACTAGTGAAGAGCCCATGTGGTGAGAAGCACCCGAATCAATGACCCATGATGTTGTAGAAGTTGTAGTAGCTACAAGGGCCTTGCCTTTTTCTTTCTCCTTACCCTTACCTTTTGCCTTGGTAGAATCTTGGGTAGATGAATTCTGCTTGATGGACTCACGAACACCTATGTTGTTCTTCTCTAAAAGATGAGTTAGGTGATCTATTTATTTCTTCATGCATTTATGTTCATCATGCCCTATATTTTTACAATAGGCACACTTAACCTTCTCCTTCTTAGGTTTAGCATTGGAGGATGAAGACTCAGTGTTGTTTTTGGCAGGATTGTTGTTTTCTTTCTTCTTCTCCTGGTCCTTGTTCTTTTTCTTCTTCTCCTTTATTGAAGTCTTATCCTTACTATTTCCAGCTATCAAAGCTTGGGGTTGAGTAGACTTCATTGTGCCCATTTGAATTAGCTTATCTTGCTCTCTAGTCAAGTTGGTAATGAATGAATCCAAAGAAGGCATTTTCCATGTAGTGCCAAGGGCACTTTTTGTGGCATGGAAAGTGGAGACAAAGATTGAATAGCTTGGACCTAACTTTGTGAGAATAGAAAGGATGAGTTGATCATCTTTCTTCTCTATCCCACATTCTTTCAATTGCAATATAAGGGCCTTAAACTTAGTGAAGAAGTCCTGTAGGGTGTCAAAGTTGTTAGGACTTAGACTTATGAGTTCATTTTCAAGCTCATGACCTCTCATCTCATCAAGCTTCCCAAGTAAGTTTTCTAAGGTGTCCCATATGTCATTGGGAGTCTTGGAGGATTCTAAATGGAAGAGAATTTTTGGAGACACAGACAAGCTCAGTAATCCATAGGTTTCATCACTACGATTGTACCACTTTACCTTTTCAACATCAGTGTTGGGTTCTACTTCAGTACCCATGGTGATCCTATACAACCCTTTACTTCTAAGAATGATTGACATTTTAACCTTCCACTCATGATAGTTGAAGGGTGTTAGGGGTTTTAGTTAAAAATAATCTATTTTAAGCTGAATTTAGGTGAAGTTGTGTTGATTGCAAGTTGTGAATTTATGCAGAAAGGAGAATGAAAGCAAAGATTTGCAAGTTGTGAAAAGCAATCACACCCCCCCAAAATATTGAGCCCCCCAAATATGCAAGTGCACGCTCAAAAGATGTCGAGCTCAGCCGATAATGCGTCTTAGAGAAATCAGTGCAAGACTTAAGCAAACAGGACGTCGAACTCAGTCGAAAATGCGTCCCGGGAGACCCAAATTTTATGCACTTTATAAACTAGTGCATTTTTTACAAATAAAAAGCCTACACTGTGGAGAATTGAATTAAAAACACTTTTTCAAAAAATGGCAGCCAAATTCGAGCTACCGTTTGTAAGATATTAAAGGTTCAATTTTCCCGTAAATTAGTGTTTTTGCAAAAAAAAGCACTAAAACATTAAAAAAGTCCCTGTTCTGAGAGAAAAAGTGGCCTTCCAACCACTCGTTGGATTCGACATGGAATGATAAATCTAAAGGAGGTTTGTGTGAGGGGGAATTGGCCTCCTGCCAACCCGGGCCTCACTCTTCGTCTTCGTAGGTTGAAGATACAAGTTTTTTTAAAAACCTCTAAATTGCTCTTTTTAAAATTGTTTTCAACTTACTTGTTTTCCAACATACTAAATGACAATGTGAAGTGATTAAAGTCAGAAAACATTTAAAAAAACAATTATCAATGCCAATTCAAGTCGCCACATGGGACGCCAAGCAAGGAAGGGGCGCAAAAAAAAAGCGCTGGCAAAAAAAACAAATGAACAGCAGATGTGGCAGAATGTTTTCACCAAAAACAAGGGCGCAGTTCTAATTTTTTGGGCAAGAAAAGGTTATAGAGTCTGGAGACTTCAACGCACAACAGTTTGGGCAGAAAAAGACCAGAAAAATGCGCCATTTTCAGAAAAAGACAAACTTGACTTTGCTAGATGCTGGACGTCGTACGACCTGATGGCGTGGCTGTAGAAAGGACTGTTGCTGCTGCTTGGCGTGCTAGAAGGACTGCTGCTACTGCTTGGCGTGGAGTTCCAGAAGCTTGGCGCAGACCAGAAGAAGGTTGACGCAGAGTTGTAGACGCTGCACCTAGACTGAATGAGTGAAGTGCTGCTCCTCCCTCTGCTCACAACAATGGCGCCCAGCAGTGTGCAACAAGGTCAGCCCCTCCAACGTCCAGGAAGCAAACTAGATAGCAAAAATCTTATCTTTTTCTTGTAGAATGACCAAAAGAAAAGAAATTCTTCTGCCTTTGCTAAAGCCACAACAGATCTAGACAAGATGTCTTGGCAAATTCTAACTCAGAAGTAATTTTTTGAACAAGTTTCCGTATGAATTTGCATGAGTTTTCAAAAAACTCTACCAAAACAACAGAGTTAAGCAACAAAAAAATACTAAGAAAGCAAAGTAAGAATTTCAGAATAGCATAACCAGACACACGATTACTGGAGTGGCTCTGATACCATATCGGAGTTGTTGCTAGAATCTGAATAATGCGAATGCAATGGAGACGTGATCACACGAGATGAAGCAAGTACACACCACATAGATGGTAAAACAATTTAAAATTATACAAGAAGCTAAATTGCACAAGACAAAATTGAGAAAACCAAAATCTGATTAACATGAGATGGCCAAAGTAAGGAATACAAATAGGAGAGTACGTAACTCCTCTACAAAAGGTGGACAAGGCACCCTAAGAATAAACTGTAACTCTTCCATGAAAGGTGGTGACAAGGTGCTAAGAATAGAGAAGTAACTCCTATCAAAGGAGTTACTTATGACATTCTCATGACACCTATGACACATCTATGACACACACCTCCACATAAGCTAGCCTATCCCACAAATGTAGGAAAACTCCATGTATGCACAAGAAATACAATTTCCATAATTAAAAAATAGGGAAAAATAAAAACCTACACTAATATCCTCATCCCCATGGGATATATTGTTGTCCCTTTAGTCCTTTTGCTATTATTTTGTGTTTGTCCTAGGCACTCAAATGACCTATGACCAGCATACCTATTGCACTTAAAACATTTTCCTGTGAATCTTCTTCTTCTTCCATAGAATCCTCTTCCTCTAGGCGTATAACTTCCTCTTCCTCTTACATTAAAGTTATGGGATTGTGAGGTACATGCCTCTCCATCATGATTTTGTTGTCCTCTTCCCCCAAAGTTTTATTCCCTTCCTCTTGAAAACCTTCCTCTACCTCTAGAGTTCATTTGTTGCCTTCGTGACAACTTTTCTTCTACCTTCAATGCACATCGATAGGCTTCTTCTATGCTTCTGAAGTTTAGCAAACTAATTTTATCTTGGATATTAAAACATAGCCCATTCACATACCTTGCTACCTTTTCTAGGTCATCTTCCACATGACCAACCCTTATAGTAAGTTTGTAAAACTCTTCTATATACTCCTTCACACCTAAATCCTTTTGTCTCAAAATTTGTAACTGTATAAATAAACTCATCTGATAGTCTAAAGGTGAGAATTTAGCCTTTAGTTCAGACACCATTCTATCCCAAATTTTAATTTTCTCTTTCCCTCTCATTTCCCTCTCAGTTTGCACATAGTCCCACCATAAATATGCATGACCTTTTAATCTTGTGCAAGCAAACTTTACTTTCTTGGGCTCCTCCATGGATTCATAGTCAAAGTACTTTTCCATCTTTGTAATCTAGTCTATAAGCTTTTCACCATTCAAACCTCCACTATAGTAAGGTGTGTCCAGTTTGGGTTTAATTCTAATTTTTACCATGGCTCTGAGAAATCTAGCCTCGGTTGCATGTCCTACTTCTACTTCAGTTTCTTGAGCTCCTTGGGCTCCTTCTCCTTCATCATCACTTACATCCTCAATATAAACTCTCCTTCTTTGGGTTGTCTCCATTGTAGCTAGCCTTGCTTAGATCTCCCTCATCATTTGTGTCAAGTCAGCAACCCTAGGTGCTCCTGCTCTTGTAGCCCTTCTACCAGCGCCACATCTAAAATCCATTTGCATCCACTGTATTTCTCAACTTGTAGAACTTCTTTTCCATAGTCTACAACTATCAAACACACTTCTCTTTGCATAATTTTCTTCACACTTTCTCAGCTATGAAAGTTCCGGCTCTGATACCAAAATTTGGTGAAGCCAGTCTCTATAAACTCTAGTATAAAGAACACCTAAAAATATCATGTAATAACCCAAAATTCTAATGTAAAATAGGGTTCAAATAAACATAGATGAATTATTAAAAAAAACTAGAATTCCTAGTAAACAACAACGAATACAACTTTTGATTGTCAATCCAAGATAGGGAATACATAATAGTTTTTTTTCTTCTTCAAAGAGCTGCGCTCTTTCTTCAAAGAGTTGTGCTCCTTCTGATATATCCCTTTTTTTGCCTTTCTCTCCTCAAAAGAAAAATTACTTCCTACAACTTAAAGTCTCCCCAATCTTCTACGGTAGTCCCTACCCCTCCAATTCAACATGCAATTAAGAAATCAACTAAATAAACTAAGAATTAGGTACAATAATTTATTTTTTAAGAAAACTTCCCTAAACACTTAGTTGTCTGGCTTGACATCTATTAAGATAAATCAAAACAATACACAATAAAAATAAATCAATATACTCCTATTTTTTTGGGTGATATAGGATCACACAATCCTGTGAGTGCTTCTGCATCAATTTTGAGCATCCCTCTTTCACTTTACAAAACCCCACTTTATCTCATAGTTTGTCCTATGTGCACATCATGTATGGTTGAGATATAATGACATTATCTCATGGAATGCTCTGCTTATGATGGCATCTGAGCTAAATACTTAGGTAGCCTACATGGAGTATCTATGTTCAATATATTTGATGTTGAGAACATTGATAGAAACAATTTTTTTTTTATCAAGATCTATAGTAAGAGATAAAGCACATAAAATGTAAGGCAAAATCAATAGTCATAAGTTTCGAGCATCCCTCTTTCACTTTACAAAACCCCACTTTATCTCATGGTTTGTCTTATGTGCACATCAGGTATGGTTGAGAGAGAGTGGCATTATCTCATGGAATGCTCTGCCTATGATGACATCTGAGCTAAATACTTGGACAACCTACATGGAGTATCTATGTTCAATATATTTGAGGTTGAGAACATTGAAAATGGAGTTTTTTTAATCAAGATCTACAGTAGGAGAGCAAACACATAAAATGTAAGATGAGATCAATAGCCATATGTTTCAAGCATCCCTCTTTTACTTAAAAAAACCCCACTTTATCTCATGGTTTGTCTTATGTGCATATCAGGTATGGCTGAGATGGAATGACATTATCTTGTGGAATGCTCCGTCTATGGTGACATTCAAGCTAAATACTTGGGCAACCTACATGGAGTATCTATGTTCAATATATTTGAGGTTGAGAATATTGATAGAAACGAAGAATTTTTGATCAAGATCCATTGTAGGAGAGTGAAAATTCAAATGCAAAATAATGGCAGGGTTTTGACAGCGGTTAAGACATGTCAAAATAAAATATAATAAAAATAAATAAATACACTCTTATTTTTTTGGGTGATACAAGATTGCACAATCCCGTGAGTGTTCCTGCATCAGTTTTGAGCATCCCTCTTTCACTTTACAAAACCCCACTTTCTCTTATGGTTTGTCCTATATGCACATCATGTATGGTTGAGATGGAATGACATTATTTCATGGATGCTCCATTTATGACGACATTCAAGCTAAATACGTGGGCAACGTACATGGAGTATCTATGTTTAATATATTTGATTTTGAGAACATTGATAGGAACAGAGAATTTTTGATCAAGATCTATAGTAGGAGAGCGAGCACATAAAATGTAAGACGAGATCAATATTCATAGGTTTCGAGCATCCCTCTTTCACTTTACAAAACCCCACTTTATCTCATGGTTTGTCCTATGTGCACATCATGTATGGTTGAGACAGAATGTCATTATCTCATGGAATGCTCTGCCTATGACGACATCCAAGCTAAATACTTGGACAACTTACATGGAGTATCTATGTTCAATATATTTGAGGTTGAGAACATTGATAGAAACAGAGAATTTTTTATCAAGATCCACAGTAGCAAAGCAAGCACATAAAATGTAAGACATATCAATAGTCATAGGTTTCAAGCATCCCTCTTTCAATTTACAAAACCCCACTTTATCTCATGATTTATCTTATGCACACATCGAGATTCATAGTAAGAGAGCGAACCTTCAAAAGAAAAGCAACGTTAAAATTGTGAACTATAATCCAACAACTCAAATCTACTCTCTTTTTCCGATAATTTCTCTACCTTTTTAAATTATATTTTTATTGATTCAAAATCCCATAAACTATTTCTAATCTTATAAACATTATTAAAATATCTATTTATCTATTTATTTATCTTTACCTTCTTCTAAAATCACATCCCTTCTTCTATCTATCTATCTATCTATCTATCTATCTATCTATCTATCTATCTATCTATCTATCTAATTGAGGCAATTGCTAGCAATATTAAAGTTGAATAAAGGCCAAATCATCAACGAAAGGGACAAAAAGGCAATGGACGCCTAAGGGTTGTGGGTTGATGTGGGGTGACCGTTAGCCCTCCAACGTCTTAATTTAATTTACTCGTTGGGTATGTGATGCGATTTTGAATTTCATAGGTGGGCCACGCTTCCCTATAAGAAAACCGCCTCACCTATCCTAAACGTTCACGATTGATTCAGTCCTTGAGAGCTACCTGCATTATCTCTGGCTTTGCCGTTCTGTTTGAGGGAATTTCTTTCTGTTTCTGATTTGGGTGTTAGGCATATTCTCATTTGTGGCAGTGCATCGATGGAGAATGAGTTTGGAACCCCTGCAAAGCAGTTGGTAGCGGGAGTTCAATCTTCGAATGACACTTTTGTCTTCGGTGTGAAAACCCCACCAACAGAGGAAACAAAAACCCCTCCTGCATTGATGGAGCAGCAGACCAATATAATGATAACCGTCAAACGCAAAGGCGAAGGTGAAGAGCCAGAAGACCAAGGCAAAACAGGCAGCCATCCCGAGCATGTAAAAGTTACACTGGACCATCAGAAAAAGCTATGGGCCATGGATGGAAGGTGGTATTCAATTTTATGTTCATTCTTACAGTCAGTTAATGATGCTATATATATATATATATATATATATATATATATATATATATATATATATATATATATATATATATATATATATATATATATTTGTTCTGTTTTTTTTCTTGATTAATGTGGGTTTTTGGGAGGTACCCGCAACCAATTATTATACAAACAGGGCCTAGTTCCTGGGTGCGTTACTGCACCTGCTATTCAAACGAAATTGAACTTGGATCTCCTTGCTTACCAATTTCCTAATTATGTCTACACCACAACCCTTGGGTATCTACATTTGTTCTATTAATGATGGTATCTATATTTGTTTTATGAATAATATGCATGATTACAATACAGGTACATGAGCCCTACAGATCGCATAATGTCTCCTGTTACGCAAATCCTACTTGCAAGGAACAAAAAAGCTCCCCTGCCGCCTTCAAGGGTAGGTTTTTATAAACTCCTCATTTTTTTAATTGCTAAGATATTAATTCTGTATTGATAGCCAAAAGATTATTAGTAGGTCCATTCCATGCATTCCAAACTTGTGTCTATCTTGTACAATCCAGTCCACCAACCAATTGCCTTCTAACAGCAGGCAATAAGTCCTATATTTTCAAAAAGCTATTCTGTTTTAATCTTAACTTCTACATGTTCTTTTGTGCTATTTGTCTAACACCTAATATTATATTGTTTTGTTGTTTTTCTGACGAATGTAGTAAAATTTCTGTATACAGGTTCTAGACGGTACTTGTAATGATTCTGGACCTTCGGTCCCATGAGTTGTCTTGATAGAAAGGGTTTTCATGACTAGGTTATGGTTTTAACTGTCAAGAATGGCTTCTGAGGCAGTTACCTTTGGTCTCCGCTGAAAGTTGAAGTATGGTTTTGTATGGTTCTTGCTGGCTAGTTGTATCACTGGGAGGAAAATGATGGTTTATCTTTTCACCATATTTTGTCCGCGATTAGTGTCTCTTTTAGATTGAGGTTGATCAAAGAGGATTCAATTCCGTTGCTTCCTTGTCTCTGTATCTTTGTTTTTAATCTTGGGCATTACTATGCTGTACAGTGGATACTGTTATGTTTCTTCGTATGATCCATATATACCTGTATACTGGTAATTGTTTCATTTCTGCTCTGAGCTATCTTTCTCCGATACAATTTTTTATGCTACTCAGCTTGTATGAATGATAACAATTTCTTTAAATAAACTCTTTTATCATTAAACAAAAAGCCTGTGTTAATTTTGAGACTAACTGTTTTATGGAAGGTAGATATTTTTATATATTGTTCCATGTAGCCTCGTAGGCTAAACCTATTTATTTTATCTTCCATACAGTTTCCTACATCTTTAAAGCTTATGTAATATAATTATATAACATAGAGTTTATGCACTTTTATTAGAGGCTTAAATCTCTAATTTCCCTCCATTCTATTTAGAGTAGTAACTAAATTTAGGACCATGATCATATCTATTTTAAATGTAATTTTTTGATCTTTACTAACACTCTACATATGCTAAGAAATCTTCTCTGTTTCTGAAAGGGCTTGCACTATTAGCCCGTGTTATATCTGTTCAGAGCAACTTTTTCTTACCTGGAGCATTATATACGTTTAGTATGTACTGTAAGTTGATCATGGTGCTGGTTATTTTCAAAATATTCGTGCTTTCTACTTGTAGGATTAAGGCATCTTAACATGGTAGTATCACTGTGATTGGTTGGAGTATAATTTTACATTCTGTGCTTGTTTGTGTGATGGATGGCATCTTCTCATATTTGCCATTATCTTAACACGATATTAAAAATGTACTATTTTACTCTTTACCAACACGCAACAGGAAATTCTCTCTGTTTCTGAAAGGGCTTGTACATGGGGCATATTATCTGTTTGGAATATAAATTTACATTCTGTGCTTGTTCGTGTGATGGGGCATTTTATCTGTTTGCTGTTATCTAAAGACAGTTCTATTACTGTGATTGCTTGGAATACAGTTTTCCACTCTATGCATGTTTGTGCGATGAATAATGATGCACAAGACTCTAAACACGATATTTGCCATTATCTTAACACGATATTACAAATGTACTGTTTTAATCTTTACCAACACTCAACAGGAAATTCTCTCTGTTTCTGAAAGGGCTTGTACATGGGGCATATTATCTGTTTGGAATATAAATTTACATTCTGTGCTTGTTCGTGTGATGGGGCATTTTATCTGTTTGCTGTTATCTAAAGACAGTTCTATTACTGTGATTGCTTGGAATACAGTTTTCCATTCTATGCATGTTTGTGCGATGAATAATGATGCACAACACTCTAAAAGAAGGGGATTTTAGTGCATTACCTTATCATTTAAAAAAATTTACTGTCTTGGCTGAGTTATAGGATCAATAATTTTGGGGTTCAAATTCAATGACAATATTGCAGATACACATAGAAAATGAAAAATTCATTTTAGAATTCCCAAAAAAATCCTGTTCAATTGTTTCTATGTTTCTAAAATTATAATTTATTTTTGCTGACCTGGATCATTTGTAGGGCTCTTGCTGACCACTTTTAAAAGATCATTAATGATAGTTTCTTATTTTATTTGGCTTTTCTTATTTGCCTTTGTCCAAAACAGGGTATCTTTGTGAGTGCATTTTGGGAGATCTTTGCTTCTTGTGTGATGGGAGATCTTTGCTTCTTTGATCTTTGCTTTTGAAATCCTTTTGAGTGTTTCAATTAAATTTGCACATGCTTTGGTCTATCTTCTTAGTTGAGATCTTTGCTTCTTTGATCTTTGCTTTTGAAATCCTTTTGAGTGTTTCAATTAAATTTGCACATGCTTTGGTCTATCTTCTTAGTTGAGATCTTTGCTTCTTTGATCTTTGCTTTTGAAATCCTTTTGAGTGTTTCAATTAAATTTGCACATGCTTTGGTCTATCTTCTTAGTTGCACGGTTGAGTGTTTCTCTGTCCTCATATCTTCTGGATCTATTATTTTCTTTCAGATTCTTGTTAGATATGATACTAGAACAAAGTTCTCAACAAAGTTAGATATGCTACCTTGTTTGGAACAAGCTCGTGATATGCGATGTTTTTTCGAACAAGCTTGTAGGACCTCTTGGTTTTGAAATCCTTTTTTGAGTGTTTCAGTTTTATTTGCTCAATGCTTAGGTATATCCTCTTGGTTATGAAATCCTTTTTTGAGTGTTTCAGTTTTATTTGCTCATGCTTAGGTATATCCTCTTGGTTTTGAAATCCTTTTGAGCGTTTCAGTTTTATTTGCTCGTGCGCATGCTTTAGTTGTATGGTTGAATGTTTCTCTGTCCTCATATCTTCTTGATCAGTTTTATTTTCTTTCAGATTCTTGTTAGATATGATACTAGAACAAAGTTCTCAACAAAGTTAGATATGCCACCTTGTTTGGAACAAGCTTGTGATATGCGGTGTTTTTTCGAACAAGCTTGTAGGACCTCTTGGTTTTGAAATCCTTTTGAGTGTTTCAGTTTTATTTGCTCATGCTTAGGTATATCCTCTTGGTTCTGAAATCCTTTTGAGTGTTTCAGTTTTATTTGCTCGTGCTCATAATTTAGTTGCATGGTTGAGTGTTTCTTTGCCCTCATATCTTCTTGATCTATTATTTTATTTCAGATTCTTGTTAGATATGATACTAGAGCAAAGTTCTTAACAAAGTTAGATATGCCACCTTGTTTGGAACAAGCTCGTGATATGCGGTGTTTTTTCGAACAAGCTTGTAGGACCTCTTGGTTTTTAAATCCCTTTTTGAGTGTTTCAGTTTTATTTGCTCATGCTTAGGTATATCCTCTTGGTTTTGAAATCCTTTTTTGAGTGTTTCAGTTTTATTTGCTCATGCTTAGGTATATCCTCTTGGTTCTGAAATCCTTTTTTGAGTGTTTCAGTTTTATTTGCTCATGCTTAGGTATATCCTCTTGGTTCTGAAATCCTTTTGAGTGTTTCAGTTTTATTTGCTCGTGCTCATGCTTTAGTTGCATGGTTGAGTGTTTCTTTGCCCTCATATCTTCTTGATCTATTATTTTATTTCAGATTCTTGTTAGATATGATACTAGAACAAAGTTCTCAACAAAGTTAGATATGCCATTTTGTTTGGAACAAGGTCGTGATATGCGATGTTTTTTCGAACAAGCTTGTAGGACCTCTTGGTTTTTAAATCCCTTTTTGAGTGTTTCAGTTTTATTTGCCCATGCTTAGGTATATCCTCTTGGTTTTGAAATCCTTTTTTGAGTGTTTCAGTTTTATTTGCTCATGCTTAGGTATGTCCTCTTGGTTTTGAAATCCTTTTGAGCATTTCAGTTTTATTTTTGCTCGTGCTCATGCTTTAGTTGCATTGTTGAGTGTTTCTTTGCCCTCATATCTTCTTGATATATTATTTTCTTTCAGATTCTTGTTAAATATGATACTAGAACAAAGTTCTCAACAAAGTTAGAACAAGCTCATGATATGCGATGTTTTTTCGAACAAACTTGTAGTATCTCTTGGTTTTGAAACTCTTTTTTGAGTGTTTCAGATTTATTTGCTCATGCTTAGGTATAGTAGAACGAATTCCTCAACTACTGGATTTACTTGGAACAAGCTCGTGTGGTTTTTTAGAAGAACATCGGAAGTAATCATTGGATTGGGAAAGCAACCTTCTGATTCTTTCTTTTCATTTTCTAGACACGTTCTCAACTAAGAAGATATGCTACTGTGTTTGGAACAAGCTCATGATATGCCATGTCTTTTCAAACATGTTTGTAGGACTTGTGATATGCCATGTATTTTTGAACATGTTTGTAGGACACCTCTTGGTTTTGAAATCCTTTTTTGAGTGTTTCAATTTTATTTTCTCATGCCTTGGTCTATCTTCTTGGTTCTATTGTGACTCTTGATCTATCGTCTTTCAGCTTCTTGTTAGATAATATAATAGAACAAATTCTTCTACTAGTGGGATACACTACTGGGTTTTGAAATCCTTTTTTGAGAGTTTCAGTTTTATTTGCTTATGTGGTATATCTTCTTGGTTGCATGGCAGCACAATTGCAACTCTTCGTATGCTACTGTGTTTGGAACAAGCTCATGATATGCCATGTTTTTTCAAACATGTTTGTAGGACTTTGTGATATGTGCCATGTTTTTTTGAACATGTTTGTAGGACACCTCTTGGTTTTGAATTCCTTTTTTGAGTGTTTCAGTTTTATTTGTTCATGCAGTATATCTTCTTGGTTGCATGGCAGCACAATTGTGTTTCAGTTTTATTTGCTTCTTGTTAGAAATTATAATAGAACAAATTCCTCAACTAGTGGGATATGCACAGTTTTTTGGAACAAGCTTATGCTACTTGTTAGATATTATAATAGATATGCTACTTTCTATGGAAGCATGGAAGCACAGTTTTTCTGAACAAGCTTATGCTACTTGGTGAAATCCTTTTTTAGTGTTTCAGTTTTATTTGTGGTATATCTTCATATATCTTCGTGGTTGCATGGAAGCACAGTTTAGACTCTTGATCTACCTTCTTTCAGCTTCTTGTTATATACTATAAAAGAACGAATTCCTCAACTAGTGGGATATGCTACTTTTTTTGGAATGAGCTTATGCTACTTGGTTTTGAAACCTTATGTTAAGTGTTTCTGTTTTATTTGTTCGTGTGGTATATCTTCTTGGTTGCATGGAAGCAAAATTCTGACTCTTAATCTTGATTGATCTTCTTTCAGCTTGAATTATAGTAGATTGAAATTCTCAACTACGTAGATTGAATTATTGTGGCTATTATAGTATTGTGTTTGGAACAAGCTTATGATTTTTTAGATCAACATCCACATTGGCAATAATCACAGTAGCACCTCTAATTGGACTGAATTCCTCAACTGATGGATATGCTACTTTGTTTGGAACATTCTTATGATTTTTTAGGACAACATCGGCCGGCAATAATCATACCAGCACCTCTAATTGGACCTTATGAACCATCCTTTTCCTTTTCTAGACATGTTTCTTAATGACGCAATGCTTTAGATGATGTAAAAGTATTCTCTTGCTGGTAATACTGCTTGGCATATGCGATGATTGAGTTAATCCTATGTTGGGGTTCTGAAGGTCATTCTCCGTGAACAATCTTGGCTGGTTGTGGATTCAAGTGGTATCAACTGCCTAATAAAGGAGTTCTTAGGGCACTCTCTTTGATCACTATTAGTGAGATCTATTGGGATATAAATGTAGTGCACATTTTTGTGGCATATTTGCTTAAATTTTACACTCTTGTCCCGATCAATCATAATTCAGTTTATTGGCAACTTATTGGCAATAACAGAACTCCTGTACTTTCAGAATCACTGTAGAATATTTGTGAAATTTATTCGAGATGTTCTGTCTGGAAATTACAGTGTCCTTGGGAACAGTAGTGTACCTAAAAAGAGAGCTTGCGGAGATTTCTATTAGTGAGATCCATTGGGAAATGAACCGAGTGTATATTTTTGTGGCATCTTTGCTTACATTTTACAGTGTGGTCCTGTGTAATCTATCCATTTTATTTGGCAACTTATTTGGCATTAATGAAACGTTTGTACTATCAGAACTGTGGAATATTTGAGAATCCTTGCTTGAAATGGTCTTTTCTGATTTAGAATTATACATTCTGGATCGTCCAACATAATTTGAAAAGGGTGTGAATATACAATGTTTAAAAAGGAATTTTTAAAGGCATTCTCTTTGATTACTTTTAGTGATGCATGAGGTCTATTGGGATATGAACGTAGTGTACATTTGTGGAATCTTTGCTTAAATTTTACACCACGTGGTCTTGAATAATCATAATTTGTTTTATTTGACAGCTTTTTTGGCATTAACAGAACTCTTGTACCATCAGAATATTTGCGTGTTTGAACTCTAGAAATGTTTTTGGGTTTAGAATTATACAGTGCTTGTTGGCAGGATGAATCTTCAAACATAATCTGAAAAGGGCATGGATGTACAACGCAGTGTACATTTGTGGAATCTTTGCTTAAATTTTACACCTTGTGGTCTTGAATAATCATAATTTGTTTTATTCAACATCTTTTTTGGCATTAACAGAACTCTAGAAATGTTTTTGGGCTTAGAATTAGACATTCTGTGCTTGTTGGCGCGATGGATCTTCAAACATAATCTTACAAAGTGCAAGAGTTCAAAAAGGTATTTTATCAGGATATGAACATAGCGTGTAGTGTATGTTTGTGGAATCTTTGCTTAAATTTTCCACCATGTGGTCTTTATTAATCATAATTTGTTTTATTCAACATCTTTTTTGGCATTAAAGAAACTCTTGAACTATCAGAATTATAAATATTTTCTTGCTTGTGCGACGGATCTTAGAACATAATCTGAGAAAGGTTGATTTTGTGGGATATATCTGCGTATTTTTGATAATTTCATTCTGCACAATCTTTTAATCCTGGTTTTGAATTATACTTCAACATTATTTGAAAAATGTTACATATATGATGATTAAAAATTAGGGTTCTCTTAGTGATATCACACTAGGGTTATGGGACCAATATTTGTGCTTTTGTTAAATTTACTTAAGGTTTTTTGACAGCTTCAAACTTGGTTTGCACTTATTGCTATACAGTCACTTTAATGTGTCTATGGGACCACTTTCTTTGATCATTTTCTTTTCATTGTTGTTGTTTATCTGTTGTTCTCCTTAATGAAGTTCACTGGCTAATGTTTGGCAGTTGTTAGTGTTCTTATTAATCTTCTAATTTGATTCTGTCTTTTTTGATTAATCTTCTAATTTGGTCATTGTAGATATCCTAAACATTTTGTTGGTAATTCATTTCAATGATATTAATACCAATTGATAATGCATTTACTTGTTGCTTCAGCTTTTTAAATTTGCAAATTTTTTTGTCTTCATACCAATTGAGAACAATTCATACACCTTTACTCGTTGCAAAACTGTTTGTAAACAATTCATACACCTTTCCTCGTTGCAAAACTGTTTGTAAACAATTCATACACGTTTACTTGTTGGAAAACTGTTTGTAAACAATTCATGCACCTTTACTCGTTGCTCCAGCGTTTTTAATTTGCAAAACTGTTTGTAAACAATGCATACACCTTTACTTGTTGCTTCAGCTTTTTTAATTTGCAAAACTGTTTGTAAACAATTCATACCAATTTTGACCACTTTTAATTGTTGCTTCAGCTGGGTCTTGAACGTTATTTCTCCCAGACGCACAGCTGGTGCTCTTACCATTGAGCTACCAACCCTCTCTATATAGTTTAGGGTCCCAGAAGCTCTTAATCTGGCTTTTGATTTTTTGCATTTATACCATGTTGAATTTTCCATAGATACCACTGAGCTACTAGCTCCATTTTTCAGAATGTGCATCGCTCCAACAAAAATTTGGTCAGTCATTTTTATGTTGTTTGATGCAAACTGATTCTTTATTGTGTAGTATTTTTTTTAATTTGATGTGAACTGTTACTTTATGTTTAGCATTTTACTATATTGTATTCTTTTCTGTCTAAGATGGGGGTGTTATCACACAAAAAGACCATGGTCTAAACCACAGCCATCATAAAGCCCCTAACATTTGTCTATTGTAGTAGTTTGGCTGGACCTGGTGGACTGTTGTGTATTTGTTTTCTTTCTTTGTTTTATCTATTTTTTGTTCTAAAATCCTTATGAGGTGTCTTTTGCATCCTTGTGTACTATTTTGCTTTTGTAGTTTCTGTTTGTATTTTGGTTACTGGAAAAATTACTTCATTGCTATGTTCCATATGCTTGTTTATGTTTTTCTAGCTTGTGCTGATGGTGTTGTTTGTTGTGGTCTTGCTAACATATCTATTATCTGATGTTGTTGCATATGCATCTGTAGCTTGAACTTGCTAGATTACTTTGATCTTTTACTTTTGTAATTGAGATTAGGCCATTGTTATTACAATTCCTAGGTGTTTTACTCTGGATGCCATGTGGTTACGTATGGTAAGTTCTGATTTAGATAATTTGAATGCTTTTGTTATTTGCATCCAATTTAAACATTTGTCACTGTGGAAGCTAGTTTCCAAAATTTTCAGAAACAAAAAATTATTCTGGTGTGGTCAAGAACAAAAACTTGTTATGAGTAGTCTGCAAATTTTTGAAGGGTTGATAGTACGCTTTTGATGTTTGTTTGTTGTCTGAATATACATGCTGTTTGTACTGAAATGTAATAAATTTAAACGGTTGTCACTGGGAGTCGGTTTCCACATATTCAGGTCTGGTCAAGAACAGCAGTCTGCACATTTTTTATAGCTCAATAAAATGCAGGTAACAGCGCCTTATTAATCACTGTCATCAATTTAGATATATAATCTGAACCCTTGGGATCCAAAAGACATGGTGCAATGGAATAGAGAGTATTTTTAGTCCACAGTCAGGATAGAAATTTGGTTGCATTGGTCATTTTGAATCTCAAAATACAACCAAAAAAATATTCAGGTCTGGTCAAGAACAGTAGTCTGCACATTTTTTATAGCTCAATAAAATGCAGGTAACAGCGCCTTATCAATCATTGTCATCAATTAGATATATAATCTGAACCCTTGGCATCCAAGAGACATGGTGCAATGTAATAGAGAGTATTTTTAGTCCCCAGTCAGGATTGAAATTTGGTTGTATTGGTCATTTTATATCTCAAAATACAACCATCTCTTATTATATGAGAGTCTCATCAAGAGTGATTTCGAAAATAACTTATGACTCTTAATAATTTAATTGCGAGTTTGAAAACAATTAATGACTTTCATCAAGTGCCGACTTGAATTGCTGTCTTCTAAAAAGACTGTCATGGTGCAAAGTGGGGTGAAATCCCAGCATAAATGTAATAGAAATTTTTGGCCCCCAGCAGGCTTGAAATTTGGTTGTCGTTAGGACATTTTATATCTCAAAATACAACCATCTCATACATCTTAGTCTTATAAATAGTGAATTTGAGAACAACCGTCCCATATATACGACTCTCCTCAAGAGTGAATTTAAAACAACTTTTGATTGTCATCAAGCGCTGTTTTCTAAATACAACTGTTGAATTCCTCTTAAAATTCATCTTAAATTCTACACATTCCCTAGTCTTCTATTTTCCTTCATCAAAAGTGAATTTAATAACTAACACATAAGGAAAGTAAATTGCTATGTTGATGCCATAGTTCAAAAACTTGGACTTAGCAAAAACTTGGCAGCCCAAACTTGACTTGTGGCAAAAGCTCCACAGAAAAGAAATAGATAAATTTATAAAAGAAAAATAATATGGAAAATACTTGTAAAAAGTATATGAAAGGAGTTTGGAGAACAAATAAGTGTATTTTCTATTTGGTATATGTACAAACCCAAAAAAAGAAGAATGCAATGCAACTAACAGATTGTTCAGTGTCTTTTAGTCCACAGCAATTAAAAAGATCTTTTTTGTTTTTCTCGTCATTCTCTCTTCTACAGCTCTGCCCAACCCTACTAAAAGACTTTGAACAATCTGTTAGTTGCATTGCATTGGCAGTCTTCTTTCTTGCTAGGACTCGCAAGTACTAGCGATTTTTTTAGAACGAGTACTCGGCAAGCAAAATATAAGGCGAGTAATAATCTAAAATGAAAAGGGGAATAATTCACGAAGTGAACTTGATTGCATTAATTTCTAAGCAAACTTCCTGAACAACTGGCGTGTTGAAATATGGATTTGGATAACAGCAACATAATTTTGTACATACAGCAGAACAACAGCAAAAACAGCACAACACTACACAAATTATGTCAACGCCACAGAACAACAGCAGAACACAGCAGTGAGACGCCTATAGTGCATTTCTCTTCGGGATGATAACTATATGCATATGCAAAAGGCATACCATTAGCAAATTCTATGTGTTAGCTAATTGTTTAATAAAATTCCACGATTTTCTTCTTCCTTAAAAAGAGGTGTTCTTCAGTAGAAATTCAAGAAACTTACGACATTATAGCTAGGGACAGAAATTACATAAATCATATTTAGTTTGCATGGGATCTGTTTGACAAAATTCCTGAACGAAGAGTGCTGCTAGAAAAACAATATCTGACACCATGGCTTCCCCTGATATAAGTAAGGTTGGCCTCTTTGAAAAACAACTCCAAGACATGACAAAAAATGTTTCAAACCATAATAGGGTGATTGAAGAACAGCCAACCAAACTAATTTTACTAGAAGGAAGTCTCTTAGATCTCTCGAGAATAGCCAATGTTCAGAAGATGGTAATTGAAGCTCATGGAAAACACAGATTTATCCAAAACAATTGCAGAACAACAAAAAAACAAGTGAATCCTAATCAAATAGCATTGCAAACCTAGAGCTGCTTATTGCTGATATTCCGCCCAATGAAGGATACATATAAGGCTATTGAAACTCTTCAAACAGAAATTCCAACTAGCTTGGATAAACAAAAAGATCTTGCCTCTAAGATTGAGTTGTCAGGATCCTCTCTTAAGAGTACAATTGATTACCTTTGTATAAGCAACTAAACACGAAATTAAACCAGAAGTAATATGTAACTAGAATTCAGAAACAACAAAGAATAGATGATACAAGAAACAATACAATCTGTATTAACACTCTTCTAGAAGGAAATACAATGAAGAAATCTCACTCTTCCCACACCTCTTGGGCGTACAGTAATTCTCCCTCAAGAGTTCTCTCTCTCTCAATCAATTACAACCAATTCAAACACTGAGTTGTTCCCTCCAGTGACAATCAACCCAATGGTTGTTGTTGTCTACTCTCGTCCACAGACATTCTTGATCTTGCACCCTGTAAATCTAATTGGTCTTGCTTACATCGTGTGTTGCAGATCTTCTTGATTTTGCTACCCCGCAGATCTAATTGAGCTTGCACACACACATGCGCAAATCTTCTTGATCTTGCTACCCCGCAGATCAACTGACTTTGTTTCCCTGTAGATCTTCCTGATCTTGCACTCTTGCAGACCTTCTAGATCTTACAATTGAAGATTTAATCCTTCTTAGTCTTAATTACAATACAGTCCCATGGGTCTCTTAAATAGATCCCAAACCAAATAATAATTAGAAACACAGACTCAAGACTAAAATTAATTTTTACATGCAAACTAACTGTTCGTCTAAAATTAGAAAACAGTTCTGAAAATGCAGAGACGATCGATGCCGGTCTCTGTCTGTCTGGAGATGACTGACGTCGGCCGATGACTAACCGATGTTGACAGTGTTTGGTCGACCCCTGACCGATGTCGGTAGTTATGACTGACGTCGGTTACTGTGTAAACCAACAACCTCCACCATTTGCATAACAGTGAAGCTTTTAGCTCCACAACTTAACAATCTTCCACTTCGAGATAAACAGCTGCACCTATACCTATACCTGTACAACATCCTCTAATTTTGTTTCTGGCTTGTATCACCATCTTCAAGTTCAATCTTGAAGATCAACCATCAACAGTGAACACATATCTTGTGGTGCTTCCCTTGCCATCCAAGTCACCTGCCATATCCGAATTTACATACCCATGTAGAGAAGTGTTTGACCTTGCATAGCATAAATACCTGCTGCTGGTCTCTCTCTGATATCTGAGAATCCACTGAACTGCTTTTCAGTGCTCATTTCCTAGATTGGCCATAAATTTGCTGACAACTCCCACTGCTTGAGCAATATCAGGTCTAGTACATACCATGTACCCAACCTCATCATGTGATTTAGGACACTGTTCATAGCTCAACTTGAACAGTCCAACCATATGTGTGCTTACCGATTTTGCATCCTGCATATCAAATCTCTCCACTACTTTATTCACATAATCCTCTTGAGACAAAATCACCCTGTGATTTTTCCTGTCTCTAGAAATACTCATGCCAAAGATTTTCTTTGCTGCTCCTAAATCCTTCCTTACTTTTAGCTCAGCAATTTCCTGCATGTGTGACCCTGCAACAAGCATATACACTACATACAGTAACAGGGTAATGTAGCTATCATTATCCAACCTGGTAAAATAAACACAATGGTCACATTGACATTGACTAAAGCCATGCTTTGTCATAAACCTGTCAAACTTCAAATATCACTATCCTGGAGCTTGCTCAAGACCATATAACTTGACCTTCTGTCTCACTTGTCCATTCTTTTTTTTTTTTAATCTGTGAATTCATTCGTCTTTCAGTGCTTTCTTTCCGACTGACAATTCTACCAAATCTCACGTTTGATTCTCTTTCAAGGAATTAATTTCTTCATTCATGCCATGCTCCCACTGTTTTCTAGATTCTACTTGCATTGCCTCTTCAAAACTTCCTGATTTTTCATCATCAGTGAGCAACAAGTAGTATAAAGAAGGCGAATAACGAATTTGAAGCTTACTTACCCTTTCAGACCTCCTCATGGGCGTTTGAGACTCATTGACAGCTTGTTGTCTGCCCAAATTTCGTTCTAACAGTGACCGATCCCGGTCATCTCTCGGTCTGCACCCGACTGATGTCGGTTCCACCTGACCGAACTGACCGACGTCGGTTTCCACCTGCCCGACATCACTGACTTTGGTCTCCACCAGATCGACGTCGGTTCTTGCTTGATCGATGTCGGTTCTCACCTGACCGACGTCAATATCTATATTTTCCTGTGAGTGATGATTTTACTCGTGAGCTCATTTTGGATCATAACCTTGTCCAAATCAACATTGCCCTGCTCAGAGTTATTCAGCGTCTTGAGCTGATCACTGTCCATCACCTTCTCCTTGAAAATCAAGGCTTTTCAGTTTTTAAATTTGTCAAAAACATCAGATTTTTTTTTTATGCAATAGACCCATACCTTTCTTGTAGCATAACACTGTGATCTTTCAATAGAACCTTCCTGAGCTGGTCTCCACACGTCTGCGTGAACAAGCTCTAACCTGTGCTTCTTTTTTGTTGACCCAGTCTTGAGAAACCTCACTTTCTTCCCAAAAATACAATGCTCACAAAAATCTCGATCTATGCTTTTCAAATCTAAAAGCTTATCTTTTGACTCAAGAACATCTTTTCGCTTCTCACTCATGTGACAAAGCCTACTAAGCCACAACTTTGCATATACAGCTGAAGTAGATAAAACAGAAAGAGAATCAGTAATACAAGTAGATAGATAAAGTGTACCTACTTTCTTACCTCTTGCTAATACAAGTGCACACTTGGAAACTTTCCAAGATTTCGCTGTGAGAGTTACTATGCAACTCTCATCACCTAACTTCCTTACAGAAATCAAATTCCTCTTCAGGATGGGTACATGCATGACATCCTTCAACACCCATGTGTTGCCAGTCTGCAAATTCAGCTGCACTTCCCCTTTGCCATTGAATTTCTCCATTCTTAACTTACTTTTTTCTGCATTGCTTTACTCCTACTCAATCAGAAACCCCTGAGAGTGACCTGTAATCAACAAACACTAACCTGCTCTGATGAATCTGGCTCTGTGAACCTTCACCCTGACTCTGATACCAACTGTTAGTGAACCAAGCTCTGATACCAACTGTCAGGATCCTCTCCTAAGAGTACAATTGATTACCTTTGTATAAGCAACTAAACACGAAATTAAACCAGAAGTAATATGTAACTAGAATTCAGAAACAACAAAAAATAGATGATACGAGAAACAATACAATTTGTATTAACACTTTTTCAGAAGGAAATACAATGAAGAAATCTCACTCTACCCACACCTCTTGGGCGTACAATAATTCTCCCTCAAGAGTTCTCTCTCTCTCAATCAATTACAACCAACTCAAACACTGAGTTGTTCCCTCCAGTGACAATCAACCCAATGGTTGTTGCCTACTCTCATCCACAGACCTTCTTGATCTTGCACTATGTAGATCTAATTGGTCTTGCTTACACCGTGTGTTGCAGATCTTCTTGATCTTGCTACCCCGTAGATCTAACTGAGCTTGCACACACACACACACCCGCAAATCTTCTTGATCTTGCTACCCCGCAGATCTACTGACCTTGCTTACCTGTAGATCTTTCTGATCTTGCACTCTTGTAGACCTTATAGATCTTACAATTGAAGATCTAATCCTTCTTAGTCTTAATTACAATACAGCGCCATGGGTCTCTTAAATAGATCCCAAACCAAACAATAATTAGAAACACAAACTCAAGACTAAAATTAGTCTTTACATGCAAACTAACTATCTAAAATTAGAAAACAGTTCTGAAAACGTAGAGATGATCGATGCCGGTCTCTGTCTGTCTGGAGATGACCGACGTCGGTTGATGACTAACCGACGTCGGCAGCTTTCGATCGACCCCTGACCGATGTCGGCAGTTATGACTGACGTCGGTTACTGTGTAACCTAACAACCTCCACTATTTGCATAACAGTGAAGCTTTTAGCTCCACAACTTAACATGAGTCAGTTTATACCACATGGGCCCAAGTTGCCAAAGGCAACTGCAATTCGAAACAACCAACTATTGTGGATGTAGTGATCTAAACAAAATTTGAAGAAGAGAGACAAAGGCAAGTGAAGGCTTTTAATTCAAAAATTAGAGGCCTAAAGAAACATGTCAACCCGCTTGAATTTGCAAAGGAATTTTCACACAACACCTTGAAACAAAATGGAATTCTGCTTGAGAGGGTGGGATATGCCCACGATAACTCTCTTATCATAAGGTTTAAAAATCTTGTTGTTAGGCTCTAAGTATTGTGATCTAAGAAAATTATTTTCACCCTCCTTCAAAAGATTTACATGGATGAAGATCTCATTAGGATTAAATGCAAGGACGTGAAAGAGAACGAGGCTTAAATGATTGAGGCATGGAAGTGGGGAAAAGGGGCTGTGATGTGAAGTGGGAGGGTTTGGATTTGAGATGCCCCCCTCTAGGCTGGTCCAAACCATATGGCATTCCCCATTTTCCTTCTTATAACCCTAGATTTCGAGTCCCAGGTTTGTGCTCTCAATATTCATGTGGAATTGTGTTGGCTCACTCTTTTTCTCACTAGGCTTTTCAGAGGACTTGATTCACAAATTAGACTTGATTTTATTTATGGAAACACGAGACAAATGAGAAACCTGATCCCTATCTTGGCTTGAGAGGTTCTTCTAGGATAACATGTCTTTACAAAGATTACCTAACTCCTTTTATCTATGTTGAAGGATCAGATTTCTATGCTAGGTTCCTATAGGTATCTCTTGCAAGGAAACTTCCTCCTAGTAAACTTTTATTTGCTGCATGTTATTTTTCTCCACCCTCATCACCTTATGCTATTTCAAATATTGGTGGCTCTCCTTTTATAGACTTACAACCTAAAATAACAAATTTCTTGGCTCCTAGGGATGTTCTTCTTTCACGAGACTTTAATGCTTGAATTGATTGTATGTAATGTAAAGGGCATGATCTCTATTTAGATCTATTGATGACTCACAAAGTTGAATATCAAGGTGTTATTTTACATTGAACTTCATCAATTAGAACGGTCACTCTTTATGGAAAAAACTTGGTTAATTTGGGAGATTCCCATGATTTAGTCATCCTTGATGGCACTAGCCTTTTTCGTGCTTTAGTGACCCTACATACTTCCCTTTTCCTGGCGGCCCTTTTGTTGTATATTACATTCTTGTTAACTGGTCTCTTTTATTAGAAATACAATGCCTTTAGGTATCTTCTAGACTGAGTCCCTTCACTGACCATGTTATTTTATATTTTAGGTCCCACTTGGTTGCTCTCTTGTTTATCCTTGTCCTAATCGACCTTTTTAATCTATCACCATCCATTTTGACCACCTGCTCGATGAGAACTTCCTTAAAATAAGGCTCTTTTTAGTTTATGATACCCATCATCCGATTGAGTGCTCCTTCCACTTCACTCAATGCATATGGCCTTTTGTGCTAAACATTTTCGCCCCTTTCCATCCACACTTCCCGCACTTCTACATTGTCCTTGTAATGCTTGATATGATTCTTAATATAAAAACATTCATACCTTGACCAAACATATTATGATACATAATACCTCCAAGTCAAAGCAAATGCAAAGGTTCTATAGGAGCATTCTTAGGAGGAAAAAGATGAAGTTTGTCATGAACAAGCCCACAACTATCTTCAATTAACTTTGGTTCACTCCCAAACTTTATTGGAGAGTCTTCCTTCTTAAGAAATCACTATGTGCAATCTCTGTTTTCCCTTCTTGGTTTGATTATGCATATAACCTATACAATGTTCTAAATTAGCCAAGTATGCAACTCTACCTGAAGCCTTTTCATTGTCTTTTCTTCTTTGATTGACTTATCTTTCGTGCCATCCTTAAGCTCTAATCCTACAAAGCTCATGATGTAGAGAATTTTAAAGTTAAATATATTAAACATAGCCCAAAAGTCTTGGTATTCTATATCACAAACTTGTTTAACTACAAGGTGACCCATGGATTTCCACCTACCTGGACATCCCTATCATCCATCACATCTACAAGAGCGGAGATAAGACTGATCATAGTAATTATCACACAATGATGGTTGGACACATCATGGTGAATATCTTTGCCACAACTCTAGACATCCATATCTCTAGATAGGAAAAGACAAAGACGCTAAGGGCCAAAGCATAAGTAAGTTCTAGGAGGAATCACAATACCATTGATCATATCTTCACTTTGAGCTTTATCATTGAGGAAGCTAAGGCAAAGAAGCATGGGACATATTGTTATTTTATGGACTTCCACAAGGCATTTGACATAGCTCCTCGCTAGATAGTTGATAGGCTTAAGGCTTTGGGTCTTCCACCTTTGGTGGTTTCACTTGTGATGATAATTTATGAGCCCGTTTTTGGCAAGGTACGAACGAGGGATGGTGAGACAAATGATGTGCAAATTACCATAGGTGTTAAATAATGTGGCCCACTCTCTCCTACACTTTTTGAACTATATGTTGATTAGATAGAGGAAATAAATGATTTCAAAGACATTGGGTGTGACATATGGTTGCTTACTCTTTAGAGGCTCTATTGCAATTCTTCTATTTGTAGATGACATTATTTTGATGTCTTACTTAGTGAGAGGTCTACAAAAAAAATCTTATATCTTAGCCTCCTTTTGGGATACTCATGAGCTTCAAGGTAACTTGGGTTAAACAAAAGTCATGGCTTTTAACATCTCTATAAATAAGACAAGCCAAATGCTTCATACTTACAAAGGTGAGAGAGTTGCGGTAGTCTCTTCATATATGTATATTAGGGGGTCCTCTTCTTTGGGCCACACTTTAGCATGACTCTAGGTGTATAGTCCAGATTGAATAATGGACATGTAGCTCTCACCATGACTTTAGTTTCAAGACATTCAGATGAAGATCTACCTCTTTCAAACACAGGTCAAACTTACCCTCTTGTATCGTTGCGAGGTTTGGGGACCATACCTTCAAGTTGATGCATAAACCTTCCAAGTCAAAGCAAATGCAAAGGTTTCCTATAAGAGCATTCTTTGGAGGAATAAGATGAACTATGTCCTGAACAAGCCCAAAACTACCTTCTACCAACTTCAATTCACTCCCAAATTCTTTTGATGAGTCTTCCTCACTAAGAAATCATTAATTGTAATATCCAATCTCCCTACCTGGTTTGATTATGTTTCTAGCGCATACAATGTTCCAAACTAGCCAAGCATGCAAGTCAAACCAAAGCCTTTTCATTGCCATTTTTTCTCTGACCACCTTATCTTTTGTGCCATATTTAAGCTCCAACCTAACAAAGCTCATGATGTTGAGAACCTTAAAGCTGATTTTTTTAAACATAGCCCAAAAGTCTTAGTAGTCTATATCACAAACATGTTTAACTATATGGTAACCCATGACTTTCCATCTTCGTGGACCTCCCATATCATCCATCCCATCTACAAGCGTGGAGAAAGAATGATCATAGTAATTATCACACTATGATGGTTGAACACAAGTTGGCTAAGATCTTTGCCATAAATCTAGGCATCCATATCTCTAGATGGGAAAAGACAAACATTGAGGGCCAAAGAACAAGCAAGTTTTAGGAGGAATCACCCTACCATTGATCATTATTTCACTTTGACCTTTATCATTGAGGACCCAAGGCAAATAAGTGTGAAGCATATTGTTGTTTTGTGGACTTCCATAAGGCATTTGATAAAGTTCCTTGACACTTTCTAGTTGATAGGCTTAAGGCTTTGGGTCTTCCACCTTTGATGTTTTCTCCTTTGATGATTCTTTATGAGACCATTGTTGGCAAGGTACAAACAAGGGATGGTGAGACAGAGGATGTCTAGTACCATAGGTGTTAAATAAGGTGGCCCACTCTTTAGAGTGTCTATTGCAATTCTCCTATTTGCAAATGACATTATTTTGATGTTTTACTCAATAAGAGGTCTCTAGAAACAAACTTGATATCTTAACCTCTTTTTGTGATACTCATGAGCTTGACGTTAACTTGGGTAAAACAAAGTCATGGATTTTAACATCTCTATAAATAACGCAAGCTAGAGAATCCTTAGTTATAGGGGTTAGAGGGTTGAGGTAGTCTCTTCATATGTATATTTGGGGGTCTTCTTCTTTGGGCCACACTTTAGCATGACCCCAAGTGTAGAGTCTAGATTGACTAAGGGATATAAAACTCTCACCAACCTTGAAAAACATTATTTTCAACTTTAATTTCAAGACATTTAGATAAAGATCCACCTCTTTTACTCAATGATAACACTTACCCTCTTGTATGGTTGTGAGGTTTGGGGACCATACCTTCGAGTTGAGGACCAAAAATGAATAGATAGAGTGATTGCCACAATAGAATCCAAACATATTCATGCTAAGAGATAAGTCCCTCACGCCATCATCCTTGAAAAATTTGGCACAACCCCGCTCATTGTTCAATGATATTTTATGTGGTGACAATGATTCACAAACTTAGATAGTTGGGTAACTCCCAGAGTGGTTGTCTTAGGTATCCATACCTAGATTTTAGATCCTCTACGGAGTGGGAAAACTATGGGGTTGGTTCATGTTAGTATGTGAGACCCTCCTCGTTGCATCATCCTATTGATTTAAATTTTGATAGGTCACCCCACATAGCTTCCCAGTGTATGATCTTGATCTCTCCAAGAGAGATATAAACAATGACATTTGTATATATATTTATAGTGCTTACCTCCAGTTCACATGGTCTCATCCCAAAGAGTAGATCACTTCAAACATTTAACATGACACAGACTTATATCTTCACTTTAGTGATGGGTTCATCTAGCCTCCAAGATACACAAAACTACAATTACCTTGTAGGATGAGGGTTCCCCTTGCTTAGCTCAAAGTTTTCTCCCATCAACGTTGCATTGAAATAAACCACCATATCCCTCAAGAGCATCATATTTCTCAAATTTTATCTTTAGAGTCTAAGACTGAGGACCATTATTCTTTTAAATGTTCTCTATATTATGAGATAAGGGGAAATTATTTTGCCTCTTCAGAAATTATCTTGGCTCTCTCCAGACATTCATGTCTTATTAAGACCAACGATGTTTAGTTTTATTCCTCCAAGAGATGCTTGAAATTCACCAATGACTTTTTTGACATGTGCTTAAAAGGGCCATGCACCAAGGTAATTACATCCTACTACCGGTTGTTTTACAACATCAATAGTAAGAGGTCCCGTTGTCGTCTTCCAAACTTATATGGTAGATTGCGAGATGTCATAGACTCAACACCCATTAGACACTTCTTTACTATCAAAAGTATTTCTCTAGAGTAATAAGGTTCATTTCACCATGTATGACTTATTTTTTTATCTTCTCATTGTATTCTTTTTTATTGGATTGTTGCTTTCCATTTACTCGTTTTAGATTTAGTTTTCTTTTTATATTCTTTGAGATGTATTAGTGCATTGCCCTATCTTCTTTATGTTGTATCTTTTGTCTCATGAATCAATCTTAATTTTTTGTGAATATTAAAATATCAATTCATAAATTCAAAATTCACCACTAAACCTATTCTTTCGAGTGTCTATAAAATTTATTAATTAGATTATTTGCATAAAATATCAAATGTTCCTTGTTGGTTTGTGGGTGTTTGGGTCTTTATGGTAACTCTGTTTTTCTGATTGATGTTTTGTTGAATTTGTACTCAGTAGAGGAGTTCCATCAAAACCCACACATTTACCTATATTCAATTTTTTTTAATCAAACATTCCAATATATAAAAAACTAAATTTCTATATTAATACTTTAACCTTTTGTATTCTCCCAAATATTTATAAATCCGGTCTATTCCAAGTGTTTTAAAATAGAACATCCATAATTTCGATGTGTTGGAAGGCGAGAATAATTTCTTTCATGGCTGTCCATGTTGTGTTTAGCTCTATATAGAACTATTTTTTTTTTGAAATTTTTATTTAGAGATTGATTGTTCCATATTTGTAAATATTACCATTTAACTTCTCTTTTACATAAATTTTTTTGTTATGTTTTGATTTGTATAATTAACATTAGTGAAGTGAATCCTCTAGTTTTATGAGGTCACATCATTTTTCAACATTTTAAAAATGTATAATTTTTCTAATTCATTGTTAAATATTATTTTACTTAATTCTTTAATATTTAACTTAATTTCATAATATAAATTTAATTTAATTTTATTATATATCCACTTTAAAATTTTAAAAAAATTAAAATATTTTCAACAATATCACTTATGATAAAGCTAACTTTACCCATAATTACGAGGAGAGCATATTATCATTAAAAAAACAGATCAATATTAATACATTTAAAAATTGACTAAAATTATTAAAGAATAATACCATTACTAATTACATTACAAATATTTTCATACAAATAATCAATTTATTTTACAAGAAGATTTCGTCAATATTCATAAAAATTCATAAATAATTTAAGATGACAAACTTGTACCTCGAACCACCACCACCCATTCCAATATAAGTTTATTATAGATAAATTTTATTTCATTATAGATTAGTGGTTGAGCAGCAAAAACGTAGATAAAGGGAGGGATATCAAAAGTATGAGAGAAGGTTTTTATAATGTTACATGATGATTATTATTACTATTACCATTACCATTACCATGTTTAGAGCCCAAAGAATAAGTCAAATGTAAAGAATACGTACTGGTTGCTCCAAATTGACCATTACTTTGATCACTTGAACATTCAAAGGTTTTGTTGAAAATGAATAATCCAAAATATTTTGTTGCCAATAATGCCAAACTATATTCCATGGTCTATAGAAACATGAAACCGAGTTTTATGATTTGTGCTAAACCCAAATTTGGTTTTTATAATTTGTGACACTGTAAAAACTGATATTATGTTCAATCAAAAAGTACGTGGTGCTTCACCATGTACTACACTTACCAATTTTATTGATACAAATGTAACCTAATTTTGTTCGTCTTTCATGGGTAGAGCACCCTAATGTATGGGTTTAGGGTTTTTTTTTTTTTTAAAGGTTTGAGTGATAATAGTTAAGTTCAATCCTTACACTATAACATGATTTAATTATAATTAGTGAAAGATGATGAATTATTTACGAAAGAATATTTGTTGTATTTTTTATAAGAATATATATATTTTTTATTGTATTATATTTTTATATGTAAATAAAAAGATAATATAAAAATAGAGATAAACAATTACTCACCTTTTTCAAAACAATATAATAAATAAAATATGTAAATCTCCTTTTAAATATTATTCTAACGAAATTTTTATTTAATACTTAATTTTGTATATAACACATTTAAAATCTAACAATATGAAAAATTACTTGAAATTTGAATCAATAAAATTATAATTTAATTACTATTAATCACATTAAAGTAGATGACACATTTATTAATGTTTGTAGACCATGGTATGGGCACTATAAATTATTGGTGGCAATGAATATCATTTCAAATAAATAAAGTTTATTAATGTTTTCGAGATAATGTATTTTATGTATTTTTTAATTGGCATATTTTAAATGGATAAGACCTATTACATGTTTCTCTAAATTGCAAGAATATTTTAAATGAATAGGATTCATTAATTATAAATTTATGATAAATTGTATATTTTTTGATTTTATTATTATTTGATCGTGATTTTATATTTATGATAATGATTTAAGTATATCATTGAGTTCATGAATTTGATTGTATTATTATGTATAAATTATTATTTGGGATGTATATTGTATGGTGAACTATATTATTATAAGTAGAATTTGACACTTAGACATCAGTGGGTGCATAAAGTTAGGGGACAAAAAGGATTTATTCATGGACATTTTTTCTTCTAAAAAATCAGAAATCTCAACTTCTATAAGTTATTTAAGATGGATACACTCACAATTTGAAGATTATATAAAAATACTAATTGCAACATTTTGAGTCTTGTTTTTTAAATACAACTTAATTTTTTTGGATAAGTATAAGTCAAACATCTAAAATTCAAATAGAAACTCTTTTTTTTTATAAAAAGAGAGTAAATCGCTGATTGTGGGACCCCTTATTTTTTTAGCATTGTTTAAAACTTTTTGGTGGATATTTAGATAAGATCATTTAGTTTGTGACCTATAATTTTTTTTAAATATTTAATGATTTTTTAATTATTAATTTTACAAGTAAATAGATCTTGAAAACTGATAAAAAAATAGATAGTTGATTGTGCAACCCCCCTATCTACCTGAAAAATGATTTTTTTAAATGTATATAGAATTATGCATAATTTACGACTATATAATTTTTTTTGCATTCAAATCAACGAAAAAAACATATAAACATAGATAGACATGTATAGTTGCGACATATAGTGGCCTAAACAAGACAGGTAAAAATCGACATAGATGGAAACCTTAAAATAGTAAAAAAAATAAAAAAAATCATGTATTTGGAAAGAGGAGAATGTGCTCAGCATCATAGTAATGATTTTATGAAATGTCTCATTGAAATTCATAGTGTTTATGATGATGAAAGTTAGATTTTCTTATTTTCAGTTAAAAAACTCAGTTTTAGTTATTTGTTTTCAAGTTTGGGCCTTAAGCTCAAGAATTCAAGCCATTTTCGAATCAAAGGGAATGTTTTTGAAATTACACATTGCAAAATACATAGGCAAAATAATACATATGATATAAATAACACATACACATTCTTAAGAGATGAAATTATGAAGCCTTAGAATGCAAAAAAGTGATCAATCAAAAGGTGGGGGGTGTGGTTTACTAAATTAAATGTCAAGTATAAGGGTTATATTCTTTATACATTAAGTTTATTTTAATAAATATAATAAATTAGGATCACTCTACATCTTCTAGAATTGGTCTCACAGTTGCATGACTTACGATTTGGAAGATATTTAAAAAAATATAATTTAGTTAGTAATAGGCATTTTAAAGATTTTAGTATTGAATCTAAGAATTTCAGGACATAAATTTTGTAATTGATGTCCATTTTGGGTAAACATATATTCATTTTTAAGGTTTTGGTGCCTTCCATATTGCATGTTGGCATTTCTAAGAGTTCTCAGTTTGTCAAAATTAAAGTTTAAAAACCAACACACACCCAACCACTCTTTTATGCTAATTTTAATTACGAT
Organism: Torreya grandis; assembly: GCA_037957365.1. Classification (NCBI taxonomy): domain Eukaryota; kingdom Viridiplantae; phylum Streptophyta; class Pinopsida; order Cupressales; family Taxaceae; genus Torreya; species Torreya grandis. Next base: position 1,461,735 of record JARHVA010003912.1, read on the forward strand.
TAGGTCCCTAATAGACAAAAAATTGGCACAACAACACCATAATCATTTGAAACTAGGGTAAATAGAGATAATTTAAGCCAAATTTAGGCATCATCACCCCAATTGAATTTGAATTCATTTCAAAGTTGTGTGCATGGGGAAATATAGGTTATATTGGTGACCAAGACATACCCAACCACCTTTAATGTTGATTTTACTTGCGATTAGGTCCCTTATAAGCCCAAAGTGACACAAAAACACCATGTCCACTTATGACCAAGGTAAACACAAACAATTTTAGACACATTTTTACACGGTCACCCCCTTTCTCTTCAAATTCAATCAAAAAATATGTGATTGTGGCAAAGTAAGTCGCATTTGACCTTTGCACATCCAACCAACAATTTATGTTGATTTTACCTATGATTAGCTCCATTATTGCCAAAAGTGACACAACAACACCATATCCACTTGTGACCATGAAAATGCAAATAATCTATAGCACATGTATGCGTAATCACCTTAATTCACTTTGAATTTAAGCCAAATTGGTGTGATTGGGGCAACATAGGTCACATTATTGACACATGCACACCAAACCACCACTTTATGTCATTTTTACTTGTAATTTAAGGGTTTATAGGCCAAAATAAACACAATAACATAGTATCCACTTATGATAAAGGAAAATACTGATAATTTGGGACACATTCATGTACGATCAACTTAATTCACTTCGAATTAAAGTCAAATTAGTGTGAACATGAAAATGTAGGTCCTATTGGTAATTAACACCACCCAACCACTCCTTTATGATAATTTTTCTTACAATTAGGTCCCTTATAAGACAAAATTAACATAACAACACCATATCCATGTGGCCAAAGAAAATGTGGATAATTTTGGGCACATTTGTGTATAATCACCCCAATCCACCTTGAATCTAGGTTAATGTGGTGTAGTTGGAGAAACACAAGCTTCATTGGTGACCTTTGCACACACAACCACCCATTTATACTAATTTTACTTTTGATTAGGTTTTTTATAGGCCAAAAGTGATAAAAAACACTATATCCACTTGTAACTTTGGAAAATGAAATTTTTTTTGGACACATTTGTGCATGATCACCCTAATTCACTTCAAATTTAGTCCAAAATGATGTGAATGGGGTAACATAGGTTTTGGTTTTGTGTGCGTGGGTCACCAATATAATTAAGTCCCTCATGTCCAAATACACACAACATCACCATATCCACTTGTGACCAAGATAAATGTAGATGATTTGGGGCACATTTATGTGTGGTCACCCATATTCACTTTAAAATCAAGCCAAAGTGGTATGATTGGGGTAACATGGGTCGTATTGGTGACCTATGCATATCTAACCACCTTTTATGTCATTTTTACTTGAAATTATGTGGATTATAGGTTAAAATCAACACAACACCACTATATTGATTTTTATCTAAAAAATGAGGATGTGATATCTCTAAAGCGTGCCTCAAAAATCGGTAAGAGACATCAACCCCCTGTATTTATATGGTGCTACATTATAGGTAGTATTCCTCTATCATGTCACGTGTAGCCTCTATCATGTCACGTGTCTATATGAGATACACACACATGAGATGAGTTGTATTTGAGACATGATAAGCACTATGCTATATAGTTCTAGTTAATGGCATCATAATATTCAATGGGCCCACCACACCAATGCAACCCATACATAATGAAGCCCATTAAATCATGTCAAGTAATTGAAATAACTATCATATCAGTAGGGCATGCATTATCCATCACATCATCTTACCCACACCCATTCCATTATCTATCACATCAACATCATGTTACATATAGAGATGACATCAATCTATTATATGATATGGATATGTACTACATCACACAAATCATTCATGCCATGTCGAGCATTATGCACATTGGGTCACCTTGGTCATACCATACATATTACGTATGTAATGTATTAGCATTGATCATTGATAGACTTATTCAATCATTGATATACTCGTTCAATGGATATAGGCGATAACATTGATAGACCTTGGCCCCTATCTTTATTCACTATAAATATATATCTAAATCCATATATTGGGCTAGGGTGCCAATATATATTGTACCAATTATACTATATATCGTGCCAATGTGAATGAAATTCTATATCTATACAGTGGGGGGTGGTTGCATGATCATGTCATTATTCATTAACGAAAGATGGTGCTGCCATATCATTCATTCTTATTTGTTACAATCAAATGATCTAGTCGTATTATGTATGTAAAATGATTCACATTGATTTATTCACTTGGCAAGAACCTGCGCTATATAGATATGGGATATAGATATGACATTGATTCATTGTGGCTATACCCATATTTGATGAAGATGGGAAGATTAATTGGTCAACTTCATTAGGCCCATGACTCAAATATTGTAGGTTCAAACCCTAGGCTAGCCACAATTACAAATTTAATAGATTGTAGGTATGGAGATATGACAAACTTAAATGGATTGAAAATAAAGAAAAAACTCTTTATATCCACTTGTGAATCCATATCTAGAATCCTCATATCACTTACGGGTAGATGAACTTGATAAAAATGACAATAGTCTCTCTTCTCTAGCAAAAGTGGCAATTAAAAATCACACAAATGAGCTATAAGATGAATTGAGAGATTATTTAAAGGTACACAGTCTGGATTCAGAGATCACCAATCTGGGTTTAAATATCACCTGACTAGTGCTATAAATTTCTAGACCATCTATAGAAGATTGTCAAAATATTTTTGAGGATACTCATGATGAAATTTATAATCACACATCTCTCCAACAAAGTATTATTAGTTGGGTACATAACAGTCAGGTTCCTTTCAACTTCCCATTAACAAGTGCAATTTTAGGAGAGTCATTTTTCAAATACATAACCACCTTCCACATGTTACAACCTCATCCTTTCCCATTGAACTCCTTGATGAGTGAGTTTCGGCAAGTAATTTCAATCTATCCAGGAACAAAATAAATTACAACCCAAGTTGATAAGACGTTGAGTATAAATAATTGGTTAAATGATGAGTAAGAGACCAAGGTATTTGACATCTGGAAAAGTCACATAAAATATTTTGTTTTGGAATAAAGTGATATGAAAGGTATCCATCTAAGTGTATATGCACACCACATCTATATTGAAAATATTAAACCAGTTAGACAACCTCAAAGAAGGATAAATCCAATATTGTCAAAATTAAAATTAAAAAACTATTATAGGTAGGATTCATATATCCAATCTCAGATAGTCAATGGTTTTCACCTCTAGTAATAGTACCTAAAAAATACAACAAATGGATAATATGTATAGATTATAGGGAACTTAACAAAGCCACAATGAAAGACTATTTTCTCCTACCCTTAATTGACTAAGTCTTGGATAATCTACTTAGGAAAAAGTACTTTTACTTCTTAGATGGATTTAGTGGGTATAACCAAATAAGAGTAGCCCCTAAAGACCATGATAAAATCACTTTCACATGTCCTTGATGAATGTTTGTATACATAATTTTACCTTTTATGCTATACAATGTACCATCCATTTTTCAGAGATCAATCCTTGGTATATTTGTTTATCTCACCAATGACTGTGTGAAAGTATACATGGATGATTTTATAGTACATGGAAATTAATTTGATTAATCATTGTAAAACTTGGACAAGGTATCAACTAGGTGTGAACAACATCGATTATCCCTAAGCCATGAAAAATGTCTAATGATGGTAGCTCAAGGAATTATCTTTGGTCATCATATCTCAGCCTATGGAATACAAGCTAACCCTAAAAATATTGAAGTCATTTCATAGTTCCTAAACCTAAAAACCAAACTAATATCAAGATCTTTATAGGTCATGCAAAATATTATAGGTATTTACTAAATATTTTAGTAAAATTGTTGCACCTATGTTTTCCTTGCTCTCAAAGATAGTGAATTTGTATGAACTAACAAATGTCAATAAGATTTTGTAACAATAAGGGAGAATTTGATTTTTGATCCACTTGAGAGGAGCTAATTTAGAGCAACTCTTTCACATACACACTGATGCCTCTAACAATGTTATGGGGGTAATACTTTGGCAGAAAGATGATTAAGGTAAAATGTATGTTATCTATTGCATTAGTAAAAACTTAATTCCTACTAAGAGAAACTATACAACCATTAAAAAGGAGTTCCTTAATGTTATTTATTCTATGAACAAATTCTGTCACTATATCATTGGATACAAAATATTCATCTATACATATCATTCAACCATAAGATATCTTATGAATAAATCACAGTAGTAGGAGGTAGGATCATTATATGGTTATTAATATTACATGAATTTGATATAATAATCATTGATGATATAAGTAAAACTAATGTAGTTTTTGATTTTATGTCAATATTGAATGTTTTAGGAGAATATGAGATAGTGGAGGACAATTTTCTAGATGAATAATTGTTCACAGTTTTGGCCCACTCACCTTGGTTTACTAATATGAATAATTATCTAGCTACATGGAAATTTCATTATGATTTCACTCATAAACAAAATAAATGTTTAATCCGAAATAATGCTAATTATAAATGGTTTAATAGAGTATTATTCAAATGTGGTCTTGATTTGGTGCTTCACAGGTGTGTTCATGAAGATGAGATCTATAACATCTTGAGATCTTGCCATAATGATCTAAGAGGAGGTTATTATTTAGTCAAAAGGAATATTCTTAAGATCCTTGGGGTGGGATAATATTGGCCTTCACTTAACATGAATGTGAAGAGTTATGTTTGACAATGTCATCCTTCTCAAAGGATGGGGAAGCCTACACTATTCAATAAGATGACCCTCCACCCTCAAGTGATATTATGACCCTTTGAAAAATGGGGGTTAGATTTCATTGGTGTCATTGATATAGCATCTCAAATAAAGGAGTACATATTAGTATGTACTGATTATGTCATCAAATGGTCAAAAATTCCAGCTTTACCATTTGTCTATGAAGAAAAAAATATTGATTTCTTATATAATAGGATTCTATAACGCTTTGGAAATCCTAAATAAATAGCTTCATATCAATAACCTCAATTTGAATCCAATACAATAAAGGATTTCATAGAGAACTATTAGATTACCCACATAGAAATCATCACCTTACCACCTTCAAGTCAATGGTCAAGTTTAAGTCACCAATAGAGAATTACATAACATATTGACAAAGATAATAGACATTAGCATAAAATATTGGTTAAATAAGCTCCCTAAAGTAGTTTTGGCCTACAACACAAGATGAAAATATATCATAGGTTTTTCTCCATATGAAATTGTATATGGAAATAATTCATTACTTTGAATTGAGTTTGAATTGTAGACATTAAGGACAATAATGAAACTAGACATAAACCTGATAGAAACACAAAAGAAAAGAATTATTTAATTAAATGATTTGGATGAGATGAGACTTGAAGAATTGTAGTAGATAAATATTCTGTTGTTTCCAAATCTTTCACCCTAGAAGAGGATGTTCAGATCTCTTCAAGATTTGGGCAACATGGGAATACCTCCAGGTGTGTAGGGCACCTATGGTGGAGGTATACCTCTAGTATTATGAGGGTTAGCTCCCTAGATATGACTTGATGTGATTATGCTCATAAGACTACCTATCATGGGTGAAAATGGAGAGAGAGATGCATAAAAAAAACCTACTCTAAGAGGTGAAACACCAAGGATTTGGTTCCACATACACTTTTAATTTGCCTAATGGACTAAGATAGTCAAACTAGCCTCAAAACCATTTATGGAGCTCCTATATTTAGTTTTTCTCATTAATATAAGTAAAAATCAAGGTAAAATTTTGGTAGGGCTTCTCAATACCAAAATTTAGAATCCCATACTAAGCCAAAATGGCTTGTATTTATAGAAATTGGAAAAAGAGAGAGAGAGAGAGAGAGAGAGAGAGAGAGAGAGAGAGAGAGAGAGAGAGAGAGAGAGAGAGAGAGAGAGAGAGAGAGAGAGAGAGAGAGAGAGAGAGAGAGAGAGAGAGAGAGAGAGAGAGAGAGAGAGAGAGAGAGAGAGAGAGAGAGAGAGAGAGAGAGAGAGAGAGAAGTTGAAGGGGCACAAAGACATGTGTCACCATGATAAGAGATATTAAAATGAATGTGGATGAGGTGTAGGAAGGGTTATGACACTTATCTATACCTGAAAACATTCCAAATTGAGCATCTTCCCTCCATTTGGTGTAGAAACCCTCACAAACATCTTTTGGCTTTGAAACTCATTCTTGATAAGTGGTGAAATGCCTGAATTGGGTCATGAGACCTCTTGGGTAGTTATGTATACATAAAAATGAAACTTTGGAGTCATCATGGAGCATATAAAAATTCCAAACCACCTGCAACCATCATTTACCCTCATAGGTGTCACTAGGCCTCTTCACCTCACTAGGCCTAATTTGGACAAAATGGCTAAAATTGGGATTTAGATTTAGTTATGAATTTTTAATTTATGGAATTCATATTGAAATAATTTTGGACTATAAAAATTCCATTTAGAACCATTAATATCTCTCCATGTCCCCAATTTGACAACAAATCCTTCCCTAGCTCCCATCTCCTTTTAGCCCTATTTTAGCATAAGTCCACTTGTGAAGCAGAACGTATGGACCTATAGGGATATTTAAAGGAATTTTTGAGGACAAATTTCCATCATTAATCTATATTCCATGTTTTTTGGTTCAAATCCCAAGGCAAATATACTTGTTAGTTCATTAGCCTCCCCAATTAGGTCTAATTAGGCCTCTTTAGCCTAGAAGACCAAAAATGCATGTTTTTGAGATTTGCCTATGTTAAATAGAAAAATTACACCTTATTAAATTTTCATACCTCCTTAGAATCCTCCATGTTTAATTTTAAATTCTAACCACTTGTATGGACCCTTGTTCCAACATTAAATGCCCTTCTTTGGCCTATTCTGTACAACCCTATACCTGCAAGTGTGAACCAATGGCATGGGGTGAACCTCAGGAGAGTTTTAAAGGTCACTAAGGTGGTTTTAAATCTTTAAAAATCCATTTGTGTGCTTAAAATTTATTCCTTCTCTCATCAGGTTTCAAACAGTGGTTTTGGAGGGTTTGAAGTGCTTGAACCCATTGGGGTTTGTTCATGAATATCCCACATTGGATACCAATAAAAATTGCATTAAAAGATTTTAAAGGGACCTATCTACTATATCTAATTGGCTCAAGGCCCCATGCAATAAGTTATGGTAGTGTGAGCATTCTAGTCTTGGCATCTAGTTTTATCTATGCTCCCCATGAGGCTTGTTAAGGTTTTGGACTCAAAAATAGATAGTTGAAGGATAAAATTGAAAAAAAGTGGTTCAAAAACCTACATTAAAACCCTATAAACATCCTCCAATCACTTGAATTGATACTTTTGACCAAAAAATGATAGGTGACCCTTATTTGCTCACTAGCCCAACTGTTTGCACACTTGCCATGCCTGTAACCTTAGCAGCCCAAGAAGTTTGGAAATGTTTACAAAACTATAAAAAAGTTTAAATGATGGTTCCAGGAATGATTCAACTCAATGAACCTCCTTATCAACAATCCTTCCCTGTTGGTGCATGATTTGACCATGTTTTTCCATTTTGCCAAGCTTGTATGCAAGGGAAAAGTGACCCCTATTTGAGACAGAATGGGGGGAACTTACCTTCATGACATAAAAAAACTAATTGTTTCACGTGGTATTAGGGTTTTAGAGGGTTTCCTATAACAAATTTTGAATCTTGAATCTAAGGAATGATCCTTCAACCAGCCTAAAACTCAAGACTGAGTTTTCTAACAATTTCCTGTAAGGTTAGTAGGAGATGACTGTGTTTTCTTAGAAATGGGGTTACATTCATATCCATTCCATATATGATCCTTATATATATACACAAATTTAATGCTTTGGTATCATATCCAAGTCTTTAACATTGCACCTAACCTGTGCTTTGGTCCTAGCTGACTGTGCTTGTGTAATGACTGAGACAGTATTGCTTGCCCCTATTCTTGGGGTGCTTGGGCATTATTTAGTGATGTTTTAGACCCAATAAAAAATTCTTAAAGTATTAAAACCATCTTTCACACATTTAATTTTCTTAAATACTCTCACATTAGCTCAACTTATGCCTTAGTCTCAAAGTGACTGTGTTTGTTGTCTTGACTGAGACAGTCATATACTAACCCTTGTTTCAGTCCTTTGAGCATGTTTGATAGTTTATGAGCTCTCTTTCATGTCTTCAGGTCATAGGACCATCACCCCTTGAGTTCACCTTAGAAACTCAAACTAACTCAACTTCATGTTTGGCTTGCTCATTGACTCTCTTCTCTATCTGACTGTGATAGTCATCTTTTGACTGATTTAAGTGGTGTTTGACAAGTATTCAGAGGTAGTTGAAGTGTATTTAAGTCTTCCAACAAGATCCTTGAGGTATCCTCTTCAACATTTCACTATGAATCCAATTTGAACTCTCAAGGCAACACCAACCTAAAAATTACACCTCACTATCATGGTCTACTATAGATGACTATTTTACTACGCCGTACAGACAAAGAGGTGCTTGGGAGATACTAAGACATCAATATCACCTTTGATTTATCATTATAGATTATGAAAGATACTAAGACATCAATATCACCTTTGATTTATCATTATAGATTATGAAAGTCACTTGCAACTGTTGGAAGGGTGTGGATTGTTTGCATAGTCTAAAACATTCAATGAGGAGTTCAAAACCAAACTTACAATCCATAACCTATAGACATCATTGAACAAAAATAGTAGTTTTCTTGACAACTTTGCACTTGTCACAACTCATCCTCTACTTGTTCTCTTGCCTTCAAATTTGGCATGTCGGTAGCTTGTGGATAGGGTTGTAATGTGGAACAAATAGGGGGGTTGGATATTTATCATGACATGAGATAGAGAATCCCAAAAAATCACTTGGACCTCTATTTAGACAGTTTTGGGACTGAGAACCCAAAAAATGCAGTCAACTCTACTTGCTTGGAAACTTGCCCATTATGCCACCTTGCTTGCATCCATGAACCTTGACATTGGAGAGATGTTTCAGAGGATGATGAATGTTCCATGATGAAGTATATGGATCATCAAAAATCCTTGATACCCAAGGACGCCATGGAATGAGCTGGAAACTTCACTTTGACTGCAACTTGCCAAACAAGGCATAAATTAGTTTTTTCTTGGTTTGAGAAAATAGAAATAATTTGGATGATGAAAATAGAATTTAAAGGACATCCATTATACCCCCTACACACATGCCAAACCATTCCTTCTCACTCATTTTTGATGTGCTGCAACATAAGCAAAAATGGACCCCTCATGGATGAACAAGCCATAAGAAACACCTTAACTTCTTAACAATCGTTCATAAAGCTTAGGGTATATATTTACAAAATGTTTTCACTAAGTTAGAGCCCACTAGACTTGATAACATCCCCCATAACCATTCCTCTCAATTATACCTGTACGACCTGTTGTAAGCAAAAAACTTTGACTATTTTTTACTTTTCCAAGGAGCGATGGAGGAGACAAGATGAAAATTGAAGTTTCTAAAGTCACCAAAGCAATATAAGCATGAGAATGAGTAGGAATAAGATTAAGGGATGTCAAAGAAGTGTCAGCACCAGCAAAATTTTGTACAAATTGTTACAAGTGGCCAAAAACTACCATTTTCAAGTGATTTCTTGATTCCAACTAACTTTTGCAGACTTTTTAAGTTACCTATAGTTACATAAGAAATATTAGGACACATATAACATGAAATAATCCTTTAAATCTTGCAAAAAAAATATCTAAAGCATTAAATGCCTAAATTTGACCTTGGAAATGACCCAAAATGACATGTAACATTAATATAAAAGGTGACCAAGGCTAATATGACCCTTATTGGCATAAAATGACCTAGTAAACACTTTAAGATGGTTTTTTACCTAGGGGGTTGACCCAATTTTCTAGGTGGTCAAATTGGTTAACAGATTCTTCAATATCAAAGGAAGACATGGCATGACTGTCACATCATGATATAATATTTTTATAGGATTAAAATAATGAATGTTGAAAAACAACTAAATGAAATGCTTAAACAAGATTACCTTGAAAATAACATAACCACAAGTTGAGGCAAAAGATTTGATAAGTGCAAAAAACCATCAAATTGTGAAAAAACCCTTCAATTTAGTATGAAGAAGCTTGAAACAATAAAATCCAAATAAAATAGCATATATAATCTTATAATAAGAATGGCCTTAGGCCAAGATAGCTTCAATGATGCAAGAGCAAGATTTGGATTAATAAGAATACGTTATGTGTTGAGAGTGTAGTAGAATGAGAGAGGAAGGCTCTTTTAATAGAGAAAGAAGAAGAGAATTGGAGTTACAAGGAATCCCACGATTACCTTACAATCTTCCTTTGTGTATGCTAAGTGACCTATTCATTTAAAGAGTGGAGGGAAGTGTGTGCCAAGTGGGGGAAAGAGTTACTTGTAAAAGTAACTCTCAAAACTTAAAAGAAACTAGAGAGGTAAGTGACACTTCATAGAATCTAGATTTATGTGAATTTATAATTCACATAAATAAAATTATACACACACCTTAAGACTTAGGGATAATTCTATAAACCTATAGGGAGGGCACAAATTAAGGTTAATTGTCCAACACTCTCCCTTAAGCTTAAATTTGGGATTACAAAAATGAAGATTTTTTTTTACAAATAAAGAAGCAAGTTGAAATTACATAATACTCCCCCTTAATAAAAACTTTCTTCAAGAGTATTAACAAAAGTTTAGAGAGAAGAAATAAGAGAAAGTGTTGCCAAAAGTCACAAGGATGAATGTGTGATCACCAAGAATATCGAAAAATCTTTTTCGGATAAGGTGGTCAATTTGCTAAGGAACAAAGACCAACCAAAAGGAGTAATGATCCACAAACCTGTAAAAAAGGTAAGTTAACACCAATATTTCAACTTAAATAACTTATATTCCAAAAAATACATTCTACATACATAATGTAATAAAAGTAGATGTACAACTAGGCAAATAGAGTAAAGACAACTTCCATCAGAAAGTGTGTGAACATGCACAAAAAAAGTTAGTCAACATAATCAAAATATATATTCTATGCAAATAAAATTTAGTTAATCAAAATGGAGACAAATAAGATGTGTCATTTGCAAAAGATATTTTGTGTGAAGCATTAGATGAATGATCATAAGAAGACATATCAAAGTCTCTAAAAGATTCATGTTCTTTAGGAATCCAAATAGTTTTACTCTTAAAGGTAAGAGATTTAGTTGTTTTCCAACAATGCAAATGTCATGTGTGGATTTACCATAATTTTTTTTATGGTTTAAATTTTCAACATTTAAGTATACGATGTTTATATTTTCCACAATGCGCATAAGTCTTAACAGGTTGAACTAAAACATGAGCATTTAAAACAATATAATTAAAAGAAGTTACATTATAAGTCCTTCGATGCGAAGGACAATAAGATTTTGAATTTATATTAAAATCAAGTGAATCATGAAATCTGAGACCTTTATAATTTATATTAAAAATAGGCAAAATATGTTTGAATATACCAGTTGCGTACTTATCAAGTCCACCACCTGAGTAGCCTATAGTATTCATGATTATTAAGCTAGGATTGGTAGAATAATTTTTTAAAGAAGTTGAAGGTGTTTGAGACGCACACAAAATTTTATCATTATGAGAACTATAGTCATGTGTAAAAGATGTTAATTTATCATTAAGAGTGTCAATATAAAATTGCATAGTTTGTATTTAATTTTGAAAATCATTTTGAAGTGCAAGAATAAAACTATGCAAAGTAGTAATAGTGTCATTTTGACATGTTATTTATTCTTTAAGAACAACTATTTCATCATTTTGAATAGTTTTCATAGTATGCTTAAAAACCAAATAAATGATCAATTTTAAAGTTGTGAGAATAAACAACACAAATTTTTTTAACATGGAGAAAAAATGAAACTTGAATTGATCTAATGCACATTGTATAAAAATCATCATAACAATAAAAAATTTGTTGACTTTTAAATCAATTGACTTGTAAATATAAACCCACACCAAAATTCTAAAATAATTAAAAATAATTTTTTTTTCCTCATAAGTGAACTTAAAAAATAAAAGCTTCTTTTAAAAAAAAGAAAAAGTAAAAATTAAACAACACTAATCATATACTCTTCAAGTGTGCTAAGTTAAAAAAATAAAATGATTTTAGTTTAGGAAAAAATAAAAGAAACTATGTAGCACCACATGTTAAAAGAGACACATTAAAAAAAATCTTTGTGTTGTCACCAAATCTTGCACCCTAAAAGAAGTTCAAATTTCTTTCAGATTTGGGCAACATGGAAATATTTCCAGATATGTGGGTGTCTATATTGGAAATGAGCCTCTAGATTTAAGGGCTAGCTCCTTGAATGTATCTTAAAATGATCTTATCTATACCAACTGATTACTTATAGGGAAAAGAGTTAGAGAATGCATGAATTGAACCTAATGTAAAGGAGGTGATGCACTAAGATGTTTTCCATATAACCATCATACTTTCTTGCACTAAGAAACAAGAAACACAAACTAACCTCCAATCTTATGGATTCTAACATGAGTATTTCAATATGGAGGTGAGATGCATGAGAGCTATCCAAGGTAAATGAACCATAGGCTAGTTGCAAACACTAAGGCTCATTTTACACTTAAAAGACATGTTCATACACTTGACAACACTTCATATGACCTATTATAATAGGAACTCTTGCACATATATGAAAGGATAAGGGAAGAAAGGATAGAGAATTATCATTTTGCATCACCATACATCACTTGCATACTTAGACGATTGTTCAAGAACTCAAAATTAGATTTTTATTAATGTTCAAAGGCAAAATATGACATCATTCCAACAGGACTCACCATACATGGAGTGGAATCCCTACCAAGGCCAAAATGGTAGCTACTTATAGTATTTGAGAGAGAAGTGGGAAAATAAAAGTCTCAAGGGGTATCAAATGAGTTCAACTTCATTTGAACTGTAGTTACAACTGCTTCTATAATTATGCTCATTTAATCTTCTCAATTGATCCATGTCACTTCAGTTCATTGCATAGTTATATTATTCCTTCATTGATGCTCCTTGATGGTTGCAATAGTGGGATTAATTTATCTCAAGCTAGGTTCTGGTATTAATACTATTACAACCATCAGATCAATCTATTAGAGCCTTGTCCTAGTGCTAACTGCTCCTAACTAGTTTATCGTGGTATGTAAAAGTGGAGAGAAGGGTCGCTTCATGCAATCAGTTCTGGTGATGAAGTCGTTAGAGTCTATGTGTATGCCTTCATGGCATCTTTTATAATGTTAGCTCTAGTTCAAATTGGATCATGCTCAAACTCATCTCCATGTTCATAGGTCCACCATAGATGAGAAAACCAATATCCCTTTTGATCCCATTAGGTCCAAATAGACCCATTTTTGCCTTTGAGCATACATAGAAACTGAGAACTCATCATGTACATAGGTCCTTATTCTAGTAATGGCAAACATAGACATTGAACGAACCCTGCATGACACAAACCCTCAAGCCAGAGGTCCTTATTAAGCTTTGATAGTGATCCTTTTATGTTCTTGATCACCTTGGCTACATCACTATGTCTTTTTCATGGCATTCGATCAAGCTTCAATGGTGGCATGTTCCATTTAAAAAAATTGTCCTGGTTTAACCTCAGTCATGTGTTCAATCTCTAAGAAGTCCCTTAGCTTCTCGACCTTTAATTTCATTGGTCTTCAATTATGACTCAGATCATTGACTCATGGACCTTTACTTGCACTGTCTGATCTCCATGGTATGAGTTGAAGTGAGCTCTCAGATCTATCCTTAACCTGTCAACTCTATCCAAGCTGGTGCCACTTAGTAGTCCCATATTTGTACTTAGGATCCACTGCCAGTCTGCTTGCTTTATGCACTTACACCACATGGTGACCTCTTGAGCTCCTTGACCTTTTGACACATCTCACATTGTTAGATCAAGATGTATGAAGCAATGTGAGACTTTAATCTCATTGGACCCATTTTCCTGTCAGTGAAGCTCACACCATTAGATCATCGATACGATTGAATGTGAACCATTGATTTGATTGTATTTTTAAATAAATGGCTATTTATCATGGTCTAAATTTGATGTCTGCATGACCATCATTTGATGTCTACAAGACCATCAATGACATCCATGCGAACATCAAATTTAAGACCCTAATGGATTTTGCCATAGCTTAAAGTTGACATCTGCACAAACATCATTGATTATTTGACCAACTTTGAAAACTTGGATCTAAAAGAGAAAAGGTCATAGAGGCACCAAACTTGTAGGAGATGTTCTTGATACTAAAAGGATTGTGCCTACTTGATCCATTGGTTTTTGGAGATTTCTAAGTGTGTTTACAAAGTGTTCAAGTGAGCTGACCTGTGTGATTTTGCATGATATTTGCATGCTTGTCATTAATCATTTGAACCTAAATGGCTACTTTACGGATCTCAAACTTGATGTTAGCATGAACATCTTGTGTTGCAGGTCCAAATTTAAACACTCATAACTTGAGTTATGGAGCTCATGTGGACTTGAAATTGTAGAGCATGTTCTTGCCATGAAGAACTCCATGGCACTGCAAACTTTTGGCTCGTGAGGATTTCTAGGTGCATTTATAAAATACACAAACAATTTGACCAGTGTGTTTCCATGTGATGTGTAAGACGACCTAACCCCTTAGACTCAACAAGCTAAACTTTGAAGGCTTAGATTTTGAGATAGAAGACTCATCGAGATATGAAACTTGTAGACAATGATCTTGGAACTAAGGACATTGATCATGTGTGGTCTGATGGTAACATGAGGCTTTTTGAGCGTATTTATAAATTGTACCAACAAGTTATCTAGTTTGGTTCCTCATGACGTCCTAATGATGGTATGGCTTCATAAAGCTTATTTCTAAACTTTTATAGCTTTGAATGGACTCCTTGACCCTTTCCATGATCCTTACTATATCAACACCATGAAAACCTACCACTTGCATAGACGACTTTAAAATAACCCCTAAGACACCAAATGATACAATGACTAAGCTAGACTATGACCAAAGCTAGAATGGCATATGAAATAATATACAATAAATTACAACATACCCTATGACATTATAAAAATATCCTATACAATATTATGACTATAGGGGGTTGACCCATTTTAGCCTGAAGTAAAAATGGTCAATATCTTTCATGATTTACCAAGGGTGGCATGTCTAATCCTATCCATTGGGCTATGGAGTCACATGTCTAGCAAGTTTGACATAAAAATTGCCTTGAACAACACACCAAACAATATAAAACAATAAAAATAAAACACAAAGCAAAAAAAAACATATGTGATTCATGAGTACTTAGGGAATACAACACACACAACTAAACAAACTGACTTAAGCACTAACTAACCTGAGGTGAAAACTTCCTCCAGAATCAAAGGGGAAGTTTGAAACCTCTCTTGCTATATGACATGAAGGGTTGAATGAGACATGTAGCCTTTTGATTCTTGACATTGATGCCTTCATCTTCTTCATGGTGTTTTCATGGCATGATATTCAATGAGAACCAAGCAGCTCCAAATAGGCTAGCTATAGAAATAAACTCTTCTTGTATCCAAATGGCCTCAACTTTCTCATATGGTTCCTCAACTATGAATTCTAATGGTGGTTGAACAAGGCTTTCCTTTTTGTTTCCATAGTGTCCTCAATAAGACCGGTTTCTCTTCAGCTACAAGTTCTTCAAGCTCATCAAGGAGATCTAAATAGTCCACCCAATCTCGTTTATTGTCCTCCATGGAAATTTTTTTCTCCACCTTCTCATGTACTTGGACTTTAATGTACAAGTTTGAAAATATGATATTCCTCTCAACCTTGATTTTCTCCTTGACATATTGTACTTGATGCTTGGAAGCATCCAGCTCTTCTTCTACATGATCTAATACCTTTATATATGGATCAATATCAGGTGGGTCTCTTGACTATTATTGAGGTGCAATAACTTCCACCTTGACCTCACTTTCTATGTCCACAATCTCTTGGACACTAGCATCATCAGATTGATATATGACATCAGATTCCAGATCAACAGGATGACCTTCATCTTTATGCTCAGTGGAATACTTATCAACATGATCATTAGTATTGTTAGCAACCTTGTCATTAGATATAGATTCTCTTGGAGAAAAAAGATACTCAACTTTCCAAACTCTTTGCATATGGTATTGAGATTTTTCCACAGTTCCTCTTCATTCAAAACATGAGACTTTTAACCATGATTATTGAGACAATCATCAACATGCTTATTAGAGGCATTATCCAAATCATATGTAGACTTCTCGGGAGGAGGAGTAACCTTACCAAGTTGATCAAAATCATGACATATTAAATCAAACTTTTGCCACAAGTCATTTTCATGCACCTCATGAGTGCCATCTTCAAGAGATATTTCATCTATCTTGGTCTCATGAGACTATCTTAGGACTGAAACTTCTTGTTGAGTGACTTAACCTTATTCCTTGATAGTACACTCTACTTCATGCTTGAGATGGTCATCCACAACTTCATGATTAGACATGGATTCTTCTTCAAATGCCCCTCTTCAAGTCTTGGCCACATTCCTCATGGACAACTGCAATATGTTTCTTTTCATCTAAGAAGGCAATATTAAACTTGTGGTCACCAAGGGGAGTCTCTATGGTGATTTACTCTTCATATTCACTCATGACATCCTCTTGGTCAACCTTAGCTTAGATATTCTCCTCTTCACTTGATTCTCTCAAGATGGGGTCATGTGAAGGATCTGGAATATGAGATGAAGGGTGAGATGTGATGGGCTGCTGATGAATTGGAGATGGAGTGTGAGGTGAAGGAGAAGGCTTATGAGTGGATTTAAGAAAGATAAAATAACTATTAATGTCATAAGGAAGTGGATTCTTGGGTTGATTAGAAGGATAAACATCTACATAAGTAGGATTTGCATCTTGATAATAGTCTCCTTGACTTTCTTTAACAACATGTTCATTTTTGAGCTCTTTATCCATCCACATACTTAACCTATCTATTGAGAATTGAAGGCACTTCTTTGCCAATACCATTTTTTCTTTGGCCTCCCATTGAGTTCCTTCTAGTTCTTCAAATGTCTCCAACTTATGTGTATAGTCTTTTGTATCACCTCTCAACCATTCCATGAGATGATTAGGGATCACATCACACTCATCATCCCATGTACTCATTTCTTCTTCATTATCTAGTAATTGTGGTATGGATGCCAACAAGGACTTGATATAAGATGGAAAAAATGAAGGAGGGTAATGATGAAGATCAAGACCAACTTCATTTTATTGCATTCTAGTCTATAGGAATCTATATCTTGCCTTGTAATACCTTTGTGTACAATTCATGTAAACATCTGATTCCTCTTAACAAGACTCATAGGATCATTCTTGAGGTTCATAGGCATCATGGTGTGGTTGGTAGGACTCATTAGGATTGATAGGAAAACATTTCTTGATAGGTTTCTTGGTAGCCATCCTCATAAAGCTATCTAACAATATGGTGTTCATATGGAGAGGGAAGTGGAGGACTATAGGGATGCCTTGGCTCATAGGAATAATATTCATTATAATAGGACTATTGGGGAGTATATTGCAGTTCATAGCAAGGTTGATAAGGAGGTCCATGGTAGGCATATTCACCATAGTTGTTCATGTCAAACTTATGTATCAAAGGAAATTCAAAAAACTGATAAAAAATTTAACTAAAGGACTGATTACAACTAGAATTTATCATTTGGAGTCACCATTGGTGCTAAGTTGTTTGCTTACAAAAGCTGATAGAGGAAAGCCACACCAACAATATTTCCACTCTCGTGGATTGGTCCCACTGGGTGTGCTAGAACTATTGTCACCAAATCTTACACCCTAGAATAAGTTGTTCAAGTTTCTTCCAGATTTGGGCAACATGAAAACATTTATAGGTATGTGGGTGTACCTATATTGAAAATGAGCCTCTAGATTTAAGGTCTAGCTTCATGAATGTATCTTGAAATACTCTTATCTATGACAACTAATTACTTATGGGGAAAAGAGTTAAAGAATGCATGAATTGAACCTAATCTAAAGGAGGTGATGCACCAAGATGTCTTCTATATGGCCATCATACTTTCTTGCACTAAGAAACAAGGCACACAAACTAACTTCCAAGTCTTATGGATTCTAACATGGGTATTTCAATATAGAGGTGAGATGCACGAGAGCTATCCAATGTAAGTGAACTATAGGCTAGTTGCATACACTAAGGCTCATTATACACTTAAAGAACATGCTCATACACTTGATAACACTTCATATGACCTGCTAGAATAGGAACTCTTACACAAATGTGAAAGGATAAGGGAAGAAAAGATAGAAAATTATCACTTTGCATCACCATAAATCACTTGCACACTTAGATAATTATTCAAGAACTCAAAATAAAATTTGCATTAATGTTCAAAGGCAAAATATGACATCATTCTAGTAGGGCTTCACCATACATAGAGTGGAATTCCTACCAAGGCCAAAATGGTAGCTACTTATAGCATTGGAGAGAGAAGTGGGAAAAGAGAAGTCTCAAGGGGAATAAAATGAGTTAAACTTCATTTGAACCATAGTTACAACTACTTTTCAATTATGCTCATTCAAGATTCCTGATTGATCCAGGTCACTTCAGTCCATTACACAGTTACATTATTCTTTTATTGATGTTCCCTGACGGTTGCAATGATAGGATCAAGTTGTTTCGAGGTGGGTTTCGATATTTTTTTAGTTATAACCATTAGATCAATCTATTAGAGCCTTGTCTTGGTGGTAATTACTCCTAACTGGTTTTTCATGGTGTGTAAAAGTGGAGAGAAGGGTCTCTTTTATGCAGTCAGTTCTGGTGATGAAGCCATTGGAGTCTATGTGTATGCCTTCATAACACCCTTTGAAATGCTAGCTTTGGTTCAAACTAGATCATGCTCAAACTCATCCCCATGTTCATAGGTCCACCACAAATGAGAAAACCAATCTTCCTTTTGATCCTATTAGGTCCAAGTAGACGCATTTTTGCCTTCGAGCATACATAGAAACTGAGAACTTATTGTGTACATAGGTCCTTCTAACAATGGCGAACACAGTCATAAAACAAATCTTGCATGACACAAACCCTTGAGCCAAAGGTCCATATTAATATTTGAAGGTGGTCCCTTTATGTTCTCGATCACCTTAGTTGCATCATTGTGTCTTTTTCATGATGTTCGATCAAACTTCAATGATAACATGTGCCCTTTGAAAAGCTTGCCCTAGTTCAACCTTGGTTATGTGTTTGATCTCTAAGAAGTCCCTTAGCTTCTCAACCTTTAATTTCATTAGTCATCGACTATGACTCAGGTCATTGATTCATTGACCTTTTATTGCATCGTTCAATCTCCATGGTACAAGTTAACATGAGCCCTCAAATCTATCATTGACTTGTCAACTCTATCTTAGATGGTGCCACTTGGCAGTCCCATGTTTGCACTCAAGATCCACTGCCAGTCTGCCTATTTTACATGTTTATGCCATGTGGTGGCCTTTTGAACTCCTTGAACTTTTGACTCATCTCACATCGTCAAATCAAGATGTATAAAACAATGTGAGCCTTTGATCTCATTGAACCCACTTTCCTGTCAGTCAAGTTCACACCATTGGATTATCGATACAATTAAATGCAAACAATTGATCTGCTTACATTTGAAAATAAATGGCTATTTACCATGGTCTAAATTAAACATTCGTGCGACCATCATTTGACGTCTATGAGACGATCATTGATGTCTGCATGAATGTCAAATTTAAGACCCTAATGGTTTTCGCCATAGCTTAAAGTTGACGTTTGCACAAACATCTCCCATTATTTGACCAACTTTGAAAACTTGGATTTAGAAGTGAAAAGGTCATGGAGGCACCAAACTTGCAAGAGATGTTCTTGATACTAAAAGGATTGTGCCTACTTGATCCACTAGTTTCAGGAGCTTTCTAAATGTGTTTACAAAGTGTTCAAATGAGTTGACCTATGTGATTTTGCATGACATTCGCGTGCCTATCAATGATCATTTGAACCTAAACAACTATGTTACGGAGCTCAAACTTGACGTTAGCATGAATGTCTTATACTGCATGTCCAAATTTGAATGCTCATAACTTGAGCTAGGGAGCTCGCACATACTTGGAATTTGTAGATCATGTTCTTGCCATGAAGAACTCCATGGTGTCATAACCTTTTGGATTGTGAGGCTTTCTAGATGCATTTATAAAATGCACAAGTAAGTTGACCAATGTGTTTCCATGTGACGTGAAGGATGACCTGGCCCCTTAGACTCTGCAAGTTGAAATTTGAAGGTTTAGATCTCGAGATAACAGACTCATCAAGATATGAAACTTGTAGAGAATGATCTTGGTACTAAGGACATTGATCACACATGGTTTTATGGTTACACAAGGCTTTCTAAGCATATTTATAAATTTCACAAGCAAGTTATACAGTCTGGTTCCTCATGACGTCCTAATGACGGTTTGGATTTATAAAGCTTGTTCCTAAACTTTTGTAGCTCCAAATGGACTCCTTGAGACCTATGCAGACCCTTTCCATGATCTTGATTGTATCAACACCATGAAAACCTGCCACATGCATATATGACTCTAAAATGACCCCTAAGACACTAAATGACATAATGACTAAGCTAGACTATGACCAAAGCTAGAATGGCATATGAAATGACATCAAATAAACTACAACATACCCTATGACATTATAAAAAACCCCTATACAAGATTATGATTATAGAGGGTCGACCCATTTTGGCCCGAGGTAAAAATGGTCAACATTATGTGAAAAGAATTTTTTCTAGCTTAATAGAAAAAACCCCCTCCTTTTTTTGAAAAGAGAAAAAAAAATTACCAAAAACTTTCCATACATAATAAGATAAAAATTGCCATTTTAGATTTTTAAAATTGTTGTTTGATTAAAACACTAATTTAAGAACTATTTTATATGAATAAATCAAACAACTAATATTAGAAATGTGCAATATGCATATAAAAATGAAAATTGTTAAATTTTAATAAAAAAAAAAAAAGAAGAGTATATCCTTGTTTTAAAAAATTCACATATCACATATGAAAGCATATAACCATAGGAATTAAGTTTTAATGAAAAAGACAAAAGAAATGAAATCTTAGGAAAGCGCCAAAGTGGATTTAAAAGCATGAACCGTTATTATAATGGACCACCACTTGGCTAAATAGCATAAAGAGGAAGGATAACATCAATGACTGAATTTAATTTAGTGCTCATAGAGCTTAATATAACAACAAACGTTTAGAAAATAATAGTGGAGGTTTTAAAAATGCTTATGTAAAATAAAATTATATTTACAAAGCGTTTCCCAAAAAAGAGAAGAACCAACAGGCAGGGCAAACAAAGAAGCAAGGTGTTACTAGCTGTCGCTTTAGCCACGCTATTCAAAAATAAAACAAAATTACAGAGAATGGACATGCTATTGGAAGAGTCACGCTTATGCCAGAATAGAGCAAATCTATGCATCATTCCGTGAAATGTCATGTAAAGACACAAATACAAAAGAATATTTGTATAGGAAAGAAAGGGAAAAACATAACTAGAATAGGCAGTGAATGTATGTATCATCAAGAGAAGATTAGCAATGCAAAGTAAATTCCAATGCAATAAACAATCATAGAATATTACCAATAAAAAGATGGCCAAGAGAAATGGATAGAATGCTCCAAGAAAAGGAGGAAAAATAAAACAGTCTCTTGAAAAAAAGAGCCCAACGATAGCGAAAAAGAGTAGAATAAAAAAAATTAGAGATTTAAAATTCTTTAAAGACTTTTTTTTTTTTTTTGCTTTAAACTTAATATAAGATGATAATAGAATCAGATTGACATTTTCTAGACCAGATAGCATGAATGTGCTCACAATGAAGTAAATATTTCAATATTTTTAATCTTAAAATTTAAACTATAATAGATTGAAAAACATTCTCTATAGACTTACAAAAAGTTTAGAAACCCTAAAATTATGTCATAGGGAAAAAATTACTTAAAAGTAATTAATATAAAACAGAATATTAAAAGATAAAAAACAATCTTCTTTCTATGTTCAACTTGCACAAACACTCATAAATCATTATTAAAAATCTTTGGCTCTAATATCATGATAGAATATTTGCCAAAAATTGAAATAACAAATGTTGGAAAACAAACAAATAAAATGCTTAAAACAAAATTATCTTGAAAATAACACAACCACAAGTTGAGGTGAAAGATTTGATAAGTGAAAAAAACTATTGAACAATGAAAACATTCCACAATCTAGTATCAAGAAGCTTACAATAATGAACTCCAGGTACAATAGCATATACAAGTTTAAGAGAAGAATGGTCTTAAGCCAAGAGCATCAATAATGTAAGAGCAAAACTTGGAACAAAAACAATGAGTTCTGTGTTGAGAGTGTATTAAAATGAGAGAGGAAAGCTCTTTTAATAAATCAAGAAGAAGAGAATGAGTGTTACAAAGAATTCCATGATTACCTTACAAGCTTCTTTTGTGTATACCAGGTAGCATATTCCCTTAAAGAGTGGAGGGAAGTATGTGTCAAGTAGGGGAAGGAATTACTTACGAAAGTAACTCCCAAAATCTAAAAAAGAACAAAAAGGTAAGTGACATCTCATGAAATCTAGATTTATGTGAATTTATAATTCACATAAATAAAATTCTACACACATTTTAAGACTTAGGATAAGTTTATAAATCTATAGGAATGACCTAAATTAAGGTTAATTTTTCAACACATAAAAAAAAAAAAATTCAAAAAAAGATATTGGGCCTTATTATTTATTCAAAATATCAATATTTCAAAGGTAAGTGTTGCACTAAATTGTTAGTTCCTTATCAAATTGAGAAGATTTTTTATAATGAATATATTTAGTTGTTACAAATTAATGGCAATAAGAGGACACTTTTGATAAATATATGTAGATTGAGGCTATCATCAACCTCCTAACAAAGAAGAATTCTATAAGTAGATTCAATCTCAAGAAGAATTTGATTATATGAAAAAATCATGTTCTTCCATCATAACCAAATGATGAAATTTAAGTCTGATAAAAGAGGAGAGTTGAAAACCAACAAACAGTGATCCTATTTTCAAAAAATAAAATATAAAAAAATAAATAAAAAGAAAAATAAAAATAAAAAGAAAAAGAAAAAGCCAAAAGAAAAAAGGTTGAAAAGTTTAAAACCAACAAATAATAACTTTTTTAAGAAACAAAGCAATAAAAATAGTATGCGTGATTGACTTGTGTATAGTACTCTTGATCAATTTAGGTGTGTTTCTCATCCCAGAATACGTAGAAAATTTTAAAAACAAAGACAACCATAAGGAATCCAAGGTATTTCTATTTCATTTTTTTTTATGATTAAGATTAATTTTGAGTTATATATTGACATTTAACATCCACTTTTCAAAAAAATATTCTTCCTAAATGAGGGTATTCCAAAAAAGGGGTCTTCTAAATAAAATGGATCTTTTTAAAAAAGGGACAAAGTGAGCATATTGTTTAAACATATTTTTCAAAAAGAGAATACATCATGAAAGGACATTATGTCATTCAGGATGATGTAATCAAAATAACTTATGAAAGTAAAATGTAGTTGCAAAGGGTGTTTATGACAACGATTGATTTGGCATGGATAAAGAGTCAAATTTGAAAGAAAATAAAATGATGGTGACATAATTGGCATGAGAGGAAGGAAAGAGATAAGATTTGAGCCATTTCATATCTTCCCATAAGAGACAATAATTATTCTTCCCTAAAATGTCCAATCATGCTGACTCACTCTAACTTCAAGATATTTTACAAGATTGATAATCAATTAACATATTTTTCAAATTTATTTGTTGCTTTATTTTTATACAAGATTTTTGCATTCAAACCCTATTAATTATGCTCTCACCCACTTAACAAGTGTTTATTCAAAGCTCTTAGGATCTTTCCAAGTTCCAAAAATGGGACATAAGTATAAATCCGAGCTTGAGTAAACAAAACTTCTCCTTTTTGATGAAGTAGAGGCAAATTTTTTTAAAAAGTCAGGTTGGCTAGAATTCCTTAAAAAATTTCATGGTTATGATGAACAATTGGTTGAAGTGTTCATCATCAATTTAGAATATGAACATTATAAATTGAATGGGATCAAGAAACTGGTGAACAAATCTATCATTAGTCAATTGTCTGGATTCCTAAAATGGGAATGCATATCTCAAGCAAGTCCATGTTCAAAGATTCAATTCATATTTTCTATGTAGAAAGATAGCTTATGTTTGAATTGATTATCATCCCACAAGGGCTAACCAAAGGTATAAAGAGATGGATTCTTCTAGAACCTTAGTAGATCATAGCTTTCTGGGTAGTAAATTTTTTTACCTGTAATGGACAGTATGGATCACTATGAGGAGATGCAATGGAAATTGTCAATCATCTCAAACATGAGAAAGATAAACCTGAATAGAGAATAAATTTGTCTTACTCTTTTATGGTCCCATTCAAGTTATGATAGAAAAATATGTTCAAGGTGTTGCATTAATCAAATACCATGAATTGATTCAGTTGGTATGTGAACATCATGTCTTAAAGAAGGTAGGTGGGGAAGCCAAATGGGAAGCATTTTTGGAAGGAAAGTTGAAGCGAATTCCCAAAATTAAGAGGAAGCCCTCATATTCTTCTCTTACACCTAGATTTGGCCTTATGGAAGAAGTTACAGTTGAAAAACCATCTCTATAATTGGTGAAGAGGAGAAGGCTGAGAGAAACAAATCCCTCCATATCTACCCTAGAGGAAGTTACATAACCTACTACAACAACCACACCTATAATGGAGATGTATGATGATGAAGAAGAAGCTTTAGAGATCCCTCATCCTAAAATATATATACGAAGCATAAGAAGAAGAAAGACTCGAATTAAGGAGTATCTTGAATGAAAATGAATAAAATTCATTCTTTTTGAGGTGGATGATCTTGAGAGAAGAGACAAGATGCTATAAAGATCCTTAGAAGGCTTAGCTAAGAGCAACATGTTGAAGTTCTGAAGGATCTAGAGGAAACTACAGAGGAAAAAAGAGTCATGTAGGAGCCTTCAATAGGGACAAAAGAACTTGCACGCATGACATAAGTTCACAATTGAGGAAGTAGTGGAAGATCTCCCTCAACCTTTTTCATCTAAACCACATATGGACAAAGGAAAATCCCCAATTTTAGAAGAAGAGGAGAAACCTTCTAGTCCTAATGAATAAGCACAAATGCAATAAGTTATGGCCTTATCAAGAATTGAAGTATCCATAAGACAATAAGAGGAAAACATAGATTTTATCAAAAAAATACTTAAAGGTAAGGAAGAAATCATTTCATCTTTACAACGAGAGTCAGAAGATACTAATAATTAGTCTCTTCGTAAGGATATAGTGAAATTGCTCAACTAATGTAAATAACACTAGTTCTCATAGCCCAAGTAGACCATGGTGTACAAACTTAATTGTCTTATAATGGCATTATGGCTACTTGGGAGGAAACATGTCAAACCCTAAGAGTGGTTAAGGCATAAAATAAAAAATAAAAAAAAATAATTTGAGGAAGAGAAAAAATAAAAAGAAAATGAAGAATCTATGTTGAAAATAACATGTGAGGTAGGAGAAAATCTCCTTGCTTGTAGAAGGTTTGCCTCCAGATATAGAATCTTTTTACAAGAGAAATTTTACATGTGACAACTATTAAGGATCTCATGTGGTTTGCCTTATGACCTAGAGGATGCTTAAAATTTCATGAAAGCCTACCACTCTAGTTCCCTTGAGCAACAAAGCCTCTTATGTGAGTTCTACTTGTGCAACTTCCTCCTAAGACACATGTCATCTTTTTTAATTAAATTATTTATAGGAGAAGTTTAGATTAGGGCTTTCATCTCTACTTTACAAAATCAAATTTCCTAGAGTGATAGGAAAAAAGAGTATTTTGTACAAGTCAAAACTGTTGGGATCTATATGAGACCTAAATTCCCTAATCCATAAAAACAAATAATTTTTTTTTTGAAATCTTGTGTCTAATCTAATGATTAGGGAACAACATCCATATATCATGCTTAAATGCATTTCTGATTTTGAGAAATAAACTCAAAACCATTTCGATACAACCCTTGCTACATATGATCAAAGGTTCCCTTGAAGAGGTCATTTCTCCCACTAATCTCACGTGGTATTTTAGAAGAGATAGAACCATTATAGATATGATACAATAGTTTGGAAAAGTGTGGATTGGAATAAAGTTTAGAAGTGCCCTATGTCCCCATGGAAAAACATGATGACTTAAAGATTATAATAGTTTGAAATATGGAAGGCCTAGGTCAAGGCATATAAAAGATATGTCAGTACAACATGTTACATCTCGATTCTTTGCTAAGCAAATTTCCCTAATTATCTATGGATTTTTATGGTTGATTTGATTATTATTAACTAAGTTGTAAGTCATATGGTCTTATACGACAAATGTATGTTACTTTGATTACATTATTGCATTGCTATGAGTTTAGATGTATGGTATATTCTTACATTATGACCATGTTGATTTGTTATTACAATAATATTTTCTGATATATATGTCATGATGTTATGGACTAACTAGTTGCTTGTCGTGAGTTTAACGCATGAGAGATTCATCCCTTAGAGCATGACGAAGGGATAGCATCATCAAAGAGTGTGGCATAGATGGAGGTATTAGGGGATGACAAAGGAACAACTAGAACCCTTGCACATACCATGTTAATGACACTCATTATATGCATAGATGAATGGTTAACATTAGTGCATTTTTGATGTTTGCATTTAGATAATTGTTTACACATGATTAGTTGTGTGGTAGCTTAGTTTAATGATTATGGGGAATTAATCGTGTGAGATTTACGTTTAATTCAAATTTGAATAATAATGAGTGATTTACCATTTTTGATTTAAAAGAATATTATTGACTTTATATTAGTCAAGTCATCGTGACTATTTATTTATATTAAGACATTATTATTAAGTTATTTGAAAAATATAAAAATAAATAAAGTAATGATATTATATTATAATTATGACATAAAGTGAATAAAATAAAGATTATGGAATTTTAGTGGGGTAAAAAGATAAAAGTCATTTAAAAAAGGAGCGTGGAGCTTTAAAGGAGGGCATTTCATGTAGATAAAAAGGGAAGAAGGGCTCGAATTGGAAGAGGGCAGTGTGAAGAGGAGCACAGTGACTTGGAGAAGAGAAGGAACAATAGGGTGAAGGAAGGTAGGTAATGTATTAAAATTTTGTATGAATTTTTGTGTGAAATATGAAGAATATATGACTGTATAAGTATGGTGAATCTATGTATTGTCTATATAAAACCGTGATTGTCAAATATGAATGAATATTTTGTGTTAGGCATTTCCTTAAAATCTCAATAAAAGTGAATAGGTATGTGAACCTCAGTTAATTGATGAAATTATTTTAACAGTTTATATGAATATTATACCAAGTCGATACACAATTGGACAAACATATTTATTCACAGTGGATAAAAAGCATAGCAATCTGTGTGAATGATACTAATTAAATAGTAAAGTGCATGTGGAATGTGACTAAATAGAAGTTATCTGATTATGTGTGTGTGTGTGTACACACACACACACACACATGAGTGGATCGATGCATTTGTTTATTTTGAATAATGAGAAAAACTCGATTTTGACAACATGTTTACTATTATATGAAATCGGTAGATGAATAGTATATATATGAATCTATGTGTAATCAAAATAAAATTTTGTATAATCAATAGATCAATATACTACTCGAGCTCTAATTGGTGTGTAATCTATGTGGTATCCAATATAATTGGTTTGCCTATGAAATATAATAAAATACAATGAACCATTACACACAGTAATGAAGTAGATTCATACCATCCAATTTATGCCATATTCACCGATATATACCTTGTCTCTCATACCATCCAATGTTGTAATTACAAACATGAGTTGTGTATATTGATCGATTAAAAAATATGATGTATATAAAATGGATTACACACATGAGTTGTATATATTCACCAATATATACCTTGTCTTTCATGGATTTAATTTTACTGTCTAATATCTGATCTATGAAATATTGGCTAGTATATTGAATTCAAATGATAGGGAATGAAATACAATGAACCAATTTAATCATTTATATAGCGATAAATATATAAGCTAATTCATTCCTAATAAATCTTAGAGTGATATATACTTAATATACAATAGTTATTCAAAATAACTATACAGTGATTTGTTATATAGTATCGTATACATAAATAGCATATGTTTAATATATATTAAACAAATAAGGTTTAATATTCTATAGAGTAGGTTTAAGACATAAATAGCATATATATTAACCAGAGTAGGTTTAATATGTAGTTGATATACATGAATAGTGTATATAGAGATACAAAGATAGATGTATAGAATGATTACTTATGTATTAACCACCATAATTGATGGTATCTTTATGGATCTACCTAACATATACATTGTGATCCCAATATGCTGATATATATATTTACATTGATTATTTTATCAAAACCTATATAATGTTTCTTGGATATGGTGATTAGAGATTATATTTCCATTGGAGTAATATAATTACTAGGTTAAAAAACATGCACATATAGACAAGAGAATTTCAATTTATACCAGAAAAATACTTATACTATATTACTAAATATATTGTGGTATAAGTAGAAGTAAGTCATAGTTTTAATGCTGAATATTTAAGAAGATCATGTTCTTCCTATCCAAGTCGTATTCTATCACTCAACATCTTGATATCTTATATTCAATACTCAGATGGCATAAGATCACGTTATATAATCTATATTCAATACTAAGTAAACTCAATCTAAGAATAATGATATGCTACGTTATAAGTCATACTTGTTATTATTAGTTTAACTCTGGTGATACTAGAGTGTTATAATGTTATATAATGATACTAATACGGTAATGATCAAAAAAATATGCTAATTAAGGTATACTATATAACGTATTAAAGTATCATTATTTAATATACTATTACTTTAGTGTATTAAGATGATCTTCATAATGTGGTATTAAACTAAACTATTGATATGATGTTATAACTAAATATAATCTATCTGTTATATGTATATTAAGATTATTAAGAAATATAGAGTTATATATGTTTTGAATATATAAGGGTGAAATTCTATTTAGTTAGGGATATAAACTATGAAGGAGTATTACATTGTTGAATCTTTTATATTATAAAACATCATCAATATGTTTTATGAATAGGAAAGTTATAATGATTATTGAAATCATATGAAGCTCTTGATTAATAAATATAAATGATTGTTGATAAAGTATTTATATCTCATTTGAGTACTTATATACTATACATATTATGATGTATACGTACTTGTATATAGAAAATATATCTATATATGGACTTAAGTATTCATATAAAAAATATCATATATATAGGTGTATTGAGTCATATGCCTATACCTATAGCTAAATGGATGGTTAAAATAAGTCATAAGAATTTTGAGGGACATGAAACTATAACCATATGAATACAATTTCATAGAAACAGAATAATTTATTTAAATAAAATATTTTGTTCATACGAGGTATAACTTGGTTCATGAGTTATCTAATTCTCTAAAAATATTATGATTGATTGTTTGAAAGTGAGTAGTGTGTACATAAAAATAGTGAATTATGATATTATTGCTTGTCCTATATATTTGAATCTACTTATAAAAATTATATTATGCAGTCTAAACATAGATTATATCTAGTTGGTATAAACTATACTTGTTTGCTTATTATTTATGTGATATTGTGAAGATTTATTCATATGTTTGATGGATTAAATGTATGTATTTGCATTATTTATGTGTTTAGCATGTTTTATGACTGCTAGTAGGAAGTAATTTGTATGTATTTATTAGTTATAATTATATTAATAAAATTTTGTATTATTGGTACTAAGTAAGTAGTGAGACAAACTTCATTAGCTTGCTAACATCACCATTGCTAGATGAGGGTAATCCGATCAAGTGGTGTGTATGAAATTGATCGATCATAAAAATCAACAACTATTGAAAATTTTGAAAAAATTAATGTTAGTTAGAAATTTTTATTTCATATGTATGATTTACATGATTGTGTGATATCATATTAGAATGGATTTATTTGTAGTACACTTTATGTTCTTATAAATCATATAGCACACAAGTACTAATTTGTCTCTCTAGATTTTTTCACCGTCATTATCTACTTATTCATGAAAGAAGGGCCATTCCATGATAGAGGATTGTGAGAAGGATTGATGGTCTGTGATTGGTATGAAAAATCACTTGAATGATGCTCTCCCTCCCCATAATAATACTTTTTTGGAGATGACACTTGAGATTATCATGTATGCATTTTTATTATTCATGTGTTTAGCATGTTTTATAACTACTAGTAAGAAGTAATCTGTATGTATTTATTGTTTATAATTATATTAATAAAATTTTGCATTGTTGATAATAATTAAATAGTGAGACGAAATTCACTAGCTTGCTAGCATCACCATTGCCAGATGAGGGTAATTCGATCAAGTTGTATGTATGAAATTGATTGATTGTAGAGATCAATAACTATTAAATTTTTTAGCCAAAGTAATGTTAGTTAATTTTTTTTATTTCATATATATGATTTACATGATTGTGCGATATCATATTAGAATGAATTTCTTTATAGTACACTTCATGTTCTTAGAAATCATATAATATACGGGTACTAGTTTGTCTCTCTGAATTTTTTCACCTTCACTATCTACTTATCCATGAAGAGAGGGCAATTATATAATGGGGGATTGTGAGGAGGATTGATGGTTCATGGTTGATGTGAAAATGCGCTCGAATGATGCTCTCCCTCTACATAATAGTACTTCTTTGGAGACGACACTTGAGATGACAATAGATACTAGAGTTTAGGAACTCTTGCTCTATGGACCCTTGTACATTGTATATTGTATTGTATTTATTACTATTGAAATATTATACATGATGAGATGTAATTATTTACTTATTGTACCATGACAATAGTGACTACATGTTTATACCAACCATGGATAAAAATCTATAATTAATTTTTATATTTAATTAGGTTATGTTTCATATGATGATAGTAATTAGTAACAGATAGATGTCACATGCTTATTTTAGAGTTAATATACTTAAGAGTGTTTTATCTGGATCACTAATTATATTATTATGGTGAAATCTAATGAAAAAATATGTTGATTAATTTTTAAAAAAATCATGTTATTCTAGGTATATCTTAGTGGGAATGTTACATGTGATATCAGAGTTGTGACTTGAACTCTAGGACCTAATGAGTCCATTAACATTTTCGTATACTTCTGTTTATCATAAATGAGAATGGTAAAAACTAGAATATCTGAAGAGGGTCCTTTTAATGTCAATGAAAACCCTCCATTTGATCCTAATTGATTTTCTATCGAGCAAACAATAAAGTTGGATCACATTCTCATATTTATGAATGAAACGAGGGACCAAATTTTAGCCTTGAAATAGGTAGTTCACAGCCATGAAAAGGAAAAACACTAGGATGAACCTAAATAACATCTTATTGAGTAGGAAAACCCTTAGGATGTAAGAGTATAGGTAGTTCTGGAGTTGCCTAGAGATATGAAAAAGATGAGTCCACCTAAGTTTGATGAAACTGTTTTAAGGTGATGGAGTTGAAGCATGGTTGACTGAGATGGATAAGTATTTTAAGATTTGAAACTACTCTGATGTCACTAAAGCAATATTTTATTTGATATATACATATTTGAGACTGTACATCACTAGTTTACTCTTTCATGAAGAATTTAATAGAATTTAAAGGTGTAACAACATGGTAGTATATGTACCAATTTTCACTAGAAGCCTTATTAATAAAAATTGCAATAAAATATATTGATGTTGTTTAACTTAAATAATACATTCCCTTAAAAATTAAATTTATCCCTTCATTTTTATTGTTACATCATTGGATAGGACATGTTGTACCCATGTGTGAAGAATCTAGTGACATGTAGTATTGTACTGATTAAGTGAAGTGTATTTTGGACTTGTAATGCCTTAGTGTAGAATCATGATACACCATGATATGGATTTGTGAGATTTAGTAGATCCTCATGTATGGCTTGATGACTATTGTATGTAATAGGCATCCATGATTCTTGGAAATTATGTTTACCTATGTGAATGAATTCTACATTTGATCAAATAACTTAATCTCTTAAGAGTGTATTTTTTATTTTGACCCCTTGAGCAAGGTCCTTCCTCCTCCTTTGCTAGCTAGGCATTGATTTTTTTATATGAGTTGCACTGAAAATCTGCTAGCCTCTATTATACATCTTAAGTCTGATTTTCCTAAAAACTTATTTAACTAAATCATCTGATGTGTGGAACATCATGATAATAGAAGGGAATTATGGAAATGATAAGGCATAATCATATGTGACCTATTTTATGAAGTGACGAGGATTTATTGTTGATTTCATGATTTTTTTTCTTTAAACATGAAATGTTGTGTGATACATTGAGTGTGTACCCTTAGGAGCACTTGTACCCTCTTAGAGTTGTTAAAGGGTTGGTTTATCAAGTGTCTCGATGGTGATGGTTGTATATGATGTTTGGGTAGGTGAGTGCATATTGTAATTCATAAATAAGAGATTCCTATAATATTTTTGATCACTTAGATCAAACACCTCAGGAATGATTACATCCTTACTTGGTAATCAAGTCACCTCTACCACTTGTGTTTTGTATCATAAGTGTTCAAAAAGCATGGGATGATTTTCACTTAAGAATATGAAATTTTATATAGATTTTGTGTCTTATGTACATTAGTACTAGGGGAGGGAATCCTAAAAGACTGCTTATGGATTGGCACCACCTAGTGCAATGAGAATTCTCCTTAGAGTGGAATGTAGTTATCTTTGTTGAGGATTCATGTGTGTTAGGAGTTTGCTCATGGATTGGCATCCCATATGTTTATGTGGATTAGGAAGAGGTGTCATCTCACATAGCTAGAATATAGAGGCGAGTTGTTACTCTCTCACCCTCCTTTGACGTCATTATAATCCCACTGAGTGGATTCATATTTTTATGATGTTGATTAAGTGTTTCCTTAATCAAAAACTTGTTTTTGAAATGTTGTTTTAAAAATATTCCCTAGAGTTTGTGGGATAGTGTCTTCTACTTCTTGGTGATAGAGAAGTTGTAGGAATGGAATGGGTTGATGCATCTATGTGGTTAATAATTTTCCTTCTAGTTGTAGAAACATGTTGTGATGCTACACTTATAGGTTTGGTAAGTGTGTAGTGATTTTGGTAACTTGGGTTGTGATGTTTTCTTCATACCATGTGAGGGTATTTAATATTTTTGTTGTTGAGATGTTAGTTTGATACTTTCGACTTGTGACTTTTTAGAGTCACACTTTTCAGTGCTACTTTATCTAAACTTTTGAACTTTGACCATGTAGAATGACAAACCTTGAATTTATATTGGCTTTGGATTAAGATTTATAAGTTGATTATAATCATTATGTTATGATTCACCCATGAGATTGGTATTATTCTCATATTGCTTAAAACATGTTTTTTTATCAGACATTTATGTACCTTTTGTCTAGAGTGAGTATGGAATAAGATGTGTGAAACATCTTATTAGTCTAAGGGGTTGAAATAAGATTATAATTTATTGTGTAAATAGATGAGCAAGTGGGGAGGCATTGTCTTGCTTGTTCCCTTTATAATTTTGTAAGGATGGTGTGATCCTTGGCCTTTGTTTGTTATGTTAATTTTAATATTATTTTATCTTAACTATGAATATAACAAAGATGGGTTAAGTTGTGAAATTTGATGCTAGTTATGTTTGGCTAATGGAAACTTAATGCAATTATGAAATGTTTTTATGATTTTTATTGTGATGGATATTGATACATCTTGAATTATTTAGCATATATCATTGCACTCTAGGATCTGTTAGTATGGATTTATGATTCATTGAACCATGTTCATATTTTGGAGATCATTAGGTCATGGAGATCTAAGAGATGAGTGGTGAATTAAGACATTAGGAGTAAGAGATGGGAATGGATCCTAATTAGTCTCACATTGACTCGATAGTTACTGAGTTTAGATTTGACAAGGGGAGCTTGTCAAATCCAATATTTGGCAAAGAGGACTTGCCAAATTTAGTCGTATGGCCATGAACATGTATATTGAGGAATGTTTATTTCCTAATTTTGTATACATTAAAAATGTATTATTTTTATTTCTTATTTACCGTCATACTTATCAGGAGCTACGTGGAGTAGCAATAGTATTGACATGTCATACTTATCAAAAACTACACAGAGTAACAATGGTATTGACTTATACACATCATTCTTGCCAGGTTCTCTAAACACTTTGTTCAAGAATGAAAAAATCACTCTCTAAGTCAGAGAGGTGTGCAAAGGGGCTGGGAGGCTTTATGGAACTCTCCTTAGCCATTTATTTTTAGATTTTATGATGATTTCATGTACTTATGGTTGAAGATAAATTTGAGAAGTCAGTGAAATTATCACCGAGATATATGGGACTCTTTGAGGTGTTAAAAGTGGTCAATATTGTAGTATATAAACTTGAATTTCCACCATCCTAGCATAATGTATTCCATATTTATTATCTTAAAAATTATATAGCCAATCTTTCACATGTGTTGGATTGGAATGCTTTGTAAGGATCTGGACCCCAGGGTGGTCATAGTAGAACCAATCAGAGTAATTGACACTCATAAATTTTGTTTGCATAATAGGGAGATGTCATAGTGTAAGGTTTTGTGAGATCAATACTTTGAGGATAGTGCTATTTAAGAGAGTTATGATGAATTCTATTGATAATTGTCACATTTATTTACTTGATTTGATGATTCATATTATGTTATTTTTCTATTGAATAATGTTTGTAATTCAGAACTTATGTTTGAATAAGTGTCATCAAGATGATGACCAACATTAGGGAGAAGGATGTTATATTATGATTCCTCACTAATCAATTTTTTTTGATTATTTATGAATTTTTATGGTTGATTTTATTATTATTAACTAAGCTGTAAGTCATATGCTATTATGGGATATATGTATGTTACTTTGATTACATGATTGCATTGTTATGAGTTTAAATGTATGGTGTATTCTTACATTATGATCATGTTTATTTGTTATTACAACAATATTTTATGATATATATGTCATGACATTATGGATCAACTACCTACTTGTCATGAGTTTGACGTAAGAGAGATTTATCCTTTAGAGCATAATAGAAAGAGAGCATCATCAGAAAGGGTGACATAGATGAAGGTGTTGGGAGACGATAGATAAATGGCTAGAACCCTTGCACACATCATATTAATGACATTCATTATATGTATAGTTCAATGGTTAGCATTAGTACATTTTTATGTTGTTTACATTTAGATAATTTTTTACGCATGGTTAATTGTGTGGTAGCTTAATTTAATGATTATGTGAAATTAACTTGTGGGATTTGTATTATGGTTGTTATAATTCAAATTTGAATAATAATAATAAGTGATTTACTATTTTTGATTTAAAAGAATATTATTGACTTTATATTAGTCAAGTCATTGTGATTATTTATTTAGATTAAAATATATTATTATTAAGTTATTTGAAAAATATAAAAATGAATAAATAAATAAAGTAATGATATTATATTATAATTATGACATGAAGTGAATAAAATAAAGATTATGGAATTTTACGGGGAAAAAAAGATAAAAGTCATTCAAAAAAATGAGCGTGGATCTTTAAAGGAGGGAGTGATATGTAGATAAAAAGGAGAGAAGGGAATGAATTGGAAGAGGGAAGCATGAAGAGGAGCAGCAGGGTGAAGGAAGGTAGGTGAAGTATTATTTTTTTGTATGAATTTCTATGTGAACTACAAAGAATATATGATTGTATAAGTATATCAAATATGTGTATTGTCTGTATAGAACCACAATTTTCAAATATGAATGAATATTCTATGTTAAGCACTTCCTTGAAATCTCAATAAAAATGAATAGGTAGGTGAACCTCAGTTAACTAATGAAATCATTTGAATAGTTTATAGGAATATTATACCAAGTTGATATATACCTGGATAAACATATGTATTCACAGTGGATAAAATGCATAGTGATTTGTGTGAATGATAATAATTAAATAGTAAACTGCATGTAGAATGTGACTAAATAGAAGTTATCTATTAAAGAAAAATTGTGAGCATATACCCATGCACAACACCCTTTTATTCTAGGAATCTGAGATAATATACATATATATGAGTGGACTAATGCATTTGTTTATTCTAAATTATGAGAAAAACCCGATATTGACAACATGTTTACTGTTATATGAAATCGGTG
This sequence comes from Torreya grandis, assembly GCA_037957365.1. Classification (NCBI taxonomy): domain Eukaryota; kingdom Viridiplantae; phylum Streptophyta; class Pinopsida; order Cupressales; family Taxaceae; genus Torreya; species Torreya grandis. The sequence continues at coordinate 1,498,548 of JARHVA010003912.1, forward strand.
GATAAATAGTATATATATGAATTTGTGTGTAATCAAAATAAAATTCTATGTAATCAATATATTAATATACTACTCGAGCTCTAATTGGTGTGTAATCTATGTGGTATCCGATCTAATTGGTTTTCCTATGCAATATAATAAAATACAGTGAACTGTTACACACATTAATGAAGTAATTCATACAATCCAATTTATACCATATTCACTGATATATACCTTATCTCTCATACCATCCAATGTTGTAATTACACACATGAGATGTATATATTCACTGATTAGAAAATATGTTGTAAATAAAATGGATTACACACATGAATTGTATATATTCATTGATATATACCTTATTTCTCATGGTATTAATTTTATTGTCTAATATCTGATCTATGAAATATAGCCTATTATATTGAATTTAAATGATAGGGGATGAAATATAGTGAGCCGATTTAATCATTTTTACAACTATATATATATATGAGTTGCTTCATTCCTAATATATCTTAAAGCGATATATACTTAATATACATTAGTTATGTAAAAGAACTATATAGCTATTCGTTATATAGTAGCGTATACATAATAACATAGGTTTTATTTATATATATTAAACATAGAAGGTTTAATATTCTATAGAGTAGGCTTAAGACATAAATAACATATATATTAAATAGATTAGGTTTAATATATAGCTGATATACATGAATAGCATATACAGAGATACAAAGATACATATATAGAGTGACTACTTATGTATTAACCACCATAATTGATAGCATCTTTATGGATCTACCTAGCATATACATTATAATCCTGGTACATTGATATATATATTTACATTGATTATTTTATCAGAACCTATATAATGTTGTTTGGATATAATCACTAGAGTAATATAATTATTAGGTTGTAAAACGTGCACATATAGACAAGAGCATTTCAATTTATACCAAAAAAATCCTTACACTATATTACTAAATATATTGTGGTATAAGTATTAGGACTAAGTCATAATTCTAATGCTGAATATTTAAGAAGATGATGTTCTTTCTCTCCAAGGCACATTCTATTGTTTTTTGATATCTGAGGATTCAAAGAGGACCCTCCTTTAATGAAGGGTGACATGTTCCTAATTTCTCGAGCTTCGCATCTGTCCCTAAGCCTCGATATGTCATAGGGTGTTCGACAGGAATTGAACTCGAAGCCTAAGCGATCGAAATAATTGATCCTATCCACTCGAGTTAACCCTTGGGGCTTCAAGTCATTTTCTATTACTCAACATATTAATATCTTATATTCAATACTTAGATGGCATAAGACCACATTATATAATCTATATTCAATACTAAGTAAGCTCAATCTAATAATAATAATAGGTTACATTATAAATCGTAATTGTTATTGTTAGTTTAACTATGGTGATACTAGAATGTTATAATGTTATATAATGATAATAATACAATAATGATCAGAAAAATATACTAAAGTATAAAATATAATGTATTAAAGTATCATTATTCAATATACTATTACTTTAGTGTATTAAGATGATATTCATAATGTGATATTAAAGTAAACTATTGATATGACATTATAACTAAATATAATGTATCCGCTATATGTGTATTAAGATGATTAAGGAATACAAAGTTATATACATTTTAAATATATCATGATGAAAATCTATTTAGTTAGGGATAAAAACTATGAAAGAGTATTACGTTGTTGAATCCCTTATCTTATAAAATATTAACAATATATTTTATGAACGGGAAAGTTATAATGATTGTTGAAATCATATGGAGTTCTTGATTAAGAAATATAAATGACCATTGATATAATATTTATATATCATTTGAGTATTTATATTTGGTACATATTATGATGTACAAGTACTCGTATATAAGAAATATATCTATTTATTGACTTAAGTATTCATACTATATATATATATATATATATATATATATATATATATATATATATAGGTGTATTGTGTTATATGTTTATACAAATAATTCATAAGAATCTGAGGGACAAGAAACTATAATCATATGAATACAGTCTCTTAAAAATGTAATAAGTTATTTAACTAAAAGATTATGTTTATACCAGGTATAACTTGATTTATGTGTTATCTGATTCTTTGAAAATATTATGACTCACTGTTTGAAAGTGAGTAATGTATACATAAAAATGATGAACTATGATATTATTGTTTGTACTATATATTTGAATCTACTTATAGAAATTAGATTATGTAGTCTAAACATATATTATACCCGGTTGGTATCAACTGTACTTGTTTGCTTATTATTTATGTGATAAATAATATTGTGGAGATTTATTTATACATTTGATGGATTCAATGTATGCATTTTGATTATTCATGTGTTTAACATATTTAATAACTGCTAGTAGGAAGTAATCTATATGAATATATTGATTATAATTATATTAACCAAATCTCCCATTGCTGGTACTAAGTAGTGAGACAAACTTCACTAGCTTGCTAGTATCACCATTGCCAAATGAAGGTAATTCGATCAAGTGGTGTGTATAAAATTGATTGATCTTAAAAATTAATAATTATTGAAAACTTTGGTCAAAGTAATGTTAGTTAGACATCATAATTTTATATGTATGATTTATATGGTTGTGCGATATCATATTAGAATGGATTTCTTTGTAGTACACTTCATGTTCTTAGAAATCATCTAGCACACGAATACTAGTTTATCTCTTTGGATTCCCACACCGCCACTATCTACTCATTTGTGAAGGGAGGGCCATTCCTTAATAGAGGATTGCACAGGGGATCGATGGTCCATGATTGGTGTAGAAAAACATTCAGATGATGGCTCTCTCCCCACAATAGTAATTATTTGGATACGATGCTTGATATTACTATAGATACTGAAGTTCAGGGACTCTTGCTCTGTGGAGCCTTGTATCTGGTACATTGGATTATATTTATTATTATTGAAATATTATACCTGATAAAATATCATGATAATAGCGACTGCATGTTTATACCAATCATGAATAAAAATCTGTAATTACTTTCTATATTCAATTATGTTGTGTTTCATCTGATGATAGTAATCAGTGATGGATAGATGTCATGTGCTTATTTTATAGTTAATATACTTAGAGTATTTTTTCTAGATCATTAATTAGATTTTCGTGGTGAAATCTAATGAAATAATACGTTGGTTAAAATTTTTAAAAAATCACATTATTCTAGGTAGATCTTAGTGGGGATGTTGGACAACATAATTGAATTGGTATACATACAATGACATTTATGACCTCGGTAAGAAATTAGAAGATATGGTGTCTAATAAAGAACAAAGGATACCCTAGCTTGTAAGAAGGCTTCTAAAAAGTAAAGTGTCGGAGAGATGATGAGTCCATAAAATGGCTAATTATATCTAAGTAACTACCTCATATTTTTTTTAAAAAGTCTTCCTTTCAAAAGGATTTGGATGTTCATAATAGAACTAATTGTTAACTCAAAGTAACAAATGAGTTATTTACCTTAGTTATTATGTGCAAGTCATTGTTAATTATTTTATCATTTTGTTCTAACATTTACATGAGAAAGACAACAGTTTTTGTATAAACAGGTCATAAACATGTATTATAGTTGAAGAGCATATTTTTTACAGCAAAAGAATTATGAATGACCAATCTAGACTAGTTCCAAAGATCCCCAACCTAGCTCCGAAGATCATCAGACTAGTTCTAGATACCTCAAGTCAGCTTGGCAAGATCACCTATAGGATATTATGTTGCTACAAGGGTGTGCATATAAGATTTGAAGAAGTCTGATACATTTTTGGAAACCATTTGAATGTTAAATATATAGACTTTCCATAAATAGTAATATATATTTATAGTTATTGTATTTATAAAAGTTTTTCATAAGCAACTATAAATACTATGTTTGGTTATGCTAGCTAAATGAGATCATATGGTTATAACTACCAAAGAAGTTGCAATAAAAAACAAACAAGGAATCACACAAGAAAATGAATCTAATATTTTACACCAATTTTACTTAGAAAGTGGAAAGAATGTTGTTATGATATTGCTAGAAAATAAGACAAGATCTTAGTTAGAGGATGATCTTGTTGAGTTGTATCTCTATTTTGAGATAGTTGTTATAAAACATGGTAATATATAAACACGTCCTTTTGATGATATAAATAAGAGATGAATATCGTATTAAGGATTGAATAGTTTGAGCATCATTATTTCCAATATTGTAAGCAAGTTTCCAAATCAACGAGAAGAAAAGTTCATGAGTTTTCTACAAATCTATGAGTATTACAATCATATTCTGAGTAAGAGCAAGGGCCCACTCAACCAAAGAAGAAGGATTCATTTAGTATTTATATATTATTTATTCATTGTTGTATGATTTGAGTTTGTTATTCATTTTAATGCAAAGCATTGTTTTATATGTTTCACTTGCTAGATTGTGTGTTAATGTGTTAAAAAAAAACTACTTTCAGATTCCAAACATTTACTTTTCATGCAATTTCCATTATAGCAACATAGATTAAAAGTGTGTTTACTTTTCATGTAATTTCCTTTCCAACAACATAGATTAATGGTGTATTTACTGTTCATGCAATTTCAATTCTAGTAACCTAGTCTAGGAGTGTGTTTCTCTTCTAAATCATTTTCGATTCAACAAGTGTGTTCGATTTCATAAGTAATAGATTAAATTTGAATTCAAGAGAGTAGATTAGAACCTTAGAGTAAATGATCTACAAACCACCCCCAAAAGTAAGGTTGTTAGTTATAAGCCTTTGCATACCCTATTGCAAATAGTTGTTGGACAATACCTGGGTTGAGATGACATATATCAACTAAATGAATAGGACACAACAACCCTTAGTAAAGTCTAATTAGATAGCTCAACCTTGGATAGAGAAAGTCCCATACATTTATCAAATACATAGTTGTTGCCAATGTTGGACTCCATCCCGAAAATTGATGACTCGAATATAGAAAGAACAAGAGACTTATCAGTGAGGAAAATGGGAATGTGGCCTACCAAGAAGGCTTGTTCACTGAAGTTGGTATGTGGTTGAAAAAGAATGACATCTGGTAGAGCTAATCCCTCAAGAAGAAAGGTAGGAGCCTCTTAGACACTGTGCCCCTGAACCAAAGACGAAGTGAAGGAGGGCAATGATGGGCACAATGTCAAGAAATAAGCAGAGTAATTGTGGAATGGATTTGAGAAGTTTTTGCGACCTTGATACACCCAATGTCCCTTTGTAACTGGACCTTCATCTAGTCTAAAGTGCTTATGAGATTAGGATTTGAGGGAAATAAGAAAACCTTTGATCAACCTTGTGTTGTGGACAACAAGGTTTGTACCGTCCCTAACATTGACACTATTTTTGTTGGGCTCTATGGGAAGAACATCAATTAGCACAAGAATAGACTCACATCACCAAACCATCTTCATCTTCTTCAACCTAATCATACTCATTCAATAAAGCTAATGGAGATACCTTTGGTGACCTCGTTCAGGGTTTGAGTTTGAATTTGCCGCTCATTGTCTGTGTCATCGTTTCTCACATTTGGGCATTTATCATTTGCCTTCCAATCAATCCAGCAATTAATACTCGGGCTACGCAGTATGCAAATGAAAATAGATGGAGTATGGACAAAGCCTTATGATGCATGAATAGCCAGCCCTTCCCCATTAATAATCTTGTTGGCGAAGCAAAAGCTTTGACCCGGACATTTTCCTTTGAGCAAGTTGCCGACAATTGTGAATCTGCAGCAATTGATGGGCAGTGGCCCAAAAGTTTTAGCTTCCAACCAACCGCATAATTGCTGAAATTATATAAACGAAAGATATCCACCGAAAAGCAGGTCTATAACCACTGCAGATTGAAACGTGGCTAAGTGGAGAAGGCACACGTGCATAAAAATAAATTGGTTACATACCCTACCATGTCAATAAAGAAAGAGAGCAGAGCGCCTGCATTTGCCACTTACAGCCTTTGCTTCAATTCTACTCATTTACTAATAACTAATTACTAATAAAATGTTAGCCACATTTTTCTTCAATGTCTCCACCTGCAGCCCCCACCTTGCCCCCCGCCCCCCTTCGAACATAATTAGGATCCTTTTCAAAATTTAAGACAACCTATCATGAATACATTAACCTGTTTTTTATTGGTACTAGTTTTATTGTTGGGATTATCGGGAGCAGAATAATAATAATAATAATAATAATAATAATAATAATAATAATAATAAATTGCATAGATTCCCATTCCCGTTCCCATCCCCTCAATGTATTGATTGGCTCTTTATAATGGAGCTCGGAATGTGAGAAATGAGTCTAAGATTAGAAAAAAACAAGGGGTGGGTGCAGCAGTTGATACTAATGGTGAAGATGAGCTTTTTTTGTGGGATTTAGCGGCATGCGCGCGTGCCTGCGTTAGGTCAGAGATCCAGTGGAAGGCATGTTGTTGTCGTGAGTCACAAACTTTAAAACGAAAGAAAGATTTAAGAAAGAAAGAAAGAAAGAAAGTGGTGTGGAGGAGATCATGTGGAGTTGTGTGGGACTGGGGAGGTGGCTGGTCATGTTGGTGTACTGTGGTGTTGGAGTGCATGGCGAGTATATGAAGGATAGAGTGGTACGCCTTCCTGGTCAGCCTAAGGTGTCTTTTCACCAGTACGCCGGATATGTCACAGTCAACAACAAAGATGGCCGAGCTCTTTTCTACTGGTTTACTGAGGCCACTCACACCACTACCACCGATTCTAACTTTAAGCCTCTTGTTCTCTGGCTTAATGGAGGTATCGTACACTCGGTAACTCCTAGGGTTTCATTTTCCTCTTTCTTAATTCAAAATGGCAAAACTAGTTCATTTAAGATCAACACTAACTTTATATCAATTGCAAAAATCTGGTTCACTCTCACAAATGGAGTCTCAAGTACCTAGCTAGGTTTTGGATTGCCATTACCATTCTAAATCAACTTGAAAACTTACACACTTTGTAATTTAATCGTTATGGACTGTAAAAGCAAGACTGTTGACCAGGATAAAATAAAAATAGTAATTAGAATAGAAGATAAGATTATTTATAGAATGGTTTGGGCTGGTCTGGATTTTCAAATCTGCTTATGCTTACCGTTTGATGTTTAATTGCCTCTAAAAATGTTCAATCCTATTTTTGTTTGTCTTAAATATAATTGAACATTTATAAGTAGTATTTATTAAAATTAGTTTATTTTTTTTAATTAACCTAAAAATGTTAATTCTATTTTTGTTTGTCTTAAATATAATTGAACATTTATAAGTAGTATTTATTAAAATTAGTTTATTTTTTTAATTAACTAAATTATATATTTTTTAAATTTATTTTAATATTTATTTTTATTTTTATAATTGTGAAATCTTTAATTTGATTTTCTAGTTGTAATAATAAATGCTCTTTTATAAAGATTTTGTCCTATGTTTTTCAATCAATAATTTTTTATATTTTATTTTTATTTTAATATATTTTTTAAACTTTTGTTTTGTATTGTTAAAAAATAATTGAATATTTAATATTTTTATTTTAAAATTGTGAATATATTTATTTATTAAAAAAATATATAAATTATTTAAAATAATATTTTTTAAATTTTTTATTTTTAAATTTCATTATTTATATATGTTTATGAATTATTCACTTAACTTATAATATACAATTTGATATGGAGGAAAAATGACAATTCACAACCTATATATATTTTTGTACTTCCATTCCCCATCTTTTCGCTTCACTGAAATGGAGGAAAAAGGATAGTTGCTTTGATGAGGATTTTGTCTGGTGGAAACGTCGGTTTTTTTTGCACAACGATATGTTTGTCCCCTTCTATATTGTCTATTGTGCCTTTGCTTACTGCTTCTTACATTAGTTGCCTCATTCACTGAAGGTTGTTAATCCAAGTGAGGTTGTCATGATCCCACTAACCAAAATATGATAGTTCCGTAGTTAGAGATTCGGTTGTCAACTATAAGGTGAATTTTCAGGTTGTCAAAGTTCTTGAGTTGGCTCCTCCTTGCATGCCTACCCTTTCTCTGTCCAAACGACCCGAGACAAATGTTGGTTTAACAACTAAATATAAAGGACATAGATTAAAGGCTAAAACATTGAAGATGAAAGTAGAGGAATTGATTAGAGATGGCTCTTAGTGGAAGATGGAGTATCTTCTCTCCCATAAAAAGAGAAGAATGGCTGCCATTCACACTTAACTACTCTTATTTTCTAATTTTTCTCATACCCACTTCTTCGTTTTCCTCTTTCGATGGTTTGTTCCTTGGTGGTATAACTTTTTATTGTAGAATCTTTGGTCTACTATTAGTTTGCTATGCTTTTGTTGTTCACTTAAAACATTGTTTCAGAGGGACTCTCTTTCGATTGGTATTGTTTGGAGATATTTTCCTTTTTTTCTCTCTTGTATTTATACTTATTGTTTTTTTCCTCTTTGGTTGGGGCTATTGGTTGTTTTCATTATCTTAGTATTTTTTTGAAGACTGGCCCCTTTGTTGTGTCCTACATCAAGTTTGTAGCTCATATCTCTATAAAATTTATATCCTTCGTGTTCATAGTTTCAGTCAAAAGCATTTTACCCTTAATAAAAAAACTATAATATATGACAAAAAACTAAAAAAAATGTGCAAATCATTAATTTATAGCCTGGACTTTGGGATGATATTATCCATAAATTTTTATTTTTTGAGCGCAAATATGTGATCTGATGACATGAATTGAATGCTTTCCCAGCCCCATCCAAATTCCAATCCTTTAAACCTCAAGGGACTAATCACCCTTATATTTATACAACTAACTAAGAAATAATAGTGGTTCTTGATTTTAAACCGAGATCTAAACCCTACTTATAAAGATATTATTAATTACTCTAAATATCAAAAAATTATATATATATATCCCAACACAAACTAATCACACTCAAATTAGTTAGAGGAGATATGATAGATATTACTTCTTCACACTCAAATTATTAGATGAGGATGCTATCCTAGTCAATATTATCCAGCTATTAGTAAGGAAATTTCATAAAGTTAGTGGCAGGGATTTGATGAGAATATTTATAATTTTAGTTTTTGAAAAAAATTGTGTAAAATTTTGAACAATAAAATTGTACATAATTTTTTCCAAAAATTAATATTGTACGTATCTTATATTGATGATAATTTTGAAAGTCTATTAAAAGAAAGGTAGCCAATACATTTTTTAACTATGCTTCGATATTGTGTTAGATCATCTATCTAGAAAGAGAATGAAAAAAATAAATTATAAAACATAAATTTCTATCAAAACTAAATTTGATGATCGAACTTTCTTATCATAATTTTTAATTATGATTATCTAACATTACCCTTTATATTCTAATATATATATATATATAATTTTTTTAAGTTATTAAACAATTTACCTAGAATTTTACCCTACGATCTCTTTTTAAAAACTTGATTGTATTTTAAAAATTAAATACAACCATACGACCATTCATTCATTTCATTTTGGTTTGTTAAAAGAAAAATAACCTGCCACTAATTCGCAGTAGTTCTTACCTCTATAGAACGAATTCCCTAGGAGATTAGCTTGTGTAAAAAATGTGGGTTTGCGATGTGGAATGTTGCTCCCTAAAATATACTAGAAGATATTCAGTCAAATTTAACACAGATTCTTCCCAATATCCTCAATGATGACTTTGACAGTATTGTTCATACATTCATGAAACCACATTAAAACGACTCCAGTGGTTTGGCAGAACATCAAATGGATCGATGTGCATTGGCCTGTGAAATGTCAAATTTATTAGCTATTAGCTGGCTGCTGAATTGGTCCGCAAATGCGATTGAATGCGCTGTCTGCTACTTAATGCTATCTGCCAAGCGGCAGGCCCATATTGAATTCCTTGGGATAATGCCTCCTCGCCAATACCATCATGAATTTAATAACAAATGCGCATCGCTTCCGTATCGCCGCAGTTTACAGTTTGCAGACACCAATAAGCTATTTTTACTTTGAGAACGATTATTTTTTTCAGATTGTGGACATAGCAGCCTGCGTAGAAAGTCCTGTTCTATATGCCTTAATTTTTCTATAGCGTAAGTATATCGCACAAAATCTCTAGTTAACATTCATCTCTGATATCTTTACTTAAAATTGGAAATGGTATTCGGGTGGGTCTGAACTCTGCAATTTTATTTTTTTTCGTTTTTTTGGTTTGACTTAAATGAAAATGACATCGTGTTAGCTAGCGTTTTGATGGAAGAGACGATGAAATTTAATTGGAAGCCATCAATCCACGTCTCTGAAAACTATCTGTAATCCAAACACAGCGATATGAACATGAAAATGATAGGGAAGACGGTATTTAGCGTGTACAAACGGACATAACTGCTGTTGGGTCAGCTACCCTTTGAAGTTGATAATACAAACGCTCAGTCCAGTTAGTAGGGAAGTGGAGTTATCTGTACTAGTCAATAATATAAATGACCGACATGTACCTTTCAAATTGCACCTACAGTCCAGCTAGCGAGGAAGTGCACTTGGTTGCAGGAGGTCAGAGGTTGAATCCCAGCCAAAATAAAAAGCTCTTCAAATGGAAAAATATTGTGTCACTGTTTCGGATACTTCCACTCCACTACCGCCTCTTCAAATTTCAAACACTGAGTATTGTCGTTTTCTTTTTTAATTAAGTCATTTTTCAAATGATATTCATCTGTTTTATTTTAGAGAGATTATTTAAGTTAATTCTATGGTAAATATGGGCCAATTTAAATTACCTTTAAATTATTGTTTTCAATTTTTTAATTTAAAATTTTAACCTATTCTAAAAGGTTGGTATTCAAAATTTTTAATTATTTTAAAAAGTTGTGTATTAGGTTTACAAAGAATTATGTGATTAAATTTTTATTATATGTTTGCGATCACATTATTTGATATTTTTATTTTTATGATGGAAGTGTTTATTAATAAAAGTTATATAGTGGTTAGTTTCTATTTTTGTATTGTGAATTGTTTGTGATTGAGTTTGTATATGTGTTTTGCAATATAAGTGTGTTTTGATAATTTGAATTTGAATATAAAAATTTAATATTATAAAATAATTAGATGTTTTTTCTCTACAACATGTCTTCTATTTGCAATTTTGCAATAGTTAAGTTGTACATTAAAAAAAAAAATAGGAAAGGGGCATTTACATGTGTTCTGATTGGTCAAAACAATATGAATCAACTCCAAAAAAAAAATCTGAGTGTTGTTACTTTTGGGCTACAAACAGAGTTATGAGTAGGACCCACTACGTCATGCTCTATAATGCATAGCCACTTTTTACTTCGTTGTATTGAGCTCACAACCCATAATTGAAATCACGTGTATGAAAAACTTTAACTATGGAAATTACATCTAGTAGATTCTACGGGGAAGAATGTTACCACATAATTTTTCATCCAACTTGGGGCATATCTCTATGTGGGCCCATATGGATAGGTCCTGACCTATATGGAAGCACTCGCCTTCCGAACAAGACCCCTAGGTGTCCTTACCCTACATAAGTATCTCGCATCCATATAAGTTCAGGTATAAGTTGGGGTAGGTAATCTACGCTTATCCTACTTGGTATGTTTGAGATACATACTCAGGGTATTAATGACATTTGAATGTTAGGGATGAGAAATAATAAACAAGATTTTTTTAAAAATTCCTAAATTAGAAGTTACAACATTTGTTTACAAGTCCTGATTCATAGAATAGAGTTGTCATTGTACTATCTGACTTATTAATGATGTTCACCGTAACAAGGTTAGTAATTGCAAACATACCTATAAAATCCTTAGAATTGCAATAGGCTTTTGAAATCCCTAAACTTAATAAAATTCATGTAAGTAAAGAGCCTATTATAGTACTATCCCCTTTTAGATCATTGTACCATGATTTATAAGTTTTAGGGATCGTCATATTATGTGCTTTCACTTATCACTAAGCATATTACACAAAATAATTTATTGTTTATAATTTAGTTAAGTTACCATGGCCCTTGTCAAGGATCGATGTCATCACACAAGTGAGCATCATACTGTTGACCTACGATGCTTAGCTCATTCTCATAGTAACACTAGACCATCCTATAAATAGACACTTAGAGATCTAATCTCTATAGTGTTATCTACTTGTCAATTGGTCATTATCCACAAAAATTAGTTACATATGTAGAGTTCATTACCAAAAATAAAAGTACATCAATTTAATTTAATTCATGTAATTATAGATCCTTTGCATTGTTCACCAGCTGCATAATTAATTCCTCTACAAACATTGAAGCCAATTGTACTAACAATACCTTACATTATCGCATCTATTAACATATTCAATTTTACAACACTAACAGACCTATTTCCACTTTTAAGCCAAACATGTTTTTTTTGCAAAACTAATTTCTTAACCCAACTAAATGTAGGTGTTATATACATAGTTATTTTATTTTCATACTCATAAAGTAGCCATTTAATCTAATGCTCAAAAGATTACAATATTATAGTATGTTTTACTCAACAAAGGAAAATTAATTCTTTGTTGCAACTACAACTTTTAAAAATAGAATAAGAATATAATCTGAGGACACCTTCTTTAATACAATTTTATGTCATATCGACACTGTAATGTCAATTGTTAATATTAACTAGTAACTTCCCATCACTAATTTTCATTTAATAACAACCAACTGAAGGATATAAACAAGATTAAAAATCACAATTTGCTAAGCAAGACTATCCTTTTTAATAGTGAAATCAATCCCAAACTTAGAAACCCAAATGAATCACACTTTCAACATATAAAATAAAATAGCCATCTCAAGCATATATTAACACTATCACTACATATTCACTTCGCCCATAATAGGGATTGTGCAACTTTAGTGATAGAATCTAAGAGAAATTTTAACTCAAAAAAAGATGTTCAGCCTATGCAATTGAATCATTCTATCTTCTCACATTAATATCTAAATTCAAAATTATTACACATGGCTATAGCCTGCTAGGGAAAAATCCAAAGTATATATAGATCGTAATAGGAATGAATTTTTAACACACCCTTCCAGTAATAAGCCTAATCATGATGCATTGAAAACTTATAGACAGAAGCATAGAAATAAGCCCCAAAAAAATTACTAACACCAAAACCAATCAATTAAACAATGAAATCCAAGCTAGTAATTACTTAAGCCTTTCAATCTATTTGAAGATGAACATTTATAATTTAACAAGTATACAAATATACTAACCCAACTTTGAAAGTTGGAAACATCTAAACAACATAATAATGGAAAATAATGAAAGTAATAATCAATTAAAGATCTATATACATCAATATTGAAAGTATGGGTATGTTTCCATCTTTGTCTAATATACCAAGTAATAAATAGCTTTGCATTTATAAGACATGTTAAAGGAAACCAATAAGTAGATGATAATTAAATATAGCATGCTACCAAAGATCTTTTATAGTGGCAACCAACCAAGATCAAAATCAAGTAACCAGATGGAACCATTCGAGAGAGAACCCTCACACAAACTAAGCCACCCTGACCCATCCTATGAACCTCCAATCGGTGGCCCTCACCACCCCCAACCATTAGCTAGTAGATGGAGTCTGGCCTTCGGGCTTTTAGAATGAGGAAACGAGGAACACGGACACATAAGCCATCGCTAAAAACTACAAAAGATACAAATAAAACATTCAATAGACAATAAATTTATAATTGAAATTCAAGCTTAAACTTGACTCAAAACTCAATCACCAACAAGCACACTAGCATTGACTATCCTCGACTTTCTTTGAAAGAGTTTTCGGTACTGATTTGGATACTCAATTTAAACTGACAACCCTTCATTATTTGTTCAAGTATACCAATGGCCAAAAAACATAGTCTAATGCCAATAATGAAGTGAAATCATCACTTATATCCATGAGGCAAATATGAAATATTCACATATTATTTGCATTCAAAACTAGTTTAATAAAGTCATCGAGGAATTAAATTTCTTACCCTTACACCATATAATTAGGTATAACCATTTAAATACTTGCAATAAGTAAGAAAAAGTGGTAAATCATTATAACTAACCCCATTATAGTTGGGTTGAATTCCTCAAAGAAATTGGAGGCAAGATAATGACATCAAGGAACTAAAACGACTTGGCCTAAGTGCTAAAAAAATACACAGAGTAAATAAAACCAGTTAAGGTGAAAGCCCTTTCCACTAGGTCAAATATGCATAAGCAAAATAATGTCAACCATCCCAAACATTTCTCAATATAATAGAGTTCTACTAGGGTAAAAACCTCTTTGCATTTCAACCCATACACCTCCAGTAGGTAAGAGATCATAATAGAAATAAAAACACCATCAAAATAAATATGTACGACTTAGCAAGGGAGGCCAACTTCCCAAAATGTCATACCCAAGTTCAATATCAAAATGGCTATGCAATCAGAAGAAATAAAACATTCACAACCCAAATGAAAAGGATTTACAATGATTTTGAGTTCGAAAGAAGAGATTGAAAGCATAGGGTTTAAACATAAAAATCTAAAATGGCTTGGTTACACAAATCTACCATACCCATTAAATTAAGTAACCCATATACAAAATAAAAAGTAATCACATTGATATTAATCATTTTTTTTTTTGGATTTACAGGTGCATCAAGAAGTCCTATGACTTCCTCATGTATCTTCAAATAATTTATTTTCTTACACAACACAAATCAATATCACTAACAAATATTCATTCTTTTCCTTTTTTTTTCAAAATAATGCATCACTTACTTATGAATAACTTTGCCTTGTGGAAGTGGAATGGAGTTCTGATCGTGTGTTTTCTTGCCAAAGAGATTGATTGTTCCTCATTTTTTTGCACCATGACAAGCTCTTTATTACCCATGGCTCAAGCTACTCCATTTTCCCTCCTCTCTCCTGACAGGGTTTTCAAGCCTCATTACTCACAATGGCCACCATTTTTTTCTTCCCCCAAAGTGTTAGGTTGTGGAGCTAAAAGCTTCACAGGATGCGAATAGGAGAAGTTAGGGAGGTTGCAGAGTGTTTGATGAGTGTTGCAGTCACCGGCGTCGGTCAGGACAATCGACGTCGGTAGAGTACAGACAGAAGGCAACCGACGTCAGTCTTAGATCGGCTGGCGTCGGCACCCCCAGGCAGACAGGGACCGACATCGGTCACCTGTGGTTTGAGCTGCGAGTATATTACGGGCAGTTGGTTGACGAACCAAGTGTTTACATGTTTAGAGCTAATTTTAGACTGAGAGATACGGATCTAATTATTGTAATTAGGTGTCTAATTATTGTTTGCATGAGATCTATTTAAGAGACTCATGGTTGTATTGTAAATGTGTGCTAGAAAGCCATTGAGCTTTTAGAGAGAGCTAGTGTAGCTCCTCCTAGTTCCAAAGGGGTGCTGAGAGTGTATGATCAGGGAGAGTCGTAGGGTCTACAAGGTCTAGGAGCAAGATCCTGACAAGGTGGTATCAGAGCCAGGTTGGACGTTCTCAGAGCGAACTTGACTAACAGGTGGTTCAGATCTGTTAAGTGTTGTTGATTACAGGTTACTCACAGGGGTTGCTGTTTGAGTGGGAGTATAGCAAGGCAGAAGAATGGAGAAATTCAGGCACAGGTGTAGCACCACAGGGAGTGTGGTGGGTTGTCTTCAAGTGGGAGCTTGAAGAGGAATACAAGCCAGGATGCAGATTAGACAGAGTACTTGTATGGGTACAGGTGTAGATTTGAAGAACTCTCCAAGCTCCACACTTGGGTTCTACAAGTTCAACACTTAACAATATAGCCCATGAGTCTATTATATAGATCTCATGCATACACTAAATTAGACGGACGACTCAAAGAATCGAACTGGTCTTTAACATGCAAACTCCGCGTTCACTTAACTGACTGTTCGTCAACAACAGTTCTGACCGCTACAGGTGACCGACGTCGGTCCCTACCTTCCTGGAGGTGACCGACGCCGGCCGATCCCCTGCCGATGCCGGTTTCCTTCTGTGTTCCCTTGACCGGCGTCGGTTGTGGCTGCCGATGCTGACGACTGTCAAGTTGTGAAAAACCTCCTCCTTCTGTTTGCAACAAGGTGAAGCTTTTAGCTCCACACCCTAACACAAAGTGACTTCTCTCTATGCCTCTCTTCTCCAAACCATTCAATTGAAATGCTATGGGAGAGGAGCCCAAATCCACCAAAATGATGGCATGGCATTGATCATTCCATTGACCAATTTTTTTGGTCATTATGACTTATTGCTAACTTATTAAAGGCCCACAACCCCAAATCCATCATTAAACAAATCAAACTTTAGTAAAACAATATTAAGATCCCTCCACCTAAGGTAAGTCAAAAATAATGAACAAGAGGGTCAAACCAACATCACCAAGAGGACCAAGAGTTAACAACAAGATAACAAACCCCATAAGCAAATGGACATTAAAGTGATCCAAACACATGAAAATTAACAAAATGAAATAAGGCAAGCATAATCAAGACACCAACCAATATAACAGGTTAGGCACAAGGATGAATGAAGTCAAATTAATAATAATAAGATAATAAAAGATGGTATTAAGAAGTGAGCAAGATAACATAAACCAAAATGAAAGAACAAAATGGCAGACTGCTACTACACATATGACTAGATGGCTTATGAATGTTATCCCTTTTACCTATGTCGGTATCACCTAACTACTCACTACCCCTGTGCTTTATTTCCTTGACTACTAGAGTCCACCGCTATTCTAGTTCATGTACTTATACCTGCAGCCACAAATGAGCATCAACAACGCCTAAATGACATGGTAATAATATAATTGAATTGAATAGTATAAAGCATTAGAAATGAATCAGAATAAATAATAAAATTATGAATTTTTAACATAATTCATAGCTACAGTAATTATTCAAGTATCAACCAAAACTAATAAAACATGATCTAATCAAAATATAATCATCACTAGTCTGGCCAATCTACTAGTCATGCAATAAATGTCAAAATAGCAGATCTAAAAGTATTGTTAAATAGTATAAAACTATGTTGCAAAACATATAATAGTCTATGAAATAGGGTATAAATTCAAATTGTAACATCATCCTCCTCTTAATGAGGAATTGTCCCAACGTTAGATCAAAATAACCAAGGATAATGTTGTTTAAATGGTTGTGTATCTTCCCAAGTGGCACCCTTTTTAGATCAACATAACTCTATTGTAAATTTGAGGTAGCCTTTAAATTATGGCGTATTCTAGCCATCTGTTCATCATATTCTAACAAAAATTATAGACCAATAATGGCTCGATTTTCTAAACTATCCCATCCAAGTGGGATTATGCATTTTTGCCTATACACAACTTCAAAAGGAGCCATTTTGATTGTAGAATGATAATATTTTTGTTTAGAAAACTCAATTAAGATTTTTTCAAGTTGATGTCATCACATGAGTGAGCATCATACCGTTGACCTACAATGCTTAACTCATTCTCATGGTAACACTAGACCATCCTTTAGATAAACACTTAGAGATCTAATCTCTATAGTGTTATCTACTTGTCAATTGGTCATTATCCACACCAACTAGTTACATATGTAGGGTTCATTGTCAAAAATAAAAATACATCAATTTAATTTAATTCACGCTTGATTGTCAATCCTTTGCATTGTTTACTAGCTTCCATAATTAATTCCTATAATAACATTGAAGCCAATTGTACCAACAATACCTTGCTTTAATGCATCCATTAAGATATTTAAGTTTACAACACTAACAGGTCTATTTCCACTTTTAAGCCAAACATGATATTTTCCTAAAAAACTAACTTCTTAACCCAACTAAATATAGTTGTTATATACATAGCTATTTCATTGTCATGCTCCTCAAGTAGCCATTTAATCTAATTCTCAAAAGATTACAATCTTATAATCTACTGTACTAAACAAAGGAAAATTAATGCTTGACTAAAACCACAACTTCTAAAAATTGAATAACAATATAATCTAAGGACAACCTTCTTTACTACAATTTTATGTCATATTGACACTATAGTGTCAATTATTAATATTAAATAGTAACTTCCCATCACTAATTTTAATCTATTAATAACCAACCAAAGGATATAAGCAAGGTCAAATATTGCAGTTTGCTAAGTAAGACTATCCTTTTTAATAGTGAAATCAATCCCAAACTTAGAAACCCAAGTGAACCACAGTTTCAGCATATAGAATGAAATAACCATCTCAAACATATAATAACATTATCATTTCATATTCACTTCGCCCATAATAGGGATTTTAAAACTTTAGTGATAGAATCTAAGAGAATTTTTAACTCAAAAAAAGATGTTCAACCTATGCAATCGAATCATTCGATCTTATCACATTAATATCTAAATTCAAACTTATTACACATGGTTGTAGTATGCCAAGGAAAAATACAAATTACATATAGATCGTAATAGGAATGAAGTTTTAACACAAGCTTAACCCTTCTAGTAATAAACCTAATCATGATGCATTGAGAACTTATGTACAACTGCATAGAAGTAAGCCCCAAAAGAATTACTAACACCAAAACCAATCAATTGAGAAATGAAATTCAAGCTAGTAATTACTTAATCCTTTCAATCCATTTGAGGATGAAAATTTATGATTTAGCAAGTATACAAATATACTAACCCAACTTTGAAAGTTGGAAACATCTAAATAACATAATATTAGAGAAGAATGAAAGTAATTATAAATTAAGGATCTATATACATCATTATTGAAAGTATGGGTATGTTTCCATCTTTGTCTAATATATCAAGCAATTTATAGCTTTGCATTTATAAGACAAGCTACAAGAAACTAATAAGTATATGATAATTAAATATAACATGCTACCAGAGATCTTCTAAAATGATAACCAACCAAGATCAAAAGCAAGTAACCAGATGGAGCCAGCCAAGAGAGCATCCTCACATGCACTGATGTGCTTTGACCCATCCTATGAGCTCCCTAATCGGTGGCCCTCACCACCCCTAACCATCAATTGGTAGGTGGAGTTTGGCCTTTGGGATTTTAGAACGAGGACATGAGCAATGGGGACACATAATCCATCACTAAAAACCATAACAACTACAACCAAAACATTCAACATAAAATAAATTCACAACTGAAATTTAATTTTAAACTTGACTCAAAACTCAATCACCAATGGGCACACTAGCATTAGCAATCCTTGACCTTATCTAAAAGAGTTATCGGTACCGATTAGATACTCAATTGAAACTAATAACGCTTCATCATTTGTTCAAGTATACCAATGGCCAAACAACATAGTTCAACACCAATAATGAGTTGAAATCATCACTTACAACCAAGAGGAAAATATGAAACATTCACATACTATTTGCATTCAAAACTAGTTTAATAAAGTCACTGAGGAATTAAACTTCTTACCTTTATGCCATATAATCAGGTGCATCTATTTAAATACTTGTAATAAGTATGAAACAGTGGTAAATCATTATAATTGACCCCATTATAGTTGGGTTGAATTCTTCAAAGAAATTTCAAGCAAGATAATGACATCAAGGAACTAAAATGACTTGGCCCAAGTGCTAAAAAAATACACAGAGTAAATAAAACTAGTTGAGGTTGAAAGCCCTTGCCATTAGGTTGAATATACATAAGCAAAAGAATGTCAACCATCCCAAACATTGCCAAAGATAACATAGTTATGCTAGGGTATAACCCTCCT
Organism: Torreya grandis; assembly: GCA_037957365.1. Classification (NCBI taxonomy): domain Eukaryota; kingdom Viridiplantae; phylum Streptophyta; class Pinopsida; order Cupressales; family Taxaceae; genus Torreya; species Torreya grandis. The sequence continues at coordinate 1,518,405 of JARHVA010003912.1, forward strand.
TGCATTTCGACCCATACACCTTCAACAGGAAAGAGATCACAACAGAAATAAAAACCCTCAAAAAATAATTATATACGACTTAGCAAAGGAGTTCAATTTCCCAAAACATAATACCCAGGTTCAATATCAAAACAACCATGCAATTAAAAAAACAAAGCATTCACAACCCAAATGAAAAGGGTTTATAATGATTTTGAGTTCGATTGGAGAGATTGCAAACATGGGATTTAAACCCAAAAATCCAAAATGACCTGGTTGCACAATTCTACCATACCCATTAAATTAAATTACCCATATACAAAATAAAAAGGATTTACATCGATATTAATCAATTTTTTTTGCTTGCAAGTTCGTTAAGGAGTCCTATGACTTCCTCATGAATATGCAAATAATTTATTTTCTTACATAACACAAATCAATATCACTAACAAATTTTCATTGTTTTCCTTTTTTTCTCAAAATAATACATCACTTACTTGTGAATAACCTTGCCTTACGGAAGTGGAATGGAGTTCTAATCATTTGTTTTCTTACCAAAGAATCTATTTATTCCTTTTTTTTTCACCACAACTTTATTACCCATGGCTTAAGTTGCTCCATTCTCCCTCCTCTCTCCTGTCAAGGTTTTTGAGCCTCATTACTCACACTGACCACCATTTGTTTTCTTCCCCCCAAGTGTCTTCTCTCTATGCCTCCCCTCTCCAAACCATTCAAGTGAAATGCTATGGGAGAAGAGCCCAAATCTACCAAAATGATCCCATGGCATTGATTCATTCCATCAACCAAGATTTTTAATCATTATGACCTTTTGTTAACTTGTCAAATACCCATGACCCCAAGGCCATCATTAAGCAAATCAAAATTTAGTAAAACAATATTAGGTCCCTCCACCTAAGGTATGCCAAAAATAATGAACAATAAGGTTAAACAAACATCACCAAGGGGACTAAGAGTTAACATCAAGATAACAAACCCCACAAGAAACTAAACATAAAAGTGGTATAAACACGTGCCAATTAACAAAATGGAACAAGGCATGTTAGGATAAATTAAAACCCAAATTTATCCCCAAATAACATACAAGAAAAACTATGAAATGAATTAATCAAACATTTAGAAAATAAACAAAAAACATACACATAACATGAGACACCAGATTTAACGTGGTTCACCTAAAATGGGCTACGTCCACCAAACCTATCCAATATATTATTTCCAACAATACAAGAGAGAAACAAAATCCTGTAACAAACCCTGTTACACCTCTCTCCCCTTATCTGCATCCACTCTGTGCTGATTTTTTTCAGCTACATCTCAGCCTTATCTCAATACATTTTAGGTGAAAAACACCTAAACATAACCTCTACCATCAGATTTGAAAACCTATAATCAATGGTCCAAAATGACTATGAAATTATAATTTTACAAGGCAATTTTAATAAAAATTTTGCTTCGCCCTCTTGCAATCCCCTGCACCAATAGGGATACAAAGAATGAGATCCAAACTTGGCTGAAATAATCATCAAAATTTTAACCTCTGATCTTGGAAGACAATCAGGCTCCACACCTAACAATCTCCCACTTGGAGACTGATTGCAACAACTCCATTGCTACTCCATCCATTGTACTATCTAGTCCTAGACAAGTTCATTAATTTAATTATCAGCCATGAAGACCAACAGACGTTGAACAAATCTTCAGGGTTCTCTCTTGTAACTACCTTGGTAATCATATCCACAAGATTTTTACTGGTTTTGATTGCTCTTCCTCTATCACTGAACGAATGAAATGATACCACAATTGAATATGTTTTATCTTAGAGTGAAAAACTGATTTTTTTGCTAGATGGATTACACTCTGATTGTCACTATATATTATACATCTTTCTTGACTATGTCCCAATTATTTCATCAACCTTTGTAACCCAATTATTTCGTTGTTTACTTCTGGAGCAGCAACATACTCATCATCTATGGTTAAAAGTGCCACAACCTTCTATAATAGTGATACCCAACTAACTTCTATACCACCTACTGTAAACACATAATCTGTAGTGACTCTTATACCATCCAAATCACCTACCATATCTGAGTCAACATATCCCTATAATGTCACATTTGATCAACCATAGCTTAACATTGTATCTATGGTCCCTCTTAAGTAACGAAAGATCTATTTTATTGCCTTCCAATGTTCTTTTCTTGGATCACTCATAAACCTACTCACCCATATCCCTATAATGTCACATTTGATCAACCCTAGCTTAACATTGTATCTATGGTCCCTCTTAAGTAATGAAAGATCTATTTTATTGCCTTCCAATGTTCCTTTCTTGGATCACTCATAAACCTACTCACCACTCCCACTGCATGTGCAATGTTCAACCTCGTACATACCATTACATACACTAAATTGCTAACTGCTAATGAGTATGAAATTTTTGACATCAGGGTCTTTTCTTCTTGTGTTTTAGGACATTGTTCCTTTGTTAATTTAAAGTGTGGAACCAAAGGTCTCCCAACTGATTTTGTATCCTGCATATTAAATCTTTCCAACACTTTTATGATGTACTCTCCCTATGATAATTCCAGCTCCTTATTCTTTCTAACTCTAGTTATCATCATACCAAGGATCTGTTTAGTTGCACCTAGATCCTTCATAGAAAAGCAATCACTTAACTATTTCTTGAGTACATTAATATTGTACATGTTGGAACCAGCTACAAGCATATCATCTATATATAAAAGTAAAATTATATCACTGCCATTTTCAAATCTTTTAAAATATACACAATGGTCTAAGTGACATCTAGAATAATCCTGGTCCATCATAAAATTGTCAAACTTAATGTACCATTGTCTTGGAGCTTGTTTCAGACCATATAAGCTCTTTTTTAATTTGCACACCAAATTCTCTTTACCATTAACTTCATAACCTTGTGGCTGCTCCATGTATATTTCCTCCTTCAAATCCCTATGAAGGAAAGTAGTATTTACATCTAACTGTTCCAAGTGTAAATATTCAATAGCTAATAAGCTCAAAATAGTTCTAATTAAAGTCATTTTAATAATTAGATAAAATATATTATCGAAATCAACACGTTTATTTTGTGCAAAACCTTTAACCACCATTCTGGCCTTGAATTTCTTTTTACCTACATCCTCCTTTATCATGTATACACACTTATTATCCAATGACTTCTTTCCTTTATGAAGCTCCATCAAATCCTATGTCTAGTTTTCTATTAGAGCATGATACTCCTCATCCATAGCTTTCTCCCACTTATCCTTGGCATCAATCTGCACTACTTCTTCATAGATTTCTGGCTCATCACCTTAGTAAGTAATAAATAATATAAAGAAAGAGAAAAATAATCAAGCGGTCTACTTACTCTTGCAAATCTTCTAATAGGGGTTTGAGGTACATGTTCATGTTGCACATTTTGATCAGGAACCTTTGGGACATGCTTTTTTGTAATATCTTCTAATACTGTATATTCCTTTTTAGATTCTTCTTACTTCTTTTCCTACAATTGGTCCCTGTATATGACATTTTCATGGAACAAAACATCTCTACTCTTGATTATTTTCTTATCTTCCATATTCCATAACCAAAATCTAAAGTCATAAGTTCCATAACCAATAAATGTGCATTTTTGAGACTTGTCTTCTAACTTATTCCTATGATCTTTGCCTCACAACCAAAAATTCTTAGAAAATAATAATCTACCTTCTTTCCAATCCATGCCTCCTCTAGTATTCCACCATCCAAAGCACTTGAAGGTCTTCTATTTATCATATAAACTACTATAGTTACAACATCTACCCAAAACTGTAAAGGCAAACCTGTATGCAATCTTATGCATCTGAAACGCTCCACAATAGTCCTGTTCATTCTTCCTGGCACACCATTATGTTGTGGTGTTCCTGGAACTATTTTCTGTCTACAAATTCCACTTAATGAATAGTAATCATTAAAATCGTTACTACAATACTCACCTCCATTATCTGATTTGAGACCTTTTAGTTTTAAACCTATTTCAATTTCAACTAAAGGTTTCCATTTCTTGAATGTATCAAAAACATTAGACTTCTTTTTTATATAGTATACCCAAACCTTCCTAGTTGCATCATCAATAAAATTAATATAATAATTTGAACCACCAAATGAAGATACTTGAGCTAGTCCTCATACATCCGTATGTACAAGCTCTAACTTCTGCTCCTTCCTAGCTGGTCCAACCCTGAGAAATCTCACACATTTTTGTTTTCCATATACATAGTGCTCACAAAAGTCTAGATCTAATTCTTTCAAACCTAGTAATTTATCCTTTGCATGTAGGGTCTTCATTCCCTTTTCACTCATGTGGCCAAGTCTATAATGCCACAAAGTTGTGTCTTTACCTATAGCAGCTATAACACAAGATGAATTAGCATTATCTATAGTCAAATTCAATGTGCCTACTTTCTTACCTTTTACAACCACCAAAGAACCCTTTATAACCTTCCATGATTTGGCTGTAAATGTGACCATACAACCCTCACTACCCAACTCCCCTACAGAGATCAGATTTCTCCTCAAGCTTGGAACATGCCTGACATCCTTCAACACCCAAGTGTTTCCATTCTATAATTTAACATGAACACTTCCTTTTCCAATAATGCTACAGGGTTCATTATCACCAAGGTAAACATTCTCATAATTACCTTAAACATAATCTATAAAATAATGTCTATGAGGGGTAACATGAAAAGAGACACCCGAATCTAAAAATCAAGATTCAATAATATTATCCAAAGAAAGTATAAGAACATCTTATAATACATCACCTGCTACATATGCTTCTCTATTACCTTCTTGTTGGTCCTTACCCAATTTGTCATTTTGAAACCAACATTCTTTCTTTGTGTGTCCTGGCTTGCTATAGACCTAACATTACATCTTGCCTCTTGATTTAGATCTTGTACCCCCTTTTGATTTTCTACGGTTTCCTCTTCCTGTATTCTTCTACCTTCCTCTGTTCTCCACTATTAATACATTTCTAGATATGGATGTTTCACCAGTGCTTTTCCTTCGCATTTTCTTGCTTAGGATAACACCCACCACATCTTCAAACTTTAGTTTGGCATTGTTAGACACAAATTTGCTTACTACCATTATGAAGCTATTCCAACTTTCAGACAAGGAACAAAGAAGAAGAGCCCTAACTTCATCATCAAAGTCAATATTTACGAAATGTAACTGAATAGTAACCATGTTAAACTCATTTAAATGATCTGATATTGAACTATTTTCAAACATTTTCATGTTAAACAATTTTTTTATCAAAAATATTTTATTTAAGGCATAATATTTTTTATATAACTTACCTAGTGCACTCATAAGACCTTCTGTTGTCTTTTCTTGTGGTATGTTGGATGCTATAGAAGATGTAAGGCACAACTATATGGTTCCAAGGGCTTTCCAATCCAACAGTTCACAATCTTCATTTGACATTGTTAATGGCTTCTTGGCTTACCTTCCCAATGGCAAATATAGGTCTTTCTGGTAAAGGTAATCCTCCATCTGCATCTTCCACAATCCAATGTTCTGTCCATTGAACTTCTCCACCTTAGATTTATTTTCATCCACCATAGCTCCCACTCGAGGTCAACCCTTTTCTTCCTATGATTTAAAATTATGCAAAAAACCTTTGCTCTGATACCACTTGTTAGGATAAATTAAAACCTAGATTTATTCCCAAATCGCATTCAAGAGAAACTATGAAATAAATTAATCAAACATTCAAAAAATAAACAAAAAAACATACACATAACAGGAGACACTAGATTTAATGTGGTTCACCCAAAATGGGCTACATCCACCAAACTTGTTCAGTTTATTATCTTCAACAATATAAGAGAGAAACAAAATTTTGTAATAAACCCTGTTACACCTCTCTCCCCTTGTCCGTCTCCACTCTGTGTTAATTTTTCTTCACTTACATCTCAATGATATCTTAATACATTTTAGGGTGAAAAACACCTAAAAATAACCTCTACCGTCAGATTTGAAAACCTATAATCAATGGCCCAGATTGGCTACAAAATTACAATTTTCTAAGGTAATTTTAATCATGGGATACAAACAGGGATACAATATCCCTTGTAATCCCTCATGCCAACAGAGATACAAAGAATGAGATCCAAATCTGACTAAAATAATCATCATAATTTAAACCTTTGATCTTGAAAGACAATCAAGATCCATACCTAATAAGGTAGGTGTAATCAAGACACCAAACAATATAATGGGTTAGGCACAAAGATGATTGAAGTCAAATAAATAATAATAAGATAATAAAAGATGATATTAAGAAGGGAACAAGACAACACAAACTGAAATGAAAGAATAAAATGACAGCTGTTGTTACACATATGACTAGATGGTTTATGAATGTTATCCCTTTTACTTGTGTTGGTATCATTTGACTGCTCACTACCCCTATCCTTTATTGCCCTAACTATCGAAGTCCACTACTAGCCTAGCTCATGTACCTTTACCTGCAACCACAAATGAGCATCATCAACACCTGAATAATAGCATAATAATATAATTGAATTGAATAGTATAAAACATTAGAAATGAATAAGAATTAATAATGAAATCTGATAACTGAATCACCTTATTTGCAACATAATTTGTAGCTGCAGTAATTAGTCAAGTATCAACCATAACTAACAAAACATGATATAATCATAATATAATCATCACTAGTCTAGCCAATCTACTAGTCATGTAGTAAATGTCAAAATAGCATATCTGAAAGTATAGTTAAATAATTTGAAAGCATGTTGCAAAACATATAATAGTCTAAGAAACAGGGTATAAAGTCAGATTGTAACACAGTAAACATGTTATTTAGAGGCATAGCAATGACACCATCAATAATGAACCCATATATGTAAAGGCACATGAGCAGTGGTCAATTAATCTATGTGGATATCCACTAGCGAATACAATGTTTTGCAAATTTTTTTAGGGGTTACATGACATAATGGTTGAAGTATCAATCGTATGCATTCATAATAAACTTACACAAAAAGTCAATCAATGCATCTACAAAATCTACTTCAAAGTAAAAAAATGTGTTTAGTTGAAAAAACTTTGAAATCAACTATAAATTGACATCTAATAGTTTTGAGGCCCCAAGGGCCCGAGAGGCCACCACGTGGTGTCACTTGAGAACCTGAGAGCCTGAGTCAGTGGAGGTTCTAATAAAATCTAATAGTCTTGTGGCTTCGAGTGACTAAGAGGTCACCACATGGTGACATCTTGGGAGTTTAGAGCCACATGGGGACTTTGGGTAAGCCAATAGTCTCGTGGCCCTGAGGCCTTGAGATGTCACCATGTAGGATGTCTTGGGAGCTTGACAAAATCTAATAGTCCTGTGGCCCTGAGGCCCCGAGAGGTTGCCATGTGGTGATGTCCCAGGGGGTCGAGACCATAAGGGACTATGGGCAAGCCAATATTCCAATGGCCCCAAGGCCCCAAAAATAATGTGAGAACCCATGACTACAAGGGATTACAAATAAACTAATAGTCCTATAGCCCCAAGGCTATGAGAGGTCACCATGTGGCAATGTCCTAGGAGCCTAAGACCATGGGGGACTTCAAGTAAGCCAATAGTCTCATGGACTTGAAGCTTTGAGAGGTTGCCATGTGGGTACGTCTTAGGATCCCCAAAAAATCAAATATTCTTGTGGCCTTGAGACCTGAGAGGTCACCACATGGCGACATCTCAAGATCTCATCAACTTGAGTTGATGGATTATCCAACAAAATCTAATAGACCCATGGCTTGAGGGCTTGAGAGGTTACCATGTGGTGATGTCTCGTGAGCCCTGGACCATGGGGGACTTCAGGTAAGCCAATAGTCTCGTGGCCTCGAGGCCTTGAGATGCCACCACATGGCGATGTCCCAGGAACCCAAAACCATGAGGGACTTTGGATAAGCCAATAGTCCTATAGCCCTGAGGCCTTGATAAAACCAAATAGTCCCGTGGCCCCAAGGCCTCAAGAGGTTGCTATGTGGTGATGTCCTTAGAGCACCACATCCCAAGCTGGTGGAATCTGACAAAATTTAATAGACCTATAACCCAAAGGGCCTAAGACATTGCCATGTGGTAACATCCTAAGAGCCCAAAGGGGACATGAGATGCTACCACATGGTAGCATCTCAGACACTCAGGGGCTTGGAGGTCTTTGTACAGTCGACTTGATCTTGATTATTGCGTGCCCCTCAAGATGTCATCATGTGGCACAATCTCAGGGTTCTAAAAACTATAGGACAAGGTCTTGTATTGTCTTTTAAATATTGTACCATGTGATACTATCACACATGACCTTAAACCTCTGCTATCAATAATAGTCATTATCAAGACAAAAAATCAACACTGTCTAAATAAATACTAGTGTCTTTTGTAATATTTGTATATTGCAACTTGTATATGAAATTTGTGCCACTCTTATGAATCTATATATGGCTAGTGTCATCAATCCACAAATTACTACAATCTGTTCTGTTTCATTTAATTGTCACCGCATAGTTAAATTGAATTTTATGGAATATTCTTAAATAAGGCCCAAAGGAATATGAGAATATTCATGTCCAAACTTTAGGTAAAACTTTATAATATTATTTTAATATGTATTTCAAGCTCTCTGATTAGTTGATAGATAAACAAGTAATTGAAAAGTGATCCATGTAGTCTCATGCCTTGTCAAGAACTAAAAATATATCATAACATTTTTAAAATTATTTATGTATATATTATGGACTGTTGAAGTATAAAATCATTAGTTTAAAATTTATTTTTCCCCCTTATACGATAACATAAGTTAGCTTATGAGTATTATAAAAAAAAATGTATATAGGGGTTGAAATCAAATGGAGGGAAAAGATTCTCATAACTCACCCTAGGGCTAGCTCTTGGACACTTAGATGTAAAACATTTAGATGAACAACACTTAAAAAATATTAAGGAAAAGTTGAGGTTTTTACAATATCAGAACAATAAAAATTAAGAAACATTTTATAACACAGACCTTCAAATTAAATATAAGAAAATACTAAAAAATAATTTCATAATAAAATTATTTGAAGAAGTTAGAATAAAAAGATTTTTTATTTTTTTATGATGGAGATGTCTATAAAAATATATAACGATTTTTTTGAAATTTTTAATGTATATATCATTAATTGTTAAAGCATAAAATTATCATTCTATTTTTTTTTACCTTATACGAGAATATTATACTAAATGTTTAATCAAGTGGATGGAAAAGATTCTTATAGTTCAACTTAAAACTCACTCTTGAAGATGTAGGATATTTAAATGGATAATACTTAAAAAAGAAAAAAAGTTTTGTATTTTTTATAATATAAGAATAATAAAAATTAAGAAACGTTTTATTAAGAGAACATTCCAATTAAATATATAATTTTATAATCTAATTTAAAAATATTATATTACATAATCTGATTTATAAATATTAAAAAAATATACATAAAAATTTAAATTAAATGAAGGGAAAAGATTCTCATAATTCAATTTAAAACTAATTTTCAAAATGTAAAACATTTAAAACAGAAGAAGATTTTTATATTTTTTATAATATAAAAACTAACAAAGAGTTTATTACGAAAACATTCGAGTCAAATATAGGATTTATGTGATAAAATTATTTGAAAACGCTAAAGTAAAATAGCTTAAAAGAATTGTTAATCCAAATTAATAAAGAAGGGGCCACCTCCTTAAAAGTGCTCCCTAATCGTATCATGCCTGCAATAAAAGTATGTTGTTTTAAGGGGCGTGATGAGAGGGAAGGCTTTGACGCGATCCCCCAACAGTCAGTTGCAGCGCTTGACTGTTTTCATGTTGACCTACTTTCTGAAGATGATGAAGACCCTTCATCGATCGTTGTTTCGTGCTTCAAACTGTTCATGGTCTCCAGCCATTTTCGGACAGAACGAATCCTTCGCCCAAGGGAGGATTTGGACTGCAGAAAGGTTTTACACGCATTTTAGCTGCTCCTCTGTCTGCAGAGAAGTCTTACGATCTGACAACTCCCTCTCTTCTCTCTCCACCGTCGTCCTCTGTTCAGCAACCGATTCCGGTTAAGGGGTATCTTCAAATGATGCATTGGTTGTTGGTGGTATCGTGAGCCCTATTGGTGAGTGTTGAGGTCTTCGCCTTCCCATTTTCCTCCTGTTGACCCTGTGCTGGAAGACGCTGCTAAAAGGTGGATTTTTTTAGACTACAAAGATTGTAGAATTTTTAAATAAAATTAAATCATAGTCAAATATATGCAATATTCATAATACAGAAGAGATAAGAGTTGCAAAAATAAAAAAAATACTTCTTCTTCAAAAAATTGAAATCATTGTCCTTCTTCTTCTTCTTGAAAATAAAGATTAATTACAATGTATTAATAGAATTACATGTGAACATGTTTTGCTAATTATTGAATAAAATATTTTAAATTTATATAAATAATAATTTGCATGTAATATCAACTAAAACTAACTCTAGCCTTTCTAAGGCTTTATTTTTGTAAAAAATATATTAACTAAAAATTAACTAATTGTCTAAATTTAGCTCCACAAAAAATTGTTCATGCAAACTAAATTTACACTAATAGTCTAAAAATAGAACTGAGTGAACTGCTCTTCAGCATCACTTTTCAACATACTCCCCTTTGATGCTGAGCGGGCTCACAATTTGATCTCTGAGTATCAAAAATTGATCTGTTGCAACTGCTTTCGTGAAGATATTTGCCAATTATTTTTTAGTGTTAATGTATTTCAATTCTACTACCTCCATCTGCACTAAATCTCGAATAAAATGATGCTTTAAATCAAAATGTTTTGTCCTGCTATGATGAATTGGATTCTTGGCCAATTTAATAGCACTAATATAATCACAAAAAATAATTGTGCGCTGAACTTGAATCTCTCCAATTTCTTCAAGAAGTTTTCTAAGCCATAATGCTTGTGTCCCTGCTGAAGTGACTGCAACATACTCTGCTTCTGTAGAAGAAAGGGCAACTATACTTTGCTTCTTTGAGCTCCAAGTAATCAAACCAGAACCAAAAGAAAAACAATTCCCAGATGTTGACTTTCGGTCATCCAAACTACCTCCCCAATCAGAATCACTAAAACCAACAAGATTGAACATTTTTTAGAAGTGTACTAATGAATACCAAAATCTAGAGTAACTTTCATATACCTCAAAATTCTCTTGGCTGCCTTCATATGTATTTCTAATGGCTTTGTCATGTACCTTGAAATAAGTGAAACTGAATAAGCAATATCAGGTCTTGTGTGAGTTAGAAACATTAAACTTTCGAAAATAATTCTATACGCTGTCTCATCAACTCTTTCATCACCATCATCTCTACACAACACAACTCCATGAGCAACTGGAGTGGAGACTGGTTTACAATAAACCATATCAAGTTTCTTCAACATATCTTTAGAATACTTTGTTTGACAAATGAAAGTTTGATTCTCCTTTTGATAAACCTCCATTCCTAAAAAATTTCATAAGGCCTAAATCTTTCATCTCAAATTCATTCATCATGAAAACTTTGAATTCATCCTTCATCATAGAACTACTACCCATATACAACAAGTCATCAACATACAAACTTACAATCAAAATATCATTACTTTTTTGTTTGTAGTAAAGGGTAGGTTCACTCTTATTTCTTTAAAAGCTATTCTCTTGAAAATATCCATCAATCCTATCATACCATGCTCTTGGTGCTTGTTTGAGGCCATACAAAGCATTCTTTAACTTGTAGACAAGATTTTCTTTTCCTTGCACTTCAAAACCTTGTGGCTGTTCCACATATACTTCTTCTAAGTACCCATTCAAGAAGGCACTTTTCACATCCATATGATGGATGTTCCAATTATTTTGAGTTGCTAATGAAATCAGCATTCTAATGGTCTCTTGTCTTGCTACTGGTGCAAATGTCTCTTCATAATCACTGCCATACTTTTGTGTGAAGCCTTTAGCAACTAATCTCGCCTTATGCCTTTCAACACTTCCATCACTGTTACACTTAGTCTTGTAGACCCATTTGGTGTCAATCTTCTTCTTGTCATGTGGAAGCTTTGTAAGCTCCCAAGTGTCATTCCTATGAATAGAATCCATCTCTTCTTGCATTACTTGCATCCAAACCTCATTAGTACATGCATCTTCAAAACATGATGGTTCAAAATCAGCCTTGGTAAGTAAAGCAAAATTTAGTGTCTCATCTCTTGGATTTTCTTCATGTGCTTGATTTGAACTCCTTTAATAAATGTCACTCAATCTTCTTACCTTCCTTGCAGAACTAGGACTTGAATCTAAACTTACACTTGGAATTGAACAACTAGATGAGGGGTTACTTGGTGGATTTGTAGCACTTGGAATAGAAATATTAGTGGGTTGCCCATGATCAATATCATACATAATAACTTCATTTAAAATAGATTTTGACTTCTCCATATGGCCTTTTTGATGACCATAAACTCCCCCTTCATAAAAAATCACATCTCTTGACACAATAAGCTTATTAGTGAGAGGATTATATAACCTGTAAGCCTTAATTTCCTCACTATATCCAACAAAAATACATGACTCACTTTTGGGATCTAACTTTTGCGTCTTTTGATCAGGAACATGAACATAGGCTAAGCAACCAAAAACTTTGAAATAATTAACATTTAGATTTTTCTCATACCAGGCTTCTTACGGAGTCATCCTGTCAAGTGCACTAGTGGGACTACGATTGAAAATATATACTGTTGTAGCAACTGCATCTCCCCAAAAAGAATTGCTTAATCCCTTTGTTTGTAGCATGCTTCGTGCCATCTCCACCATTGTACGATTCTTCCTTTCAGCTACACCCTTTTGTTGAGGTGTGTATGTAGTGGTGAGTTGTCTTCTAATGCCATGCATATCACAATAACCTTGAAAGGATTTTGAACAAAATTCTCCTCCACAATCAGCCCTTAAGCATTTGATTTTGCACCCTTTGTCATTTTCTACAAGGGCTCTAAACCTCTTGAATGTCTCAAGAGCTTCACGTTTGGTCTTCAAAAAATAAACCCAACACTGTCATGAGTAATCATCAATAAAAGTAATGAAATATGATGACTTACCCAAACTCTTTGTCTGCATAGGACCACAAATGTCTAAATGAACTAACTAGAGTGGATAATGGGCCCTCCATGCATTGCCTTTTAGAAATTTCTCTCTTGCATGTTTTCCTTTAGCACATCCTTCACAAACTTCCTCGTGCTCTTCAACCTTAGGTAAACCAAAAACTAATGCTTTTGATGTTAGAATCTTCAAACTATGAAAATTTAAATGCCCATACCTGAGATGCCACAACCAACTTTTATCCTCATATGCCATATTGACAAGGTTCTTGTTATGTTCACCAAACTTTAATGGAAGCATCATATTCTTTGTCATAGGCACAACTGTTACCACCCTATTTCCTTGATTCTTATCATAAATTATACATTGTTGATTTTCAAATACAAATTTATAATTCTTCTCACATAATTGTCCAACACTCAACAAATTATGCTTTAAATTTGGAGTGTAATAAATGTCTTTAACACTTTTCATACCTTCTTTTGTATGGACTTCCATAGCTCATTTTGCAGCAACCTCCAATGATTTGTCATCACCAAGTTTGATCTTGGATTTAAAACTTTTATCCATTATAGAAAAAAGTTTTTCATTCCCTGACATGTGGTTAGAACATCCCGAATCTAAATACCAAACATCTTTAGAAATATTTTCAGCTTTGTCATAAGATAAAAATAAATTATTAGGAGGATTTTCATCAGCTTTTTGAGCATAATGAACGCTTTTACCATTATTACTGTCTTTTAATCTACACTCATAATTAAAGTGGCCATACCTGTTACAATGATAACACTGGATATTTCTTTTATCAAATCGGCCTCTACCTCTTCCTTGGAAACCACCTCTGCCTCTATTTCCTCTTGAGTAATTCTGATTTTGACCTCTACCTTGGCCTTGATTACTTTTGATGCTACTATTGACATCTTCATTCTTTGTGATTTGTAATTTGGAGGAAAAAGCTTTCTCATCACTTTCTCCAAATGAATCTCTCAATCTTTCTTCATGAGACATCAAAGATCCAACTAGATGATCAAATTGAAGGGTAGACAAATTCTTGCTTTCTTCTATGATTATGGCAACATGGTTCCACCTTGGTGTGAGAGTTCTCAACACCTTTTTGATCACAACCTCATTGTTCACAATTTCACCAAGTGTAGCCATCTTATTGACCACATCTTTTACTCTAACACAATAGGTACTCACACTTTCAGCTTCTTGCATCTTTAAATTCTTGAATTCTCTCTTCAATGTCTGTAACTTGACAACTTTGAATTGATCACTACCTTCGTAAGCTTCTTTTAGAGTCTTCCAAGTATCCTCTGCTGTCTTTGCTCCTGCAATTCACGAAAATAGGCTCTTATCTAGAGCTACTTGAATATGAAATAAGGCTTGAGCATTCTTCTTCTTAGCCTTCTTCTTAGCTATTTTATCATTTGTTGTGAGGGCATTCCAATCAGCTAGCTCTTCATAACCTGATTCAATAATCTTCCACAAATCTTTTTCTATCAAAAAAGTCATCATTTTGATACACCAATAATCATACTCATTTCTATCAAATTCTAGAATGGGCAAGGAGTTAGAATTTGACATGATAAATTTTTTGGCAAAATTCCAACTACTAAATCTTTAACCCAAAACAAAAATACCTGCTTTGATACCAAATGTAGAATTTTTAAATAAAATTAAATCATAGCCAAATATATGCAATATTCATAATACAGAGGAGATAAGAGTTGCAAAAATAAAAAAAAATACTTCTTCAAAAAATTGGAATCATTCTCCTTCTTCTTCTTCTTCTTGAAAATAAATATCAATTACAATGTATTAATAGAATTGCATGTGAACATGCTTTTCTAATTATTGAATAAAATATTTTAAATTTATCTAAATAATAATTTGCATGTAATAGCAACTAAAACTAACTCTATCCTTTCTAAGGCTTTATTTTTTCTAAAAAATATATTAACTAAAAATTAACTAACTGTTTAAACTTAGCTCCACAAAAAAATTGTTCATGCAAACTAAATTTACACTAATAGTCTAAAAATAGAACTGAGTGAACTGCACTTCAGCATCACTTTTCAACAAAGATGTCGGGAATTCGTACCATTTGTGTAGCAGTTTGTGCAAAACTCTACTTTCTTTCGCTTCCAACGAGTCCATTCCCTCCTTGGTAGGTGTGACGATCGGTTCTTCAGCTCATTTGGATCCTCCCATGAATTCCCCTCACTCCTTCCTACTTGGAGACATCTCGGTCTCCTCCTTGGAGATTATTCCTGAGATTCAATTTTCTAATCAAGAGATGAATTAGGTGGAATCGACTATTGGCTGCAGAACCTTGTTTAGTAAGCGTCTTGGGGCCCATGTTTCCATTTCTGGTCATGTTCATTGGGCTACTTTAGCATGGAGTTTATCAACTGCCCCAATCTTTCCTTGCTCAATCATGGATTCTTCCAAGTTGTTTTTGAATCTGCTACAGATAGGGATTTGGTTTGGTCTTTAGGCCCCTGGGTTTTTTTTTTTGAAAGTATGGGATTTTCCTTTGCCCATCATCCCCCTTTTTGGATCCGTCCTTGGTTAAGATTATAGCTACCCCCCTTTGGATTTATAATCTTCTTCCCTTTTTTAGGAATGAAGAGAATATCAAACAAGTGGTCAGATGGGTGGGCTCCTTTATAAAGTTGATGATTTTTTTGTTGGGTAGAAGATTCGTAAGACCCTATGTGATTGTCTCTCTCTAATTTTACCCCTCATTCGATCAAGGTGTGCTCGAGTTATGGCCCTTAGATCCAGTTCCTCAATTTTGAGGCACTGAACTTCTGTTGTTTCTATTGTAATCTCATTGGACATCGGATTATTAACTGCCCCTCCAAGGCTAGCGGGTTCTCTTCACCCTCCCTTAGCTTTCTTGGAAGAAAAAAGATGGGGCCCTTGATTAGGTGTTTGTTTGGTAGAATCACGACAAGTTCTTTCATCCTTCTTTCTCTCTCCCTTACGAAGGAGTTGCCCAAAGATGTTCCATTATCTAATTTGGAGCCAATCCCTTATCAGGGGGAGATTCTAGCAGTCTCTCCTCATCGCCTATTGCTAAGCGTGTTGTTGACATGGGTGCTACCTCCAAAAAGAAAGGCCACAGATATGATGTTGAATCGCTGAGAGTAGAAATGGAATCTTTGGTTTTTTATGGTGTTCAACAGAGTTTGGATGACCTTCTTTCTTGTCAAGGAAGAAGAATGGTTGTGCCTTGTCATTGGTCCCCCTCCTTTGATTGCGTAGGTTCTTTGCAGTGATTGTTTCTGAATTGTTAGTGCTTGTTTCTAAATTGTTAGAGATGTTTTTTGGATGTAGCACTAAATTTTTTATCTGTCCAATCTCTTCTTTCCTTGGGAAGGGCATTTTGGTTAATACCATTTAGTTATCTTTGTTTGTTGTGCATTTTTGTTTCTGCGTTACTTGTTACTTGTTACTTGTTTATTGTATTCTTTCTAATAACGTTGTTTCTTTTTAGTTCGGAGTCATTAATTGTTTTTAGTTTTTTCCATAAACTTTTTGTTTCTTCTAATTTAAATTAAATTTGCATTTTATAAAAGGTCAATCCCTTTCAAAAAAAAAAAACTTTATAATTCAAAACTCTAAATCAAAAACATTTACCAATAATAATAATAATAAAAAAAAACACCCTAATCTATAAATTTATAAATACAATGAAATGGAAGGTCCTATAGACCATTAAACCTAATTAAAACCATTTTATTTCATTTCAGTCGTTTTGGAAGATTTCTTTATTTGTTTTGCCAGAGCCATAGATTTTTGTATGGCACAGGTACTAAAGGTCATCATTTGGTCGGCATTACAGCTTGCTAAAATTTATATTACATTTTAGAGATAGACCAGTAAGAGAAGCGTGGTTGATAAATTTCTGAAAACGTCCAAAATAACGTAAAACTTTTGGCCCACCATTAACGCCCATCATCATCATCATCGTCGTCGTCATTTATTCCCATGGTTCCACAGTGCAGTGATATTTATTTATTTGTATATCTTTAGCTGAGTGCAGGGCCAGGATGCTCATCAGTGGCATACGGAGCATCCGAGGAGATAGGTCCCTTCCGCTTAAACAAGACAGCCGCTGCTCTCTATTCCAATCCATACTCGTGGAATAAATGTAAGTTCATAGAAGCAGCAACAATACTGCATAGTCTTATAAGTTGAATTTATGGATAATTCCAGCATATTACCTTACTGTCAGTGGCCAACTTGCTGTTTCTGGAATCCCCGGCTGGAGTAGGATTTTCATATACGAACACCAGCTCAAATTTAAAAGATACAGGTGACAAACGCACTGGTAAGTCCCTTTCTTTGCCCGTGTTGAGACAAAATTGATGATAATCCTCTACTAAGCTATGTTTCTTCAATGGCAGCTGAGGATTCGTTGGTTTTTCTTGTCGAGTGGTTTGCGAGGTTTCCTCAATACAAATATAGAGAAATGTATATCACTGGAGAGAGTTATGCAGGTCAGAAACTATCAAATTTATTTATATCTGAAGAGGTAATTGTATGATAAGTAGGTTAAACAGAAATTTTCATACATTGCTGTGCCGAAGTCATTTGCAATGGTGCCATGTAATTATCACAACCTTAATCTTGTGAAAATCTGAAGAATAATTATTCAATAGATAATATTTTGCAAAAAAAAATTAATAAATTCTATTTAATTTAAAGGTTTTTTTTTTTTTTAAATTTTTACAAAAATAATGATTAAAATCCCGTTTACACCTTTTAGTTTGCAGTATGAATGCCTTGTAAATGAAAGAAAAAAAATCTCTCATGTATAGCAACTTGGCACAGGACATTATATTCCACAGCTTGCAAAGAAAATCTACGAGTACAACAAAGGAGTCTCTAAGCCCTTCATAAACCTCAAAGGATTCATGGTTATAAACTCGGCTCATTCCTCTCCTTCGATCATGATTTTCCTTTCGTTTTGGTTGCTGGATCAGAGCTGATATATGGAAATATGAGTTGCAGGTTGGAAATGCTGTTACGGACAGCTATTACGACAACTTGGGGACTGTAAATTATTGGTGGAGTCACGCTATGATATCCGACCAGACCTATCACGCCATTCTCAAACACTGCAATTTCAGAGTGGAGGACAATTCGCCTGCTTGTGATACTTTCATCAACTATGCTATGGATCAGGAGTTTGGAAACATTGACCAATATAGTATTTACACGCCCCCTTGCGGCAAATCTGAGGGTGATGGGAAAAAAACATTTCCAAGATTCAAAAAATCGGTATATACTCACTCTTCAACGTCTATATTAGCTAAAAACCATGCTTACAGTAGAGTTTTTTCTTAAAGCGTTAAATATACAACGTCATCTGTATATCGGCGTTGCAGTTGGTTAGACTGAGACGGTTGAGAGGTTATGATCCTTGCACTGAGAGTTATGCGGAGAAATATTACAACAGAGCCGATGTGCAGAAAGCTCTTCATGCCAATACTACCAGCATTCCATACAGGTGGACTGCGTGCAGGTGTGTGTGTGTGGCCAATGGCCAATCACCGATCTATATAATTACACTTGTGTACTAATCTCAAATATAATTTTTCCGCTTATCGCATCTGGTGTTTTTGATTTTGCACATGGCGCCAGTGATGTTCTCATACGCAACTGGAATGATTCAGATTTCTCCATCTTACCAATTTATAAAGAGCTTATCAATGCCTCAGGGCTTAGGATTTGGATGTACAGGTTCGTTTGCACTCTAATATAATATTCTCTCTCTGTTATGTATAATATAGTAGTAAACTGAGCGTATGAATGGCACTCATGGCAGTGGTGACGCAGATTCGGTAGTGCCAGTAACAGCGACAAGATTCTCGCTTGCACGACTTCGTCTTCCCGTAAAGATTCGTTGGTATCCGTGGTACTCGGCTAAACAGGTTTAACAGATTTCTTTGTTTATCATTTTTATGATTTAATGTGTTTTATTCACTGATTGATAGATCTGTAAATGAAATGAATAGGTTGGAGGGTGGACAGAAGTATATAAGGGTCTGACATTCGCCACCATTAGAGGGGCAGGGCATGAAGTTCCTCTCTTCCGACCGCAAAGTGCCTTCCAGTTATTCAAATCATTTTTATCCGGAGAAAATTTGCCTGCAAATGCATAGCCTGTTTCTCTCGCAGTGGCACTTTCAATGTATTGTACCAAAAATATTTTAACTCCCCTACTAATTCACTATGCATTCACTTGCACTTTCATTGTACCAAAAATGGTTTTTCATATCCTGCCGTTCAATCCATTACGCTGCCTTTAATTTAATTTAATTTAGAAGAATAAAATAAAATACCAAATGATATGCGATACTTGCATATAAACGGGTCAAATTTGTAGACTCGTGTGCCCTCCCCGAGTGTGCAAAATACCAATAACGAACCTTAATTTTGGAATGAGTTATTTGACATATAAATTATTATTGATCTATCAATCTTAATTAATTAATTAATTAATGTGATTTGTATGTCAAATAACTCCTCTCTATAAATATAGTTTTTAAATAAAAAATAGTTTTTTAAAATTGTGTCATTAAAATATTAGAAGAAAATATAATTTTGAAATAATTATAGAAAAATATTAAAATTATAAGTATTAATTAAGAATAACATCATTTTTAATGTTTTAAATAATATAAATTGTTTTATTGATATTTTTTTGGGTTGGTTTTTTTTTTTTTTTTTTTTTTTCTCTTTGTTTTATTTTATGTGTTTATAAGTTTCTTCTTTTTTGTTATGATGGAATCAGCAAAAGAAATAATTCATTTTTTGTGCACTTCACTGCTCTTTCACCTCTTTTTCGCTATTTGGATCCATGATTTTAAATTATATATATTTTTAATTGGCTTACACACTAATAGGTTCTTATTTAAAATTTAAAAGTATATATATACAAATCCTTTTAAAGAAATTTCAACAATAAGCATCAAGAGGATTAAAGTCTAGGCACACCCCAAATACTGTATTTCTACTCTTAAAGAATATTCAAATAAGTTCAAAGGTTTTTCACTACATCTTGTATCAAAATAAGGATAAGGTGAATATTTATGTAGTTACACTTGATTATCTAGACAAGAAGGTGAAGCCTTATCTCTCAATTGGGTTGGGCTAACACTCACACACACAAATTATATAAGCTTTGATTTCATGCATACAAGATATGTGGTTGCAAGTCTTTAAGAGGTGCTTGAGCTAGCTAACCTTACACTTAATTATTCCTTTTGCTATATTTTGTGGAAAATTGGGTGAAGATCAAAAGAAAATAAAAAGATTACATTTTGGCCACCAATTTAGCTAACTGAAGTAACAACTATATTCAACATCATAATGTTATTTAACATCATAATGTGCACCTACTCAAAAAATTACAGAACTAGAAAAGGCGTAGAGTACAAAATTGTTGTCTGAGTACAAAACCAACAAAAACAAAGGTACACAACAACAACCTATCGATTTTGTATGATACATAGCCAATGACCTATTGATTTTGTCCCAGTGAATAGTCCAGTTCTAGAATTCCATCATTTTACCCAAGTGCCTCTGTTTTTTTCTCTTTTTGCTTCTCTTTACATTTCATTGTATATTCATTGATTTGCCGTACTTTTAGTTTCTATTTTTAAGTGTGAGTCATATTTGATTGTTACAGTTTACTTTTATATCATAGATCTAGCTTGTCACATAGTTTTAGCATGTTTTTCATAGTGTTATTCCACTTGTGCACTTTAAATAATTAAAATATTTTGGTGAACATAATGCGCTTTTCTGATTTCAATGTAAATTTTGATAATTTAATTTGACCTAACCCTATCCTAATATATCTTTTAACTTTCCACATCTGCTCTTCAAATTTACTTCTACTCTTCTTATATTTAGGTGAACTTACCATTCATCAATCTTAGATTTGTTGATGCCATTCATCCCCAAGGGTTTGTTGTATTGTTTATTCCAGTTCTAATTTGCATTGTTGTCCTTGTTTCTTGCTTAGTTAAGACTTATTCTTGCCAGTATCATAATTTTTCTTTGGTTTAGCTTACTTCATGGCTTACATAAGCAACATGTATTAAATTGATGGAATATTTACAAAACATCTATATCCTCCATATCACATACTCTCATAATACATACAATATAATTATATATAAATATATGAAATATTAAAACATGACAACACATAAGTAAGAGATTTAATGTTTTCACAGTCCATAAGAGTGAGAAAATGGTGATTTTTGAGTGAAACTGTGTACATACTTTTTGATCCGATGTGTTTCAAATCACCATCCATGATTCATCATTAGGAATTTTAAATGACAACATATAATTATCCAAGTAGCATTACTATGTCTTTAGATTAAGCTTTCTAGCCTATATCCACTAGTATAACAATGGTTACTGATCCAAAATATGGAGCTAGTTTACTAGACATGTTGTTTAGTTATTTTTCATTATACTCAATTATGTAATTCATGTATGTTAAACACTATGTAAGATATTTATTCAAGTTTGTTCATGTAAAATGCATTATTTAGTTAAGTTACAGTGGCACAATTAGTGATGTGATGGTCTGTGAATTCTTGTCATGATGAAGTTAACATTTTGTAGCATTTGAAATTGATAGTTTCATCAATGATGAAAAAATTACTGATATTTACAGGTGACAATTGTGAAACTATCCCAGTGGTTTTAAAACCATTAGTCTACTTAAAGCAATTATTTTACCACCAAACAAAACACACACATAGGAGTAGTTAAAAATGCTTCTTCATCTTGGTGATAATTCATTTGAAGTGTATGGTAGTTCTAAGTTATAAGGACATAAATATAGTCTCTATTGAACATAGAGATAATCAAATAAGTTACTGAGAACTCTTAAAATTGGATTCACATTGTAGTTTCACTGGTGAAATAATTAGTACTTTGACAAATATTTTATTTCACAATAGTGAAGGAGATAAAAAGTATTTACTCTATTTGAAGGGGAAATTCCCTTTATTGAAAACATGAAAAACATAGATAAACCTATTTACACTATGTATAGGCTGAGTAGAGTATTGGTTTTATTATTTTCAACCAAAAATAAAAATAAAAAGGAAGGAAAGTGAAAAGTCATGCATGAATGAGTAAACACAGATTTCATCCTATGCATGACAAGAAGTAATCATAGAAAGTAAAGTGCTTGTTTGAGAATAAAACAAACATTGCTTGAATTGAGAGATATGTATTAACATAAGAAAAACACACATTCACAAAGAAAATTCTAGACATAAATTTCTAAAATTTCCCTTGTGTTCCTCATTAAAAGAATAAATACAAAGTTTCTTTCTCCTTTCCTTTCAAACAAAACTATAATGAACATCAAACAACCTCTGTATAATAACCATATCTCCTATTTATAGAGATATGAGGGCATGTGTTGACCCTTCATATTCCAATGTGACTTTACATGTTCTACTTTTTGTCTTATTCACTTTACAATTTTTTATTATTTTCTACAAAATAAAATTCAGATTTTCTAGGAAAAGATGAAAGTAGAATATGAGAAAAATGATTTCTAAGGGGTTTACCCCTTGGATAAACATGTCACTGTAGTAGGAACTGATTTGGCTCTTTTTTTTCTTTTGAAGATACAATTTGTATATTCTAAACTTCTAGATCACCTCAAAAATTTCCATTTGGAAGTCATATTCCTCTTACAAATGAGCCATTTCTATGCAACCAATGCCATAACATATGGGGCCTCAGAGAGATCCTTCCATTGTGTTTTCATTTCTTCTAATGAAGAATGGATATCACTGGGTATGTTCATAGATGATACAATGAAGGCACCTTCTTTGATAAGATTCCTAAATTGTTTCTTGATGACATCAATTGGATAAAGCCTAGAACCATCATTCATAAGTAAGTCATAATGAAGTTTTCCCACATTGGAACATGCTTTCATCATCCATTCTCCTCAAAATATAGATTGGTCTATCAAGTGGTTCATTGCTTGCCTCAACACTTCTAGTTTGTGTTGGAGACTTTATGTCCATAAAAATGATGTCATTTTTTGGGGTCAAATGTCCTTATTTTGACAAGCAAGTTTACATCAACGCTTGCCATCTCCTCCAAGTATCATAGCATATTTTTCTATAAGATGACTTCATGTTAATGGCATTTAATTTGTTACTTGATCTTGATTTTTTATGATGTAGTATTTTCATTGAGATTCATTATTTCATCAATATATTTCAAGCTATCAATTAACAGCTATTCCACCCAAGCTTCAAGGGTTTTCTTGTAACTATTATATTTGGATATGGCTGAAATGGCCTCTTTGATGATTCTGAGAAATTGTGAAGAAGCTTAAAACTGATCACTACTAGAGTCTTAAACTAGATTTAATAGATAGCTCACATATCTAGCTAATTTTTAGACTTGATCTTTCAATTGCTCTTGCATAAGTTCATCCTGTGCTGCTCTCTTGATCATCCTTTTAGTAGTCACCCTGAGATTGTGCACATTGATTTCACAAGTGGCTTCTCCCATAGAAACTCTTTTAAGGGTTTAGTTAGAGGTAATCATCTTCCCTTTATCTTTTTCCACATTTGGTTTTGTAATCTTAATAAATTGAGCACCAGATGTATGACCAATTGATAGGTAGTCTTTGTTAGGTGACCCCTTATCCAACGGAAGCACAATTGATTCCTTTCTTATAAGCAATTAAACACGGAATTATACCAGAATGATTAAGTAACTAGAAACTTGAGACAACAAAGAATTTGAGAGACAATACACACTCTTGTATTAGATATTACTAGAAGAAAATACAATAAGGAAGATGCCACTTCTTCCTCTACCTCAAAGGCTTGCCACACCTCAAGACCTTCTTCCCTCTCTCTCTTGCTCAACACAACAACTCTATAGCCTGAGTTATTATCCCTCCTTGAATGCTTCATCTGATCTCCTTGACCTTACACCTGTAGATCTCCTTGACCTTGCTTGCTTCAATGCTTTTATTTGCCTTCTTGATAATTACAATACATGCCTCATGGGTCTTTAAATAGAATCCCATGGTTACAAAAATAGAAATCTAACTACAATAATTAGACACGTAGCTTGTGACTATAATTAGTCATTTGACATGCAAACACTCACTTCACTTAACTGACTGTTCATCAACAGCAGTTCTGAAATGCACAGGCGACTGACGCCGATCCCTGCTTGCCTGGTGCTGCCGACGTCGGCCGACTAGCTGCCATCGCCGGTTGCCTTCTGCACTGTATCTGGCTGACATCGGTCATGCTGCCGACATCGGTTCTTTTGGTTCTTCAACATCCTCTTCTTCGTGTCTATGAACAGTTGAAGCTTTTAGCTCCACACCCTAACAATCTCCCACTTGGAGATAAACAGTTGCTACTGTACCTGTACCTGTACACCATCTATTTTGTTATTTTGGCTCTGTATCCCTCTTCAAAGTCACTCTTGAAGACCAACCACCACGCAAACCTGTGATGCTATACTTGTCACTTATGCCACAAGAATTTTTGCTGCTCCCAAATTATTCATGACATACTTCTGAACCAACTCTACCCTTAGCTCAAAAAACTCCCTGTATATGAAACCCTGCAAAAAGTAACACAATACAGTAACAAGATAATGTAGCTAATATTATCCAACCTGGTAAAGATTAAAAACAATGGTCAAACCTCCATTGTCTTGCAGCTAACTCAAGACCATATACCCTAGCCTTCTGTCTCACGTGTCCATCCACTCTCTTCTCTAAAACGGGAATCCATCCCTCTATCCAGTGCTTCCTTCCAGCTGACAACTCTACCAATAGATACATGTTTGGTTCTTCTCCAAGGACTCACACTCCTCATCCATGTCAAGCTCCCACTATTTCTGGATTCTACCTGTATTGCTTCTTCTATCTTCCTAGTTCTTGACTATCAGTAAGCAATATAAAGAAGGTGAACAATGAATATGAGGTTCACATACCTTTTCTGACCTCTATATGGGTGTTTGAGACTCCTTGACAGCTAACTGTCCACCCATCATCCGTTTCAGTGACCGATCTCGGCCATCTCCCAGTCTGCTCCCGACCGATGTCAGTTCCCTGCACTGACCCTAATTGCTGACATCGTTTCCCTAGCCGACGCTGGTGTCCCCCCTGTCGATGTCAGTCCTGATGATCGACGTCAGACTTCTCTTGCCTGACCTATCGACCCTGCTGGTCTGCACATGACCGATGTCAGTTTCTGTCTGGCCGACATCGGTGCCATGGGAACACTGTTGTCGGTACCTGTGATTTTCTGTAAGTGATGAATTTTTCATCCGCGAGCTCATCTTGGATCAAACCTCTGTCCATGCTGCCCTGCTCAGATTTATTCAGCCCCTTTGACTGATCTCTATCCCTCATCTCCTCCGTAAACACCAAGGCTTCTTTGTTCCTATCAAAAGCATCAAATTTCCTTTTTCTGCAATGAACTCTATCTATGATTTCCAAATCTGAACACATACCTTTTGAATCAAGAACGTCCATTCCCTTCTTATTCATGTGACCAAGCCTATTAAGCCACATCTTCGAATCTACAGCTAAAGTAGATAAACCAGAAGTAGAATCAGTAATACAAGTAGATAGATAAAGAGTACCTACTTTCTTACCTCTTGCTAAAACAAGTGCTCCCTTGGTAACCTTCCAAGAATCCGCTGTGAGGGTTATTATGCATCCCTCGTCACCCAACCTTCTAACAGAAATCAAACTCTGCTTCAGAATTGGAACATGCATGACCTCCTTCAACACCCATGTGTTGTCTATCTGCAATTTCAGTTGCACTTTCCCTTTGCCAACTATCTGACAAGGCGTACCATCCCCTAAATAAAGCACTCCAAAGTCTCCCTGTTCATACTCATGGAACAAATCTTTGTTTGGGGATGCATGAAAAGATGAACCAAAATCTAAAATCCATGATCCTACCTGACTATCCAAAGAAAGTATGAGAGCATCCTGTACCACAATATTTGCATCCTTTGCTTCTTCAATACCTGCATGTTAATTCTCTTTATCTCTCAACCAACACTCCTTCTTTGTATGTCCTTTCTTTCCACAAAACTAGCAGGTAACACCTTTGGACTCGGATCTCCTTCCCGACCTTGATTTCCCTTGCTCAATCTTCTCCCTTTGCCTTCCCCTGCTTTTTGCACTTAGAGCATTCCCTGATGATTCACCTGTGCTTCTCCTGCGTATTTCCTCATTCAAGATCACACTCACAACATCATCAACTTTTAAGATTTTAGAAGCAGATGTAGAATTACTTACTGCCATAACCAAACTGTCCCAACTTTCAGGCAAAGAACATAAAATCAAGAGAGCCTTTACCTCATCATCAAAAACAATATTGACTGAAGCTAATTGGTTTACCAAACCATGGAAATCACTGAGATGAGTATGTACCGATCCACCTTCCTGCATTTGTAAAGTAAATAGCTGCTTCATAAGATATACCTTATTAGAAGCCGAGGGCTTTTCGTATAAATTCACCAAGGACTTTATCAACTCTTCCATTGTTTTGCACTGTGATAAGCTAGAAATCACAGACGATGCAAGGCTCAACCTTATGGAACCGAGAGCCTTCCGATCAAGAACACTCCATTCTTCATCCTTCATATCTGTGGGCTTGCATGCAACCCCACCCAACGGTAAGT
This sequence comes from Torreya grandis, assembly GCA_037957365.1. Classification (NCBI taxonomy): domain Eukaryota; kingdom Viridiplantae; phylum Streptophyta; class Pinopsida; order Cupressales; family Taxaceae; genus Torreya; species Torreya grandis. Next base: position 1,545,346 of record JARHVA010003912.1, read on the forward strand.
ACATATCCTTTTGATACAGATAATCCTCAATCTGCATCCTCCAGTGTTGATAATTCTTGCCGTTAAACTTCTCCATTCGTAGCTTACTTTCTTCTACCATTGTTGAACTCCCACTCAATCAGAAAACCCTGTGAATGACCTGTAATAAAAAACAATAACCTACTCCCTGCAAACTGTAGCTCTGATACCAACTGTTAGGTGACCCCATATCTAACGGAAGCACAATTGATTACTTTCTTATAAGCAATTAAACACGAAATTATACCAGAATGATTAAGTAACTAGAAACTTGAGACAACAAAGAATTTGAGAGACAATACGCACTCTTGTATTAGATATTACCAGAAGAAAATATAATAAGGAAGATGCCACTTCTTCCTCCACCTCAAAGGCTTGCCACACCTCATGACCTTCTTCCCTCTCTCTCTTGCTCAACACAACAACTCTATAGCCTGAGTTATTATCCCTCCTTGAATGCTTCAGCTGATCTCCTTGACCTTACACTTGTAGATCTCCTTGACCTTGTTTGCTTCAATGCTTTTGCTTGCCTTCTTGATAATTACAATACATGCCTCATGGGTCTTTAAATAGAATCCCATGGTTACAAAAATAGAAATCTAACTACAATAATTAGACACATAGCTCGTGACTATAATTAGTCATTTGACATGCAAACACTCACTTCACTTAACTGACTGTTCGTCAACAGTAGTTCTGAAATGCACAGGCGACTGATGCTGGTCCCTGCTTGCCTGGTGCTGCCGATGTCGACTGACTAGCTGCTGTCACTGGTTGCCTTCTGCACTGTATCTGGTTGACGTCGGTCATGCTACCGACGCTAGTTCTTCTGGTTCTTCAGCATCCTCTTCTTTGTGTCTGTGAATAGTTGAAACTTTTAGCTCCACACCCTAACAATCTTGGCCATTTTAAGAAGAGAATTTGCAAAAAGATTCACCAAACCATCAAAATCATGTAGCTCCACATATACTATCTTCTTATTCCATCCCAATTAGGGGCATCTATTGAAAGGTATTGCTACTAGTATTGAATAATTGTGTATCTACAATAGTTGATGGAGTAGGTGGTATAGGTTGCATTTAAGGAGTAGTTTATGGTGGACTTAGGATGTGTGGAGAGGAAGAAGGAGTAGAAGACACTAACCCTGGTGAAATTTAAGTAGGTATTTCTTTTATGTCTAATACTTACTCCATTCCTTAAACAAAATTAAGATACTAGTGAGTGGCTTTCTTGATTAATAAAGAGGGATATTCAAGTGGGGAGAAAGATTTCTTCTAACGAAGGAACCCTCACCACAAGTCTTGATAGGTTGTTTCCATTGATGTGGATCTTTACCATCACCATTATCACCAACCTCAGTAGGGAAAGAGAGATAATTACAAAACTATTGGATTTTATTTCTCTTAAAGTAGACGTAGGAGATTTATTGGAAGAGGTTATAGTTTTGGATTTACGAGAGCTGTCTGTTTAACCCTAAAAACTAGATATTGAGGAATATAGGGTTAAAATGGTAGAGGTAGCCTAGGTCACAAGGATGGTATACTATCTCTAGATCAAGCCAATTATTTGCAAAACTTAGATAGAACATATATTGAATTTATTATACTAAGATGCTAAAGATAGAAAGCATAACTATGTGAGATATTGTAATAAAAATGAAAACAAGATACTTAGTTGGTTTTGACACTAATACCAATATAGATTTGGAAAAGGTATAAAGTGGGCTAGATTTAGATTTTGGATTAGTCACCTTATTCGAGAGAATATACCTATGTAGCCTTGGACACTTACGTCGACCTAGGATGGTTATGACAACACTACTATTTATCTCAAACACAGGTGTCTAGTACATAATACTTGCTAAAATAGGATGAGATTAGGTGGATGATTTTGGGTTTTGTGTCACCTTCATTTAGTACATTTAGATCTGGGTCATGGACTGTCATTCCTTATCAAATGAAAAAACTTTATTTTTTCATCTTCATATTGGCTATGGGAAAAATAGGTTAATGGGAACATAGTGTCGAGCTACCCCAAAGACCCTTCTATCAAAGAGGGTCTTAGACTTATGTAGTTCTCCCCTACATGTTGGCTTGTGCGTGAATCATGCAATGTGTGATAAATAAATATTACCATGACCTAGCTTGTAACTTAGAAAATATAGCTCTTGGGTTGCTATTTTAGTACTTCAGACCTCTAGATATGTTTTCCCTATGACTGATATGGAAATAGGATAAAATATGAAATCTTTACTCACTTGAGTTCTTGATATAATTGTTTTGGTAAGTTGCCTTATGAGTTATTAGGTTTATTTCTAAGTCTATCTAGGTGAGGGATGGATGAGGGTTGATCTTATATTTATACCAATCCCTTTGGAGAATATATTACATTAAAACACTTAAGTCAACCATATGAATATGTTCATTTGAAAAATAGATGACTTTAAGGCACTGGACATTTGTGTTGGGATAAGACACTTGCGTTAATGTAGGAATATGACTGGTAGGCATCTAATTGGGACGTAAGTGTCTAGGTTTTTGGAAAATAGGTGCATGTTCAGTACTTATAGGGATGGAAGATAATTAGGTTTATAACATTATAGAAAAAATAGAAGGCCTAGATCATCAAAATAACATTAGTCAGACTAAGAAATAAGCAATTAAGTACAAAAAGATAGTGTCTACGAGCCTTTTGGCAATGGGAAAGGTATTGAAACTAGAGGTACATCCATGTTATGTATTTTATAAGTTTACAACACTGAGGTTATATTTAATTTATAAATAGTGTCTACATTTTCCCCCTTTAATCTAGTAATGCAATTACTAGTTGAAAGCAGAATAAATGTGTATCTGGGTGTGTATAATACACCTTGTGTTTTCTTGATTCCAACTTGAGTGTTTTATTGATGATCAAATTGTGACCAATAACATGTTACAATATATAATTAATGCATATAATCTAAAATCAAAAGCATTGAATTGATTGAAATTGAAAGAAAGCAAGGTTTAGGAGTACACTTGTGTATCGATGCAACCATCTTGCCTTTTAAAATTTTTATTTGAAATATGTATCATTATGAATCACTAAAACTGAGATTAGAACAAAATAAATCTAGAGAGTGCATATATATAAATAGATAGAGAGAGATATTAGAGGACACATGTCCTTAACCTTGGAGAAAAAGTGAGTGTCCATCCAAAAAATGATATTAGCTCAATCATGCAACCCAATCATACTTATAACCTAGTGAGTGTGAGTGAACTAAGTCAACTCACAATATAAAAGTAGTAAGGATGGATGATGTAAGCAAGTATAACTTATAAATTTAGTAATATTGAGTGATTTAATCACCTCAACCATACCAAAAAGTGAACCAAATATTATAGTAGATTGGCTCATTACATTCCATAAAATCCAACTTGGTGGGTGGTAACATTCCTTGAAAGTGTTTAAAAACTTGAAAATGATTTTATTTTCTATCATTAGGCACACATTGCATAACATATACACCTTAGATATGTATCATGTTGAAACTATGTATAACAATGGTACTAATGTATATAATTCTACCACAAATGTGTTTTTGAATAATATAAATATGAATTTAACCAATTTTAAACTATGTAAGTGTGGAGAACATGTTTCCAAGACAGTCCCCCACTATAATATGAAAACTAATATAAGTGACAATGTGGAAGACATGTTTCCAAAACATGCCCCCACTATAATCTAGGCATGTTGAATACTGAATAACTGTAGAGAACATGTTTCCAAAAATATACTCCCACTAAATATGAAATTGTGACAAATGTGGAGAACATGTTTCCATAACATGCTCCCACTACAATCTGAATCTATGAATTAATGTGGAAGTCATGCCTTTATGACATGCCCTTACTAATATGCCCCCCATTTTGAGGTGAGGGAAAGTAGAAATTGGTAGTTATCTTACTTCAAAAGGATAATATAACCATGTAAATTATGAATGTACCATGTAGCATATAAAGGGAACATGTCTAGGTAGATATATCATTAAATCATGAATAATGTGATCACACAAAATCCTAAGATGCATCATGTAGATCATGGAAATGTCTAAATAGTAACATTACAAGCTCAACAAGCAATTAAGTGCACACACAATAGCACTCAAAATCAAATCAAAAGACAATGGTAAGGAGACCTCAAATAAGGGGCATGTTGAAATTCTACACAATCTAAGAGACATGACTTAGTCAAATGTACACAAAATAAGAAATGACATATTCAAATGTCAACATACAATAAACAATGACATATTCAAATGTCAAAGAGGCAAATAAAGGCACAAGGGCCATAAATAATGGATCATATTCAAATGCTAAAATAGGCAAGACAATAATAAGGAAAGACACTTAAGGAATTGCATAAATGAAAGCATAAACATATCATAATCATCCCTAAATATATTGTTAGCAAAAAAATATTAAGTATATAACATATCAAGTACACTATGAAAGATATAATTATGAATACATGCATGTATAAGTACATATATGAGCTCAAATATGATATGTAAAGTGAAAATAAAATTATATAACTTGTATGTATCATGATCAAGGAGGTGGATGCCCCCAACATCTCAATAACGTGAGTAGAGGGAAAACCCAACATCCAAAAGTGCATAGATCATGTATTTGTGCATGCCTAAATCACACTCAAAAGATGTGTGAAATGTGTGTATATAGGAAATACTTATATGCCATATACCAACATGGAACCAACCACATATATGCTAAGGAAATAATAAGATAGATAAATTTTGAACATATATTTAGATTTTTTGATTTATTTTTGGTTTTTTTTTAATATTTGAAAGGAAAATACTATTTTATGATTGCATCCAAAGGATGCACATAGATATATCCCCACTATGAACCTGGTGTAATAAATTAGTGATGTTGTTGAAGAGAATGTATAAGTGCAATATATTCTACTATAGTATCTGTGATGCTCTGCATATGTAAAAATGACTTGGTGGTTGTGAAGTATAAATATTAGGAAAAGGGGTTGGTGAAATCCATCATTGAGTACTCTAGGGTTTGTTTATAACAATAATAATAGGTATATGTGTAGGTGCTTTGGGTATTTGAATATGGTGCATAGTAGATGAAGATTTTGTGGAACCCATTATGGATCTCAAATGCAATGGTATCTCAAGCACCAACTACTTGATAAATGGAATTGTTTGTGCTTACCCTTTTACATAATATTAATTGTAGGAGGGTTGATGATTAATTGCCTAAGTATAAACTTATCTTATTTAAGAGGATGTTCATATGGAATTTTGGAAACTATAATTACCTGATTGACATGAATGCATTTAACCCACCCAAGCACTATAAAAGGTACTGCTCGAAGTGTATGTATCTAAGGTCATCATAATAACATATCAAAGATACCTATGGAAGGTATAATTGATAAAGTAGTAACCACATGGGTGAGACCCACCTGTAAAGGTAAGTCAATCTCATAAAGAAACTATTGCGTTGTCCCATAAAATGCTCTAACTAATCTATTCAAAGGATGTGAATTATGATTTGTATAACCCAAATGCATAAGTAATGTCATGGTACAAAGGGTGTCACACCATTGTCAATCATAACACTGTGTTTAGGTTGGTAGTCAAGATATTCTCGAATGAATAAGGAATGAATATCTAAGTCATCATCCCTAATCTCACTATCATCAAAAGCAATGGAGGGTCTCTGAACCATAGGAGGTGTATGTTGCATATAGGTACCAATAATCCCATCCAATGGGCACTCATGTGGAAGAGGGTGCACATTATATGCCATCTGCACTTTTAGATCATTCTTTGAATAATCTTACAAAGGATTGCTAAATATTGTTTTCTTGTGGTGGTTACCAAGTTGTGAACCAAATTCTTTGGGAGGATCATCAAATATAGTTTTTTGGTCCTCAATGAGGTCTTGGATCTTATGCTTCAAGGTAAAACAATTGTTCATAGAATGCCTATATCCTTGTTGATAGTCACAATAAGCATTTATAACATACCCTTTGGGTAGAGGTATAATCATATCAACCTCTATAGGATGAGGGAGAAATATAAGAGAACAATCTTCAAGTCATGAATGTAATAAAGTGAGAGACTCAGGTAAGTGTGTGAATTATCTCTGTGGTACATTGGATAAGACAAGTCGATTAGGTTGCTTTGACACCACATTAACCATGGTGGTTGTTTCTCTTTTAGGCTTAGGAGGTTTAAAATTATGACTTGGTTTGATAGTGAACTTGGTATTAGATGTAGATGGAGTCAATTTGTTTGTTACATACTTAAATTTGTTCTATGGTATAAGGTTCATTTCACAATCATGAACAATGTGGCATAAGTCATAGAAATATTTGAACTTTTTGAACACAATGGACTCGTGTAAATAAGAAAACAAACTTTGTTTGAAAATATATTGAAGCTCTTTTTCTGCCATTGGATTGGTCATTTTAGCTAACATTGCTTTGTACATTAAGACATTCATTGATAGGTTCATTGGTTCCTTATTTAATCTTTACAATTTGGGCATAGGAAAACTTTTCGATATTGTTAATAGATGAGTGTGCCAAAAATTGATCCGTAAGAGGTTTAAATGCATTTACTGATTGAGTTGGTAAATCATAGAACCACCTTTAATCATTATACTTGAGGATTTTTGAAAATTATTGAGTCAAAAGTTTATCATTGGAGGCATAAAAAAGACATTTTGCATAAAAAGATTGAAGATGTTGTTTAGTATCATCCTTGCCATCATAAAATATGAACTTAGGTGCATTAAAACTAATTGGTAAAGGGTACAAAGATATATTTGGTGTAAGAGGATTATGCAAAACCTCTTTTGAATCAATAGCATAAGGATATTTGATAGAATTTTGTTCAATATTTGTAACCTTTTTAGGTTGGACATTTGAGAAGTCACCAAAGGAGGTGTACTCATAGTTTGAGTAGATATATGCATTGAAACTGATATTTGAGTTGAAGCATTTTTGTTCCCATGTAAGATGTGGCAATAATAGTTTTAGGGAATAAAGGTTGAAATACATATTATGTGCCCCTATTAGAAGTAGGTAGATTGATTGGTATGAAATTAGTTGTAGTACCTTCTAAGGAGTCACCATCACTAGGTGAGGAAACCTTAGCCTTATCATGCTTACTAATTTCATTTTTGATAACATATATAAATACATCTATTAAGCCCTTATTATTATTGAGATGAGTGATCAATGCTTCTTTATCTTCCATTTGAAATCAGGTTTTTTAATTACTATTTCTCATTACTTAAAAATTACATAATTTGAATAGCAAACTGAAACCCTAGTTGATTGAAAACCCTAGGAATTAGAAAAAATTGCATTCATATGAATTGAGTTCACCAAATGTTTAACCTTAAAATCAAGATATGGGGGAATCTAAGGTTAAATAGGTAGAGATAGCCTAGGGCATAAGGATGGTAGACCTATCTCTAGAGTAGGTCAATTATTTACAAAACTCATTTATACCATATACTAAATTTATTATTATAAGATGGTAAATATGGAAAGTAAAACTATGCTAGATATTGTAATGATAATAAAAATAAGATACTTAAGTTGGTTTTATCACTAATATCGATCTGGATCTTGAACATATAGAAAGTGGACTGGATCTAGATTCTAGAATAGTCACCTATATCTAGAAATTGTACCTCTATATCCATGAACACTTATATCAACTTAGGACAATTATGTTTAGTACATAATACTTTCTAAAATATGATGTGATAACCTATATGCGTATAGGTTCTATGTCACCTTCAATCTAGTGCATTTAGATCTAGGTCATGGGCTATCATTCCTTGTCCAATGAGAAAACCCTAGTTCTTTATTTTCATATTGGCTGTGGAAAAAAATGAGTTAGTGGGAACATGGTATTGAGCTACCCCAAAGACCCCTCTATCAATGAGTGCTACCTACATAGCCAAATTTTTTAAGAGGGTCTCATACTTATATAGATCTCCCTTATGTGTTGGGTTATGTGTGAATTATGTAATGTGTGATAAATAAGTACAATAATGACCTAGCTTGTAACTTGGTAAATATAGCTCTTGGGATGGTTCTTCAGTAATTTTGACCTATAGATGTGTTTTCCCTATGACTGATATAAAAATAAGGGAAAATAGGTAATCTTTGCTCACTTGAGTGCTTGATAGAATGCTTTTGGTAAGTTGTCTTATGAGTGGCTAGGTATGTTCCTAGGTTTGTCTAGGTGAGGAATGAATGAGGGTTGATATTATATTTATACCAATCACTTTAGAGAATATATTGCATTAAATCACTTAGGATGACCATAAGAATACATTTCATTTGAAAATTAGTTGACTTTAGGGAACTAGATATTTACGTTGGTATAATACGCTTTGGTCAACATAGGCATCTGATTGGGATGCAAGTGTCTAGACAGTTGGAAAATGGGTGTAGATATAGAACTTACAGGGATGGAAGATAATCAAGTTATTTAACCCTAAATTAGATTAGGAATTCTACTTGGATAGATAGGGTTAAGAATATAGAAATGACAATAACTTGGTGCTAAACTCATATATAAACATATATAAATTTATTAAACTGATGTAAGCTAAAAATAGTAAGTATAACTATGATAGATATGAAAATGATAACTAAGTAATGTACTTAGTTTATTTTGATGCTAATGTAGTTCTAGATCTGGAACATGTAAAACGTAGACTAGAAAAGGATTTTGGAACAATCATCAAATTCTTATTTGGATGCTTATGGACCTGCATACACTAATATCAACCCTAGATGGTTGTGTTGATGTTATTGTTTGAACCTAGTTTAATTTTCATGTACAAAATAACTAATAGAAAAGAATGTGACCACTTAGATGCTTATGAGTTTAACATCATTTTTGATCTAGTTCATTCAGATCTAGGTCATGGATTGTTATTCCTCATAAATTTTCAAAACCTTGGTTATTCATCTTAATAGTGACCTTTGAAAAAAATGGGTTAGTGGGAACACGGTGTTGAGATGACATCAAAGACCCCTATGTCAATGAGTGATGTCTACATAGCCAATACTCCAAAGAGGGCCACCAATTGATGTAGTTCTCCTCTATTTTTTGGCTTGTGTGTAAATCATGCAATATGTTCAAAGTAAGTAAAATAGTGTCCTAGCTCGTAACTTGGAAAATATAGTTCTTGGGTTAATCATTTAATACTTCATCTATATGTATATATTGTCCCTATAACTGATATGAAAATAGGAGAAAAAAATAAATATTTTCTCACTCAAGTATTTGATTGAATGTATTTTGTAAGTTGTCTGGTGAGATATGAATGAGGGTTGATATTGTATTTATATCAATCCATTTATATAATTAACTTACATTAAATCACTTAGGATAACAATTAGGATATATTTCATTTTCAAATTACATGACTTTAGGGTAATGGACCCTTGTGTCAGAGTAGGACACTAACGTTGATGCATGTGTCTATCTTCGACACTAGTGTCTAGGGAGTATAAAAGTAGGGATACACTTAGAACTTGTAGAAGTGGAAGATAAACACATTTTAATTCTTTTGGGCAAGAGAGAAGGTCTGAGTCATCAACATAAGATTGTTCAAACCAAGAGATAGGCCAAGGGGCACAAGAAGAGTAGATGCAAGACTTTAGAAATTAGGAAAGGTCCAGAACTCAGAGGACAACAAAGGTCTAGGTTTTCCAAGAATACAAGACTGAGGTGCTATATAATCCATAAAATAGTGTATATATTTACCCCCCTTTAATCTAGTAATGAAATTACTAGTTTAAAAGAAAATAAATCATACTTGGGTGTCTATAACACACCTTGGCTTTGATTGAATTCATCTTGAGTGCTTTGTTGGTGACTAAATTAAAACTAAGAACATGTTATAGTACATAATTAGTGCATATAATTTATAATTTGAAAGTATTAAAAATATTAAAATTAAAAAAGCAAAGTTTAGGATTACACTTGTGTATCAATGTAATTGCTTTGCCTATTGGCAAGTTGATTTAAAAGATGTATCATTATAAGGTTATGAAACTGAGATAAGGACACACACACACACACACACACACACACACACACACACACACACACACACACACACACACACACACACACACATATAAAGTGAATATATCTAAGGAGATAGAGAGAGTGAGATTGAAAGGAACATGCACCCAACCTTGGAGAAAAGATGAGTTGCCACTCGGTAGTTGAGATTAGCTCAATCGTGCAACCAAATCATACTTATAACCTGGTGATCATGAGTGAACAAAGTCAACTCATACTGTTAAATTGGTAAGGTTGGATGATGCAATCAATTTCAACCTAAAAAATTGGCAAGATTGAGTAATTTAATCACCTCAACCACACCAAAAGTGAACCAACTACTATAGTATATTGGCTTAATATAATCCATAAAAGTACATCTTAAGTATCAGTGCATAAAATTACATCCTGGTGGGTGATAACAATACCTGAGAGTGTTTTGAAATTTAAAACTAATTTTTATTTTATAATATTAAGTACACATTGCATAGCATATTTACCTTAGATATGTCTCATGCTAAAATTGTGTATATCAATGGTACCAATGTATAGAATTCTGCCACAAATATGAATTTGAATTTTGTAACTATGTGACTTGTCTAATTTGAAAATTGTGTAAGTGTGGAGAACATGCTTCCAAAGCATGCCTCCACTATATATGGATAAATCTGAAACTAAATTAAGTACCAATGTAGAGGACATGTTTCCAAAACATGCCCCCACTGAATCTAGATGTGTCGAATACTGAACAAGTGTGGAGAACATGCTTCCAAAGCATGCCTTCACTAAATATGAAAATTAATGTAAGTTCAAAATAATAAATAAGTGTGGAGAACATGCTTCCAAATCAAGCTCCCACTAAATCTAAAATTAGGAATGTGTGAAAGCCATGCCTATATGACATGCCCCCACTAAATATGAAAACTAGGAATGTGTGGAAGCCATGCCTATATAACATGCCCCCACTGAATATGAAAAATATGAATGTGTGGAATCCATGCCTATATGACATGCCCCCACTAAATTTGAAAATTGTGCCAAATGTGGATAACATGCCTATATGACATGCCTTGACTAGTATGCTCCACTTTAAGGTGAGCGAAGAATAGAAATCATTAATTACCTCACCTCAAAAGGATAATATAATTATATAATATGTGAATGAAACCATGTAGTATATATAAGAATATGCCTATGTATATGTAGCATTGAATCACATAGAGCAATGTGATCATATTAAGGCCTAAGATGCATGATAAGGATCATGACAATGTCTAAATAGTAACAATACAAGCTCAACAAGCAAATCAAACACATACACAGGGGCACTTAAAAAGAAGTCAAAAGGCAATGGTTCAAAGAGACCACAAACAAGGGTCATGTTCAAATGCCACATAATTAAAAGGACATGATTTAGTCAAATGTCCATAAAATCAAGGATGACATATTGAAATGTCCATACAACAAATAATGACATATTCAAATATCAAAGAAAACATACATAGGCACATGGGATGTAAATAAAAGAGAATATTCAAATACTCAAATAAGAAATAAAATAACAAGATAAGACACTCAAAGAAGTGCATAACAAAAAACATAAACAACTAGCATAAACACATCACAATAGCCCATTGATTGAATGTGTTAGACAAAATTGTCAAGTGCATAGCATATCAAATATACTGTGTAAGATATAATCATGAATAAAGGCATGTGTAAGTGTATATACGAACTCAAAACATGATAATGTAGATTGACCATAGAATGATATAACTTGGAACGTGATCATAGAGGTGGATGCCCCCAATGTATATATGGCATGAATAGAGGAAAGGCTTAACATATGAAATAGGAATAAATCATGTATTTGTGTATGCATGTATCACACTTCCATATAAGTGTGACACATGTGTATGTAAGAGTAATTGATGTGCCATACATAAACAAAGAACTAACACATAGACGCCAAGGAGCCAATAGAACATGTAGGTGCTGAAAAATGTTCTTGAATTTTTTTCATATTTTTTATTTTTTTCATATTTTTAGAATTTTTGAAGGTGAAAGGATATCTGATGATCCCATCCAACGATGATCATAGATATATCCCCAGACTAAACTTGGTGTAATAATCTGGTGGCATTGTCGAGGAGTATGTATAAGTGCAATATATGTCACTATAGTGTTTATGATGCTCTACATATGTAAAATAGGACTATGTGGTCTTGGTGATGTACTAGCAGTAATAGGAGTATAACCATCATTTCATTAAAATTGGACATATTCCAATCCAATTTGAAAATTGAAACTATTATTATTTGGTTTTATAGTATCAATTATTTTCAAATATTGGATTCTAATTTTGTTATTATCATATTCCAATTTTCAATTTATTAGAATTACATATCACATTTTAAAGATTGTAGTTTCAATGCTTTTGGAACTCAAACTTATTAATCAACTACTAGTAAATATTATTCTAGTTTGTTAGAATAATTCTTTTTTTTCAAATGATTGTTAAGTGATTAATATTTAATTTTAATGCAATCGATTTAAAATCAATGAAATGCTCCTCCCCCAATTGGAAGTTGAGTTCATAAAATTTTGAAACCGACAACATTCTTTATAAAATCAAGTTTTTAAAGCTATTTATGTCATAATCATTGTTTTAGGGAGGCTATTAAATCAAGTTGTTGGTATCATAAACAATCTAGGGGACCGTGCACTTACAAAAAGTGAATGTATGATATTCAAAATAATGATCAATAATTATAACAGACTTTGGCAAACTCATTGATATAAATAATAGTTTGATAAAATACCATATTATCTCTTTGAGGTTAGATATAGGGAGAATCCTACTCAATTTTTATGACTTGTCCCCATTGATTGCTTTATATTTTAACTTTTCACATGTATGGAATTAATAAGGTTAAATAATGATCCACTTTGCAGTTTCAAGTACTTTGATTCGATTTGTGAAATTGGAATTATTAAGGGAGTTATAGCTAGTCAACTTACCCATTTTACTTAGGAATCTGGCATCAAATGTCATGATATTTTTCCTCAACTCACTCATCTTGGCTCCATTTAATTAGTAGGATTTACATGACCAAAGACTACTATCCCCTACTTGCTCTTGTCTGTGAACCACCATTTGTGTATTTTTTACTTGTGTGTATATATTTTTTCCAAGCTACCATTTACCTATTTTCAACTTAGATTTTCATTTTTCCTTTGCACCACCACTTGTTGTTTTCTCATTATTAATATTCTTAATTTGTGTGTAATGAGCACATTCTACACATTTAAGATAAGAAAGTTATCAATTAAGAATCCAATAATCTTTGCTTGTGTATAATCTACATGTGCCAATTCTACACAAAATAAAAATAATGGATTCTTAATTGAAATGTTCTTATTGTGACCAACACATCCCTTATCTCAAAAGAAAAGGGGACCCTTGCAAGGGAAAAAAAATATTTTTTTCCTTTTTATTGAGACCAATCTGAACCTCATGTAATTCTAAGGTCACAGGCATATGTCATATCGCACTGTCTAAGTTTTTTTGATATAATTTTGATAAAACCCCATTTGTATGTATTAAAATATCTTTCGTGGGGTTTTGGTTTTTAACAGATCAATCCCACCGTGCTTTTTGAAAGTTAATTTTTCTTCATAGAAAATATAGAAGATAGGTAGGTGGAAATACTATCTCAATAATTATCGATTAATTACTCAACTTAATAGGCTAACAAATTTCTTTATATGTACAAAAAAAATTGCCTTTATTTATAGATGTAAAAATAATTCCAACTTAGATATCAAAATAATCAAAAACACTCCTTTAATTCCAAGTATCAACAACACTCCTTCTAAGTGGAATAATAATTTATGAAATAGTCAACCACTACAAGAATTATTTTTCAATAACTACTAATTACTAATATTTTATTCAAATAAAATTCTTGACACCATTGTACGATAGTATAAGTTAAAAACTTATAATCTTAGAAATAAATTTAAATATTTATTTGTTTATGAGAAATTCATAGTTGCAATTTTTTTTGGGGAGAATCTCATAATAGCGAAAGTTCGTGGAACACAATTCATTTTTTCAACGGTCCCTATTTATCAACCAAAGATTATGTATTCAATAAAATCGGTGCATTAAGAATTGATAATTCAAGCTTGGTAACCTTGCATTAAAGTAAAATCAGAAGAATGTCAATGCTGAGACAAAGAAGGAAAAGTTCCAACCTAACTAGTTAGGGCATTATGTAGTTATTGCTAACTATGGTTCTAGAGCATACATGATCACCATGCTAGAAGGAGATGAACTTGATAAATCAATGAACATAATGCACCTCAAACATTTTTATGCTTGAGGGACTCGGATTATTTTCTACAAGGATCATTTAATTTATGCCTTATTATACTTATTTTATGTACCATACCCTATACATTTGGCACCATGCCCTTAGCCTATTTCCATCTAGTTATTTTCACCTACCCCCATCACGTTTTGCCTTGGTTCTAATTCATTTGTATTTCAAGCATGTTCAATAGTTGATGATAGATGTCATTTCGGTAGTTGATTTAGATTCAAACTTTTGAATGGAAATATATGAAAGTGGTATAATAGTGGTCCTAAAAATTGCATCTTTCATTTGTTGTTACATTCTATCATTCATGCTACTAATTAGAACTGTCTGTGGGCAAATTAGTATCATTGACCCTTGTTGTTTTTTTCTAATTATAATCACCTTTTGTAAAATTAGGAACAACCCCTTTACCATGTATTGATGTATCACCTTGTCATTACTGTGCCATACTTTGCCATTTGCCTATATCTAAACTTGCTAGTACTTAGTCAGATGCCTTTTGTAGGTAGAACTACAATGACTTGATATTTTTCAAGACTATGTAGGTAGTACTCAATTTAAATTAAGGTCAACTCAGTCACCCCTTTTCCACGCTCTCACCATTTTATAATAATTTTTTATCCAGTCTTTTTCCAATTTGTGAGTTTAGAATGTGTTGTATCTCATAATTCTCCATTGAGTTGAGATACTAAAAACATCAATATAATGGAAACATTTTTTAACTTTCACCACTACAGGCAGAACTAAAATGGCTTGAGGTCTATTTGGACTATGTAGGTAACACTCAGTGTTTTTTGAGGTCAACTCAGCTACCCTTGTTTGAATGCTCTCATCATTTACGAGTAATTTAAGTTTGAACTCTCTCACCATTTTGTGAGAAATTTAAGTTTGAATGCTCTCACCATTTTTTGAGTAACCTAAGCCACACTCTTGTTGTTTTTCTAGTTGACCCATTTTTTATCTCGTAATTGTCTATTGATTTGAGATGCCTGGAAAATTCTAAAAACATTTGAAACACATCAAAAACCCCTAAACATTTGAAAAGACCTAGGTAAATCCTAAAAATCACAAAATCATGAAAATTGACTTAGAATTTCCATGCATAATATAAAGCCATCAAAATTTTCTGGGATGGACTATCTTCCCTATCCAGCTTCATTTCTAGGCCACCTTGGCCTTTTCCCTCCCATTTCTGAGAGACTTATATCGATCTGAGGTCCACGTGGACTATGTAGGCAACACTTGGATACATGGGGTATCTTAGGTTAGCTCAGACATGATTATTTTCTTCAAGACCACTTATTTACCTTAAGGATTTTGGGTCCTATAACTATTTCACAAGTAATCACTTGTCCTTTAGTTTCTCCATCCTTATTATTCTTTTACACTCTCATTATTTTAAGAGGAATCTCACCCAATACTCTTATCATTTTATGAGAAATCTTAGCGTACACTTTTGCCATTTTACGAGCAATCTCATCCAATGCTTTCACCATTTTATAAGCAATCTCATCCAATACTCTCACCATTTTGTGAGCAATCTCAACTAAGAATCTTGCCATTGTATGAGCAATCTAAGCCAACACTCTCACCATTTTATGAATAATCTCAGCCAATAGTCTCATCATTTTATGAACAACCTCAACTAACACTCTCACCAATTTGTGAGTTCATTATCATTTCAAGCCATAGATTTAATAAACATTATGAAGTACCAATTCAGTTTATTAGTGTATACTCATCTCTTATCTTTTCATGTGGTTTTATCCTAAGCCATGCTCACATACTTATGTGAATTTTATGTGTTTGACGCTTGCATGAATGTGAAAGTTATCCCCCCTCTTTTCCTATGTACTCACTATTTTGTGGGACCATTCCTATTTTTATCTACAAGTCAATAATGTTTTCTTATCATCAAATTTCTTCTATCCCATATCCTAGGAGAACTAAATTTGGCTTAAATTTCACGTTGGACTCAGTGTCCATGAAACTATGTAGGTAGCATCCACTTGCGTAGTTCATCTAGAGTCAGCTTGGCTACCTCTATTTTTTCTTTTATTCCCCCAATTTATTTGTGTGTAATTGTCCCCTATGGCCTACATATAATGTTTATCATCTTGTTTCTATGTTGTTTCTCCCTATAACTTAGGGGTAACCATTTTCCATCATACCGTTTATCATTGTTTCCCTATATCCTTTGGGAAACCTTGTTCTAGTTATTTTTATGGTGTTTTACCTGTGTCATTGCTACCTAGCCTAGATGCGACCTTGTTGTCAAGAGTAACATCCCTATTACACATGCACAAACAATTTGTTTCTTGTATTCTATTTGTATTGACATTGTGATTAACATTGTTTGTATGTTTTTATTTGTGTTTAATTTATTATTTTTATTATCTTGTTTGTTTATTTAATTTGTATAGTTTATTTGTTTGCTTATTTTATTTGTTTTTCTTATTTTGTTTGTATAGTTTAATTGTTTATTTATTTTGTTTGTATAATTTGTTTTTTTGTTTATTTTATTTGTATAGTTTGTTTGTCTATTTGTTTCCTTTAATTTGTTTTATTTATTTTACTTGTTTGTTTCATTCTTTTTTGTTTGTTGGTTTTTAATTGTTTATTTTTTGTTGTATTTTTATTTATCGGTTGTCTTAGTTCTATTACATTCTATTTATACTTAAGTCTTCGTTATTCATATCTTGCACCTAGGTTGTGAATGTTTATATCTAGTCCTACACATGGTTTATTTATTTTATATTTACACTTGGGATTTGATTGTTTATATCTTATTCTTAAGTTTTTTATCTTTGAATTTAAACTAAGTTTTCCATGCTTAGGTTATATATTTTCATTATGGTTGTTTATAACTATAATGCATAATATCACAAGCTATAGAAAAAGTCAAGCAAATAGAGTCTATCAGAGTAATGCAATATTATTACTTTTTTGAGATCAAAATCATCTAAATACCCAAATACATGCCTAAATCTAGTGAGCAATAACCACAATAAACATGATTTATTATGTGCTAACATAGGCGTGCATCTCTAAAGAAGCATACATGTAAGACATACAAAATAAGAAGATAACAATAGAACAGTATCTCATCTATATGTCAAAACAACAAATGAAAGAGCATAAACATCAAAAATTCTAAACATCCATAATTCTAAATAATGAGATCAACATGGTAATAAATAGGAAATTGTATATATATCAAAAAGTATCTGTACATGTAAAATGTCCTTGAAGGACCCAAAAATGAATGTCAATGTATCTCAATAATGTCATATACATCAAGCATATATACATATCATCATGGGTATCTCAAAGTACAATAGTATGCCAATATAACAAGTACAAAAATGTGCCAAAATGCCAAGATATTAATGCTCAACTCTGGCTTTGTGTATCCATGGGACCTATCACTAGAGGAGGCCCTGGTGGTCCTAGTGGTGGTGGTCATGGTTGATGGACAAAATCACCTGAAGCCCCTATAACATATGTCATGGTCATCGATTAACATGATATAATACCTTCTCTTTGAGCATCCCATACCTCAAAAGTGGCAACCTACTAGTCCTTAGTAAAAGTAGTCAAGTAGTAATATAGGGCCTCATCCTTACCCTGAAGGCTCTCAAGAATCATCTAGGAAAACCTTACCTATGTACTATCTTTTTGAGCCTCATCACAATCTTTCTAGATCCTTTGAACATTTGCCAATGTTTGGTCCTTATCATTGATGGTCTGGTCCCTCTCTACTATGATTTGGGCATGTATTTGGACCATCCTAGCCACCTTAGCCTTCAGCTAGGTAATCTCTGACTGAAGGTGAGTCATATCATCATCTGATATGTCTAGTCTCATTTGTAAATCCACCACCCACTGCTCCAAGCCTACTATCTCCCCCATCATGGTGGTGATCTCCTCTTCATGCATACCAACATCCCTACTTACCCTAGTCATGCTTGAAGACCCTACCTAGCTAAGATCAACATGCACACCAACTATAATTATCGCATTGGAGTCCAACACCATCATGGCTAGGCCATTATCACCACCATCAACCCCACACCATATCTTTTATCATCTCCTCCATTGTCCCTTCCATCAAACCCATCATCATTACCCTCCTCACCTATACTATTCTTCCAGGCATTACCACTATCACTGGCCTCATTATAAGTTCCATCCTTAACATCATCAATATTTATGGGCATCTACCCACCTGCCTAACCTAGAATGGTAAGCCTCAAAGGGCACACATGCACCCACTAGTGAATATACTCAGGTGTAACCCCTATATCTATCAACCCATTACATATGACCATTTTATGCATGGCACACTCAAATAACTAGCAGTCGCTACACACCTATAAATAATAGGAGCATCCTAACTGTTCTCTCTCATAACATAGGCAAACCACATATGACCCTCTAACACATCTATGTCATGCTAAACTACCAAAGTACCTGATATAGGAAGTACTCCTCAATGATGTGTGACTGCATGCCTATCAGAAAGCACCTATGTTGGGTTTTGTATTTAGGCCTACATTGAAGCCTCTTCCCAATAGGCTAATGCACTAGCCCTATCATATTAGGACTGAGTCTCACATGCTCACCCGAAGCATGAAATGAAAAACTAGTTCCCAAAGACTTTGAAACATGACATGTGTTTACTCATTTATTATCAAAAAAATATCCTACTATAGTTTCTCAATAAACTATACTACCATCACTAGATAAATATAAAATAAAGGAACTCATGACTTTAATTACTTAACACATTTCAATATTCAACATAGTCTATTGCTCAAAATACCATATGATAAACATTGATTTCTTATTAATCACTTATGGATTACAAGATAAAATGCTCTATATCCTTTCAAAGGTTCACACACCAATCCCCCCCATGAATTATTACAATAAGGGTTTTTATACTTGCTTTACCCTATCTAAATGTCAAGTTCCCAACCCGAAATAGACACATGGCACATGAACTCACAACAGGTTGAGAGTCATGGCTCTTATAATTAATTGTTCCTATAGAATCAGGCTTCTATGTCCCTAGATGTCTACTCTATGTTATACATTTGTTTCCAAGTGTTCTATTCCTTACAGGTTGTACAAGGCCTCCGATTGGTGGGGTCAAAGTGTCTTATTTGATTTACTCTTCAAACTACTCCCATGTTCTTCACACTCCACTTCCCTCACGCTCCCCTAGTCTTCTACCTCTTATTCTGGATCCTTTGTTCTTGGGTTCCTCATGCCACATCCTCTTGACTGGGTCCTCTTACATTGGGTCTTCAACATCATTTTCCTTTCACATCCTTCAAATCTCACATTGTTAGGCTCACACCATGGTCCTCCCATTACATGGTTCTTCCGCACCATCTTGGTAGTTGCATAAAAATAGATCATGGTCTCTCTGTGTTGCTCACAAAAATTAGAACAAATAATTGGTCAAAATTGAGTGACCAACATCACCCCAAACTAAGCTGTTAGTCCATCCCAGACTGGGTTATACTGGTATCCTCAAGGAACTCAAGTCCTTTTTGCTCAAGTTCTTTCCTCAGCTCATCCCAATAAGATAAGGCATTGAAAACTTTAGCAATTATTTTCTTAATGGCCTCTTTACTGCTTTTAACTCCTGAAGTTGAATTGGGGTCTCAGTCTTATTCATCTATTCCTCCAAGGCTATTTTAGCTTTCTTTTAGATGTTCTCCAATTCAGAGACCTCCTTGTCAACTTGTCCTCAAAATGTGGCAAAACTAACATTTATTTATTGATGATGGTCATTAATAGCATATTTCATCATTTACACATCCTTGAATGCCTTCATGTGCTCGACATGGTCTTTTATTAATAGAGTTGCATCGACTACTTGTTGCCTCAAAACCCCTCATCATTGAGCTGGGCCTCTATTATTTTATTTGGGCATGCCATGTGTGTAAAAATGCCATCCAAAATTGGGATAACCTCCTCGACTCTTTTCAAATTACTTAGTAGATATCTGTTGTAGTGGTGGACTGCTCCAGAAGTTCATGGGACTCATCTCTGGGTGTGGGGTGTTCCTTATTATTTTTGAGCAAAAGCTCAACCAATGTTTCTAATTTTCCTAGTGCATCCCCATCTAATGGTATGCTATCTTCAAGAGCTATCTCTTCCTTCAAAATTATTTTATAAAGGATTAATACCCTTACCTTAGCCTCGATGGTTTTTTGAGGTTGTTGCTTCAAGGAGGCAACTTCCTCGACTAACACTTTTCAACATACACTGTATTATACATTTCCACTACCTTGCCAAATTTTTTTTTCCATACGCACAAGTGACTCTAAAAACATATTTTGGTGCATCACTTCCATGGTAAGTTTAAAACATGTGGCACTTGTCATTATTGGGGAGAGCTATTGTGGATCAAATTTCATGAGGTTTGGTAGTCTTGGGGCATTTAGGAAAAAAAAATGCAATCCAACAAAATGCCAAACTGAGGCTCTTCATTATACATCTCCAAAAATAAGGATAATTTCTTCCTTGTTTCTTGGTTTGCATCATTGGGGTGGAAATTCTTCCAAATAGAGAGTTTTTATTTGTCTATGCCAAACTGATATCATTCATGTAGATTAAATGACACTCTCTATTCTGGTTCCCCCTTAGCTAGCCCTTTCCCCTTTTCTAGGTCTCACTCAAGTTCTTGATGGCTTCTGATAACCATCCCATCCATTCCAATCCTTCTAGTATTAACTTGATCAGCAATTAGGACCTTTCACATAGGGGATGGAGTCTTCTCTGAATTAGATTTGAAATTATGTTTCTGCTTTTGGGAGGGGTCTTTTTGGGATGCTTGGCTTAGAGGGAGATGAGGCACTAACCCAATGGTAGTATTTGGGGAAGGTGAAGGTGAAGGTGGTCATGGTGGAGGAAAAGGTGGTGGATTTAGATAATGAAAAGGTCAATGTGGAGAAGATGGGGTAGGTGAGTGGTAAGGAGTATTATGAGGTGAAGGTGATGTAGGTGGTGAACTATGAGATGGAGATGGAGATGGAGATGATGATGGTAAAGACAAAGGATGAGGTGAAAGTGAAGTACGAGGTGGTGATTATGGTGATGAATGATGTTGAACTAGCTTGAGGGCTATGCCTCCACTATCTTCTGCCACTTTTGGGGGCATGCTGCCCACTTGTGTTGGTGCTTGGATTGGACAACCTCTTTCTCAGTGGTACTTGGGGGATCTTCTCCTTGGGTTCCTCATCTTGAGGATGTTGGTTGAGGCATAACATATAAAATAGTTTATGTACCTATTCCCAACCAGGATATTATTGATCTTAATACTAGTCATGCTTATTTTCCCCCTCTTTATATAGGCCTTTGTGCTAAGATATACAAACATATTCTGGAGGGTGTGGCACTTTACATTGATCCATTCTACTTGTATATTGATCAGTTGTGCATCATAGATTATTTTTATGAAATTGATGAAGTAGTGTATAGAGAAGGCATATGGTAGCTTAAGCCATGCTGAGAGTTGCCCTAAAGGATTCATCCAAATACATACCAGGGAGAAGTGTTGCTTCATAGTGAATTCTACTTGATTTTCTATTTAAGAGGGAAGATCCTTGGGAATGTTCCATTCATTCTCAAAATCCACCTTCATTCTATCAAACCAGTATTTCATCTTTAATTTATATGTTGAAGTGATGTGTTGAGGGTAGGTGAAAGCTTTGAAGCACTCGATAGAGGACTTGTGAGTGGGGGATACACCCACTTCAAAGATCCTGAACTATTTTTAGGCACATTGATTTCATAAAAAACTAATAATAATAAAATTCCCCCCCTAAAAACCTAAACTTAGATGTTGTATGCACCTTATCTACATCTTTGGTTATCTTTTGGGAAAAGTACAGTTCCCAATTTCTACTATATTCCTTGTACTTCTTGGTTTGCTATGTGAAGGTGGGCCATATCCACCTCCTTCCATCAATTGGTCCATCTGACCTTGGTGGAAACGATTCATGTTGTGACTCTTAGGGTGGGATCCTAAATGTTTATGATGTGCATTGCATGTCTCTAATTTTGATACATAAGCATGGTGGTGGTCTGTTGGATTTCCTCCATATCCACCAAGTCATCCAATACATTGACCCCTAAATATTGGAGTCCTGTAACCTTGCTTACCCTCTCCACACTAATCTTCATGTTGCACCCTCTGAAGTGGATGTAATCCTCATGAAGGCATAAGAGGAGGAACTGAACCACCTTAGTAGGTTTTCCAAAATATGGTAGTTTGAAGAGTTGAAAAAGGCTAGCTTTATTCAGCTGGTTCTTCATAGTCAGGTCATAAACCACTTGGTTTAGTGTGCTTGTGGTCTGGACCTAATAATAATTTTGCAACTGCACCTCATTTTCTAGTTGGTAGTGTTTGCAGTCAAATACAGTCATAATTGCTACCTTAGACACCCAATTTTCTATGTGTTAGACCAAATCAAGGTATTGCATCTCTTCTATGTAAATGGTTTGAGGGGGAGATGGTGGGGCAGCCTGTAATGAGGATGCCTATGCTTGCTTTCCTTTTTTCACCATTTTATCTCCTTTCACACTCTTGCTCTAAACTTCCATGAACTAATATTGTCTTAGTGTCTCTCTTAGGTTTTCCAAAGGGTCCTCTCTTATAGGGAACCATGCTTCTCCTCTCACCTCTCTCTCTTCTGGTATGGTTGATAATTTTTCAAGTCTTTTTGCCTTCTTCAACCACATTACCCTCCATGGCACTCGAAGGTTAACCCTCGACTGTCCCATATTCGTAAATGAATACGTGGTGGCATTCAAACTTTCCTAGACTCTTGATCTTTACACTTAAACAATGGTGGAACCTACAAACTGTAATTTTTACAAAGAATGACCTCAACCCACTTCTACATGCATTTACTCTTAACAATCTTCCTCTATTTGGAAATTCTCTTTGCATATTTGTTTATTTCTCAATCACTCTATTCCACAATGAGATTGACTTCATCTCTGGTTCTCTAGTTTGTTAATCACTTGAAGAATATAACAAGGTAAAGTGTAGAATGGCTTCAACTTGGTTATTTATAGGTCCTCTGACCAATCTACCTCATTAATTTATCTCTTCTTCTTGTTATTTCTGACCATAAATGTGTATCTTCTAATGGTCCTCATACTTCAGATATTGCATCGAGCCTTTAGTGTTCTAACAAACTTATCCCATCATTCCACTCACACGCTTGTTGTTATAACTACCCTTGTTGCATCAATGGTCTATTCCTTCCCGATCCTTTCTTAGAAGTGGGTGATAACTGTCCCATTTTTTTAGAGTAGTGGAAACCAGTTGTGATGAAAATGGTAGGAATATGTTGTATTAAATGACTCACGTGCCTTTAAAACTTTCACACCCACATGTTATGTCTTGTATTCATATGCATAATATCTTACTCTACACTAAAAGGGTTCATGGTCCTCCACGAAAATAACTATACTAAGAATTTAAAAAGTGAGTCACATGCCTCAAGGGTATTGATTTTTATTGAAAACAAAAAATCCTAATCTAATGGCCTTAGGAATTATTAAAAAATAACACAAACTTAAATAAAATCATAATACAATCAAAAATGACTCCTATTATAGTGTCCTGGGAGGAATTGACCATTTATTCACTTTAGTCAGCATGCTCTGATAGGTTGAATACTATGAATTATGAATGGTCCATCCCAATGAATGTAGAGTTTACCAAGATGGCATGCCAACTTAGAGTCATAGAGTAAAATTTTCATGCCTGGGGTGAAGATTTTGTTTTTTAGATGGTGATCATGCCATGCTTTTTGTTTCCATTTCTCAACATCTTGATTCCAGTGGGCAAGGAGCCAAGCCTCCTCTAGTTTCATGAATTCATTGAGCTAAGATTTCAAAGATGCATCATCATCAAGGTTTCCTATGCATGTTATCCATAGATACGGAACCAATAACTCAACTAGCATGATTGCTTCCTTTCTATATACCAAGTTAAATGGTGTACTTTTGTTAAGGCATTTGTATGTAGTCTGGTATGCCCAAAGTAATACAGATACCCTATCATCCCAATCAGTTCTATCAATATTGTAGATTTTTTTCAAAGTGGTACCAAGGATCTTGTTGAAGGCTTCTACTATTCCATTGGCATGTGGGTGGTATGGTGTTGTCTTGTGATGCATAATCATGAATTCAGCCAATAGGATTCAAATTGTCTCATTCAAGAAGTGGGTTCCATGATCACTGGTGAAGCTTAAAGGAAAACCAAAGTGTGTTATATTGTTTTCATAAATGAATCATATGAAAATCACTACCATATAGTATTTGATTGGTATTACCTTAGCTCAATGTGTTAAGTATTTAGTTGCCACAATTATCTATCACAAGCCTATTCTTCATGTTGCTGGAGTGATAGGCCCAAAATAGTCTATAGCCAAATTTTCAAATGCTTCTTAAGAATAAATTGGGTGTAATGGCATGGCATCTCCTCTGTTAGGTCTTCCCACACACTTAAAAATATCACATTGCCTTGCATATGCCTTTGCATCTTTAAATAAACTCATCCACTAGAGTCTAGTGAGCAACACCTTGCATGTAGTAACCTCCCCAGTATAATATCCTCTAGAAATAACTTCATGGACTTATCATAATACCTCAAGGAATTCATGTTGCATTACACAATGGCACAGTACCTTGTCATGGTCCATCTTATATAGATCTCCTATTATGAGTTGATAAGGTGCAACACAGACTACAAGTTGTTTCTTTTTTTGTAAAGTGAGAGATTCAGGTGCACAACCAGTATTGAGGAATGTCATAATTTTTGGGTGAATGTTTTGTCAAATAGCTAACTAATGAGAAAAATAGGTCTTATCATCCACAGTAAAGGAGATTAGTCAGCCCAATGTGCAGGTTTACTACATCAGAGGTGGACAAATCTCTCCTCTCATCAAGGGGAGGTTCCTTATAAATATGCAAGAGCTATATACTATAGATATAAGCAAAAAATAACACCCAGGGGTAGGATACACCATTTATATCTCTTTTTTTAGAGATGATGTTCACAGGAAAAGGAGAAAATCTAGGTGGAAACACTGAAGGCACTTCTCTTCTTTTAGAAGTGGTCTTACAACAAATAACTAGAGTTCTTTCTGGTGGGTAACAAGTAACTAGTAACAAAAAGGGTGCAGTAACTAGCAGGATGAAATATAACACAAAGTTTCCACCTCAACTGACCAAAGAGTAAAACACGAAGGATAATGGGGGCACAAAGTCATCCCATAATCCTAAACACAGAAAGAAATTAAAAACACACACTGAAGACAACTATAATAGCATAAAGTCTGAAAGTAACTGACTTCAGGACATCTTCCTTCTCACTTTCACTAGTTTTACTTGTTAAATTAAATAAACAAGAATACATCTAGAAGATAGACATAAGAACAATCTCCTTAAATGGCACAAGATATAATAGCACAAAGTCTGCAAGTGTCTTGCTTTTTCATTCAAATAAAATAAAATGATCAACAATCTAAGCTCAAAGTCTTAGTAATCGCCTTTCAATTGGGTAGAGTTTTGCTTCTATGAAAAAAAAGTTCTCCTTTGCATAATGAGAAAAATTACAATGTATAGCCACTAAGCAGGGCTTGGCTCTCTTTCCCATGGGACAGCTCGCTGCAGTCAATGCCTTAAATGCATTTCCAGATTTGTCAAAGGACTATGTTCAAAATAGGGTAGCTATCTTAACTATGGCATGTAATTTCATCTCATATGTCTTCTCTTGGGCCTGAATCATCTATTCTATCCCCTCTGATGTCTGCATAGCTATCCATTTTGTCTTTACCCAAAGGAGACGAACAGGCTGCGCCTTCAATGTTTGCAAGCTTGAAAATCTAATTTGTAGACTATTTTAGCTACCAAAATAAATACTACGTAGATATTTCCCTCTTTGTCTCTTTTTGATATGATTTGAGCTCTCAGGATATCTTTTCCCCTTTCTAGTTTGTCTTTTCCTGGCATTTAAGCTCTCAGGGCTATATCCTCGGTCTTGCTGTCTCTTTACGCTCTTCTATCAACGGTTCTTCCCTTTGGCATTTTGGCCTTTGAATGCATTTAGGTCCATGCTCAAGCCTTCAAAGATCAACAACTGTTTCATTTTCATGAATTTGACATTTGTGGGCCCATCATTGTTAGGAAACTAATGGCTATTTTGTTGCCCTGAATTTGACGGCTGTGGGGACGTCATCGAATGTCTAGATCCTAATGGCTAGTTCATGGTGTTTAACTTTGACATCTGTGGGCCCATCATATTCCTTGGAAATTCCTTCAACTTTGTCATTTGATCTTTTTCCAGAGAGGACCTGCCTTTTGGGGTCTTGAGAAAGGTCTAATTTTGCTCAGGGAGAGCCCCCCCGCAAGGGTTCCTACCCTTCAGGTGGTCTTCAAATGGCCTTCGAGATTATTTCTCTCAGAGAGTCCTCAAGTTAATTCCCTCAGACAAAATGCCTAAATGAATTCCTTTGGACATTTTGTTTGAATGAAATCTTCCTTCGCCTTTGCATCTATCCCACTTTCTGTCGGGCTTCTTCGGTCGGGTTAATTCCTTTGGACAAAATTCTGAAGGAATTCCTTCAAAAAATTTGTCTAAAGGAAATGCCTTGAAAACTTTGCCATGGGAAATCCTTTCCAAAGGAATTCCTTTGTTCACTCGGCCTTTGAAATGGTCCAACTTTGCTCATCGCCTGCCCTCTGCAAGGGTTGTCTCACCTCTAAGGTTGCCTTTCGAAAAAGTCGCAAGGGTCCATTTTGGCTGCCTAAGTGCCCTCCACAAGGGTACTTGTCCTTTGGGCTCTTGGAAGACCCCTTTGAATTTCCTGATTGAAAAAATGGCTAAATATTGAACCTATTTCTTTCTTGTAGAGTTTGTAGTTACTAACTTGCAGAGTTCGTAGAAACTAACCTGCAGAGTCTATAGATACGAGGTTGTAGAACTAGGGGAGTTCATAGAAATGAGTTCATAGATTTCCTTCCTACAGAGTCTGTAGATTTCTTCTTTCAAAGTCTGTAGATTCAAGCCTGCAGAGTCTATAGAAATGAGTTCGTAGATTTCCTTCCTGCAGAGTCCATAGATTTCTTCCTGTGAAGTCCATAGATTCAAGCCTGTAGAGTCCATAGAAATGAGCCTGCAAAGTCCATAGTTTTAAGGCCTTGAAGTCCATAGAAATTGAGTCTGTAGAAATAAACATACAGAGTCTATATAAACTAAGTCCATAGTTTTCTCTAAGTTTTCTCTAACCTTGAAAGAGTCAGAAGAAATCAAGCTCGCAGAGTCTGTAGAAACCTATCTGTAGAGTCCATAGTTTCTTGCCTGTGGAGTCCGTAGATTCAAGCCTATAGAGTCCATAGATTCAAGCCTGCAGAGTCTATAGAAACTAAAAAAGCTTGAAAAATAAAGGATTTGAAGGCTAATAACAATTTTTGAGAAGGGAAGAGATAATTTTTGGCTTGTAGGACCAAAAATAGTTCATGTGTTGTCCTAAAAATGAGTGATAGACTTTGGGGACAACAACTGGCTCTAGTTGGGGAACTTCCCTTAGTTAAAATTTTGAAATAACTGAGGGGAGTAGAAACTAGAATCTCCAGTGCCTCGAAGTGTGCCATTGGGCTATGGAGTCATGCTACCAAAAAATGAAAGGCTCCAATAAATGAAAATGAATAACACACAACCGAAACAAAGGCTATACAAATATACATATGTACAGGTGAACTTATCTGATACTTCAAGAGTTGAACTGCTTCAGATGCTTCCCATTGTGAGGCAGAGAAAAGAGCATGCCATCTTGATACTTCAATAGGAAAGTATTTTCACCATTGAGATGATGGATAATAAATGATCCTCTCTAGAGGGAATCAAACTTCCCATGCATCCCCTTTGGTTCTCTCGTTTTGTCCCACAATAGGACTTGATCTCCAACCTAGAAATCATGGTCTTTTGCTTTCTAGTTGAAGAGATTCTTCACCAAACTTTGGTGTGCAACAATTTGGTCCACCACCATAGTTCTCTACTCATCCAACTCGATTAAGCACATGATCCTCTTATCAAGGGAGCTTTCATACATTTGATCTTCAATTGCCTTAGCCAATTTCAATGCTGGCAATTCCAAAGTGATCGGTATTTCAGCATTAAGACCATAAAGAATTTAAAAGGGAGACATACCAATTTCTCTCTTTGGTGTAATCATATCTACCCATAAAGCATCAACCAATGCCTTATGCCATGTCCTTTGGTTGTCATCTACTAGCTTCTTGATGATAGTCACCGGGTTCCTGTTGCTTGATTCAGCTTGTCCATTCCCTTGTGGAAAGTAATCATAAGAGTGGGAGAGGGTAATCCCATAGTAAAAATAGAATTGAGTGATTTCTTGGGAAGTGAAACAAGCTGCATTATTAGTGACAATTTTGGTTCGGACCCCAAACTTGGAAATGATGTTCTCTTTGAGGAAACTACACACTACTTCTGAAGTAGCGTGTTTAGTTGGGATAGCTTCCACCCACTTAGTGAAGTAATCTGTGGCTGTGAGGACATAATCATGTCCAACACTTGAAGATGTGTTTACAACACCAATGAAGTCGATGCTCCATTGCTGAAATGGCTCTTCTATCACCACTAGCTTGAGAGGCAGGGTCGTTAACTTGGGTCTCCCAACAAACTGCTGGCATAGTTCACATTTTCTTATCCATTTGTAAGCGTCTTGAAATAGAGTGGGCCAATAATACCTAGCTCACAAAATATTATGGATAGTCACAATAGCAAAAAAAAATCCTCCATAGGCTAGGTTGTGGAAGGACTTCAAAAGTTGGTTCTACTGCTCTTTATCCATGCAGCGAAGGAAAACTCCATCAAGGCTCCTTTTATACAGGCCATTGTCCCAGAGGAAAAAATTTGTAGCTTTCAACTTGATAGTCCTCCTTTCTTTATAAGATAGGTGAGCAGGACACTCACCATAAGTAAGGAAATGAGCAATATTTGAATACCATTCATTCATAGTGGAGACAAAGAGGACTGTCGGCGTGTCTTCTTCTTCTAATTCTTCATGCTCTATTCCTTTTGGCTTGTTATCATCAATCAATTGGCATAGGCTTTTTCCCCACACCAAATTCATTGGTTTGATGACTAGATCAAACTCTTGGATTTTAGCAATCCAATTCCCTCTTTTGGTTCCAAACTCTTGCGGAGTTAATATGGATTTAATCGTGGTATCAGGAACCAGGGTAGTAATGTGTGAATTCAGGATGTAGAAGAGGAAATGTTTTACTGCCTTCACCACTGTATAGGCATGCTTCTCCATGTTTGAGTATTTCATCTCATGAACTTTGAGAGGACAGCTCATGAAAGAAATAGGAGATTCCACACCTTCTTTATTTTGTTGAACCAGAATTGCTAAAAGCGTGTGTTTAAAAGCATAGTTGTAAACTGTGAAATCCTTATTGTAGTCTGGACAAACTAGAATTGGGGCATAAGCAATAGCTATCTTGATATCTTGGAACACCAATTTGCCTTCTTCAGTCCAGCTGAAAGTGGTCTTTCCCTTCATCATATTTACAATATGATGAGTCTTCTTAGCAAGCTCAAGGATGAACCTTCTTAATAAATTCACCTTTTCAAAGAAAGAGTGAATTGCAATCTTACTTGTGGGCAAAGTGAGCTCTTGGATAGACTTGACTCTGTCTGAATCAATCTTTATGCCTTCTCTAGACATAATGTGTCCGAGAAGCTTTCCTTTAGTTACCCCAAAAATAGACTTCTTGGGATTCAAAGAAATGTCATTCTGGGGGTAGCGTTCTAGCACTTGTTGCAAGTGGCGCACATGATCCGGGTGATTCTTAGAAAATACATTCAACTCATCAAGATAAACTACAATGAACTTAATCATCTCATCCTTGAAATCAAGGTCCATTTCTCTTTGGAAGGTGGCACCAGCATTTATCAAGCCAAAAGGCATCCTTTTATATGTAAACGTGCCCCAAGGTGTGGTGAACGTAGTCTTATGCTGGTCTACTTCACCAACTTCAACTTGATTGTATCCTGAGAAGCCATCTAGCATTGATAATATCTCCAAACCGGTCACTATTTGAGGCACTTAATCCATGATTGGCAAAGGATAGTTATCCTTCAAGGATGACTGATTCAAGTTCCTAAAATCCACACAAAGGCAAATTTTGCCATTCTTCTTCCTTACAGGCACTATATTTGCAATCTATGTAGAATGATGGATTGGGAAGATTATCCTAGCATTTAGCATTTTTGTATCTCAGACAGAATGGTACCAGATATTTTTAGATTGTATTGCCTAGATTTTTGCCTTTAAGGTGCCAAATCACTTTTGAGAGGAATGTCATGGCAAATTTCATCAGGCCTGAGTGACTTCAAATCATCATAAGAGTATGCTAAGACGTCCATGTACTGGCTGAAAAAAGTAGTGAACCTAAATCTCTCTTCAGGAGTGCAACATTTCCCAATGTTCACCATCTTGGGATCTTCCTTGGTACCCAGATTTACCTGATCAAACTCCTGGGAGGAGCTTGAATCTATTTGTTGTTGTTTGATGAATCTATCATGTTTGTCAAATAGCTTCCCAAGGGAAACTAGCCCTTTTGGGATTTTATTTCCTTTCAGCTGTAGGAAATCTTCATTTGGGCTTGAACTTGATTCAGGAGCTGGTTCAAACTGTTGAGGCTCATTGCCTTCAAATTTAAGCTATTAAAAGCTATCCTTTTGTTCCAAGAAGGCAATGATTTGGTTATCATTATTAAACACTTGCCAATGATTGGCATTATCAGGTACACTTAGTCGAAAGACCAACTCAATAGTGTACCTATCTCCTTTGAAGTTTTGGTGAGGAATCAATAGAGTTGATGAAATAGCCAGTGCATCAGCTCTATCAGTGAATTCCCTGGGTATGGCAGAGATGCTAAAAGCATCAAAGCATTCAAGTTGATCCCATACTAGATTTTAGTAATGGTGCAATCTCTCGTTCTTAGTTTGATACAGGTTTCTAACTTGACAAACCACCAGTTTAGCATCTCCTTTGGCATGAAAGAGTTTGACGCCTTTGTCACGAGCAAACCTCAATCCAAGCAATAACGATTCATACTCAGCTATATTATTGGTATTACTGAACTATAATTTGTAGGATGAAGGAAAAATATCTCCTTGAGGAGATATCAGCACAACCCTGACTCTTAAACCAATAAAGGAGCAACTACCATCAAATTTTAGGATCCATACCTCATTAGACACTAATTTTTCATTGGGTTCTTCTTCATTTGGAGGTGGAGATTCTTCCACACTTGTATTGCACTCTACCAATTCTTCTGCTATTCTAGCTGAACGTATTTCTAGGTTGACACCTCCAAGAGCTTCATGGACTTCTTTCGTGGATAGAAAATGATTACCCATGCCTGAAGAGTCAAACATAATTTGAGATTTAGGTGCTGATGTTTGGGTGACCACATATTTCACTTCCTTTTTAGGAAGCAATCTTTGCATAATGCCTTTGACTGGGATTCTCACTTCAGACAAGTCCATGCTTAATTCGACACCAACATCCTTGCAAAAATTTCAGCCAAGAAGGATGCCATATGATGTTGGGACGTCGGCCACCAAGACAGTCATCTTGATTCTTTTGTCTGAAAAGGCTACAAATGCAAATTGAGTGTCTTTGATATGTCCCAGTAGTGGTACTTGTTTATTCTCCATGGAGAAGCATCTACCAAATGTTTTGATCAGTGTGAGACCAAGGGATTCTACCACTTTGGCAGGCATGACATTATCTGAAGCTCCAGAATTAATGATGCAATTGCTCAGCTTGTGACCATTTATCAACAGGGAAACATAGAAAGGCTTTATTTTTCCAGGGGCAACAAGAGGAGTAATGACAAGGTTTTTTGGGATAGACATGTCCCTTGGGGGATCATGAGTTACCTTTTTAGCTTCTTGTCTTGGTGAGATGGTTTGGTTCTTCACACATTGAACCAATTTATCCAACTGATCAGGATTGGACTGCAAAAATTCAAATTCAGACATTTGAATTTTGGTTTTCTTTATATGGTCAATTATGTTAAATTTATAGCAAGAGCTAGGAGTAGAGGATGGGAGTTCATCCTTTTGGTTTTTAGAAGGGGAAGGGTTGGTCAGCAAATTTGAAATTGAAGGTGAAGGCAAGTTGGGAGCACTTACTTTTTTAGCAATCACCGGGTCCTTTGGTGGGAAAGGCAAAGTGTTTCCCCGCTTAGCAATTGAAATTGTTGGTTGAGGTCGCTGCTCTGTCTTCTCTTTATTAGCTTGCCGAGCTGATTGATTCTTGGACTAGGTGAATACAACATATGATCCTTAAGCTACATTACTTTCACTTTTGGGTTCATCCTGCTAATTTAGGAAACTAATGTTGGAGTCGCCAGTTGATTCTTATTGGTCCTCCATGAAGAGATCAACATCATTTTCTTGATCAAACTCAGGTTGGAAAGAGGTATCATGTTCTATTTCTAGATATCCAACTGCTGAGTTGGTTGGAGGTGCTTCAAGGGCAAGGTTCCTGTGTGGAGGAGGAAGACGATTTACTTGCCCTTGGTTTCTGGCAGCATTACCTTGGTAAGACTGATTAGGGAATGTCCTCCTTGGTGCATCTCTGTATGAAGGGCTAGATGACATTCCTTGCACCATTTTCTTTCAGAGAGCCAGCAACTCATTTGCTAGCTTCTGCACCATCGGATCAGTGGTGGCTGAAGGTGAGTATTCAAAGAAAGAAGAAGATTTACCTCTATTTGGATCTCTCCTTATATTTCTTGACAAGATAAGGTCATCCTCTACCTCAATAGCCAAATCTTGAACAACCTCAATGTCTATGTGGCCAACATGTCTCAGTAGAAAACTCACTTCAGGTAGCTATGAGTTGATGAAGAAGCATTTGAGGTTTTCAAGTGTTGGCTAAGCAATTGCAAGAATTTAGTTCCTCATCTTGTCAAATTTTGCTATGAAATCCCTCATAGGTTCATGAGGTTCCTTCTTCATCTGTGTGAGCTAGGCCAGCAAGGCATGTGCATCTTCTGTAGGCTTGAACCTGGCTTCAACTTTAGCTTTGAGTGTGTTCCATTCAATCACTGATCTAGCTTGCAGATGGTAGAACCAGTCTGTAGCAACACCTTGTAGTGTTTCCATGAAAAGCCTGACTGCCACATCCTTAAATTCCATGCCTATCACACCATAGGTTATGTTGAAGGCTGTAATATGTTCATCAGGATGAACTCTCCCATCACCAAAGAATTTGGTGAAATTCTTCCTTGACCTGCATGGAAGTTCATGTAGAGGTGGAGTGAGATTTAGTGGACCAAAAAAGTTACCCCAAGGGCCTTGGACTGCCATGATTGGATTATGAAAAAGAGGGATAACAAATCTAGGTTTCGTGTGGATAGGCAACACTCTGCTAACAACAGAAAAGGAAGATCTACCTTGTGTTGGTGACCTAGTACGGGTAGGAGGAACACTCCTGGATCATTGATCTTGAAGTTAGGGAGGGAATAAGTCAAAATTTCCTTGTTACACCAACTCAAAGACAGGGCCAACAACACCTTGAACTCTTTGGAATCTGGTATAGCGTGGAGTTGCCAGATTGTGAAACAAAAATGGAAAAGGATTGGTCTTGCTTTAGCTTGAAGCTTGAGGCTTCAAACTACTTGTCCTTCCCCAGCAGAGTCACCAAAAATATTGTTGGGTGAATATTTTTATCAATCAGCTAACTGATGAGCAAAATAGGTCTTAGATTGGTCGGCCTAGTGTGCAGGTTTATTACATCAGAGGTGGAAAAATCTCTCCTCTCATCAAGGGGAGGTTCCTTATAAATATGCAAGAGCTATATACTATAGATATAAGAAAAAAATAACACTCAAGGGTAGGATACACCATCCATCTCTCTTTTTTCAGAGATGATGTTCACAAACAAAGGAGAAAATCTAGGTGAAAACACTGAAGGCACTTCTTTTCTTTCAGAAGTGGTCTTACAACAAACAATTGGAGTTCTTTCTGGTGTATAACAAGTAACTGGTAACAAAAAGGGCACAATAACCAGCAAGATGAAATAGAACACAAAGTTTCCACCTTAACTACCCAAAGAGTAAAACATGAAGGATAATGGCGACACAAAGTCATCCCAAAATCCTCAACACAGAAAGAAATAAAAAACACACACTGAAGACAACTAAATAGCACAAAGTCTGAAAGTAACTGAATTCAGGACATCTTCCTTCTCACTTTCACTAGTTTTGCTTGTTAAATTAAATAAACAAGAATGCATCTAGAAGATAGGCATAAGAACAATCTCCTAAAATGGCACAAGATATAACAACAGAAAGTTTGTGTCTTGATTTCTCATTCAAATAAAATAAAATGATCAACAATTTGAGCTCAAAGTCTTAGTATTCACCTTTTAATTGGGTAGAGTTTTGCTTTTGTAAAATGAAAAAGATCTCCTTTGCATAATGAGAGAAATTACAATGTATAGCCACTAAGCAGGGCTTGGCGCTCTTTCCCATGGGATAGCTCACTGCAGTTAATTCCTTGAATGCATTTCTAGATTTGTCAAAGGACTATGTTGAAAACAGGGCAATTGTCTTAACTATGGCATGTCATTTCATCTCATATGTCTTCTCCTGGGTCTGAATCATCTTGTCTATCCCCTCTGATGTCTGCACAGCTGTCCATTTTGTCTTTACCCAAAGGAGACAAACAGGCCACACCTTCAATGTTTACAAGCTTGAAAATCTACTTTGCAGACTATTCCAGCTATCGGAACAACTACTGCATAGATATTTCCCTCTTTGTCTCTTCTTACTGTGATTTGAGCTCTCAGGCTATCTTTTTCCCTTTCTAGTTTTGTCTTTTCCTGGCATTTGAGCTCTCAGGGCTATATCCTTGGACTTGCTGGCTCTTTATGCTCTTCTATCAGTGGTTCTTCCCTTTGGCATTTTGGCCTTTAAATGCATTTGGGTCCACGCTCAAGCCTTCAAAGATCAATGACTATTTCATTTTTGTGAATTTAACATCTGTGGGCCCGTCATTATTAGGAAACCAATGGTTAGTTTGTTGCCCTAAATTTGATGGCTGTGGGGACGTCACCAGATGTTTGGATCCCAATGGCTAGTTCATGGTGTTTAACTTTGACATCTGCGGGCCCATCATAATCCTTGGCAATTCCTTCAGCTTTGTCATTTGATCCTTTTCTAGAGGGGACCTGCCCTTCGGGGTCTTGAGAAAGGTCTAATTTCACTCAGGGAGAGCCCCCGCAAGGGTTCCTACCCTTCAAGTGGTCTTCAGATGGCCTTCGGGCTTCTTTCATCTCATATGTCTTCTCCTAGGTCTAAATCATCTAGTCTATCCCCTCTGCCATCTGCACAACTTTCCATTTTGTCTTTACCCGAAGGAGACCAATAGGCCACACCTTCAATGTTTACAAGCTTGAAAATCTACTTTGTAGACTATTCCAGCTACCAGAATAACTACTGTGTAGATATTTCCCTCTTTGTCTCTTCTTACTATGATTTGAGCTCTCGGGCTATCTTTTCCCCTTTCTAGTTTTGTCTTTTCCTAGCATTTGAGCTCTCATGGCTATATCCTCAGTCTTGCTAGCTCTTTACGCTCTTCTATCAACAGTTCTTCCATTTGGCATTTTTACCTTTGAATTCATTTGGGTCCATTCTCAAGCCTTCAAAGATCAATGGCTATTTCATTTTCATGAATTTGACATCTTTGGGACCGTCATTATTAGGAAACCAATGGATAGTTTGTTGCCCTAAATTTGATGGCTGCGGGGACGTCACCAGACGTCTGGATCCCAAAGGCTAGTTCATGATGTTTAACTTTGACATTTGTGAGCCCATCATATTCCTTGGCAATTCTTTCAGCTTTGTCATTTGATCCTTTTCTAGAGGGGACCTGCCCTTCGGGGTCTTGAGAAAGGTCTAATTTCGCTTAGGGAAAGCCCCCCCACAAGGGTTCCCACCCTTCAGGCGGTCTTCAGATGGCCTTTGGGCTTCTTTCTCTCAGAGAGTCCTCGAGTTAATTCCTTCGGACAAAATGTCTGAAGGAATTCCTTCAAACATTTTTTCCAAAGGAAATCTTCCTTTGCCTTTGCATCTTTCTCGCTTTCTGTCGGGCTTCTTCAGTCAAGTTAATTCCTTCGGACAAAAGTCCGAAGGAATTCCTTCATACTTTTTGTCTAAAGGAAATGCCTTGACAACTTTGCCACAAGAAATCCTTTTCGAAGGAATTCCTTTATTCGCTGGGCCTTTGAAATGGTCTAACTTCGCTCATCACCTGCCCTCCGCAAGGCTTGTCTGACCTCCAAGGTTGCCTTTCGAAAAATTTGCAAGGGTCCATTTTGGCTACCTAAGTGCCCTCTACAAGGGCACTTGTCCTTCGGGGTCTTGGAAGACCCCTTTGAATTTCTCGATTGAAAAAATGGTTAAGTGTTGAACATGTTTCTTTCCTACAGAGTCCATAGTTACTAACCTACAAAGTCCGTAGAAACTAACCTACAGAGTCTGTAGATACGAGCTCGTAGAATTGGTGGAGTCCATAGATTTCCTTCCTTCAGAGTCCATAGATTTCTTCCTACGAAGTCTGTAGATTCAATCCTGTAGAGTCCATAGAAATGAGTTCGTAGATTTCCTTCATGGCAAAATTCATAGATTTCTTCCTGTGAAGTCTGTAGATTCAAGCCTGCAAAGTCCATAGAAATGAGCCTGCAGAGTCCGTAGTTTTAAGGCCTTGAAGTCCATAGAAATTGAGTCTATAGAAATGAACCTGTAGAGTCCGTAGAAACTAAGTCCATAGTTTTCTCTAAGTTTTCTCTAACCTTGAAAGAGTCCATAGAAATCAAGCTCACAGAGTCTGTAGAAACCTATCTGCAGAGTCCGTAGTTTCTTGCCTGTGGAGTCCGTAGATTCAAGCCTGAAAAGTTCATAAATTCAAGCCTACAGAGTCTGTAGAAAATAAAAAAGCTTGAAAAATGAAGGATTTGAAGGCTCATAACAATTTTTGAGAAGGGAAGAGAGATTTCTTGGCTTGTAGGACCAAAAATAGTTCATGTGTTGTGCCAAAAATGAGTGACAAACTTTGGGGACAACAATATTATCCTCCAGTTCTTTAGGTACCCTAGTGACTTATAAGAGTTGTACGTTAGGAAGGTCATCTTCTATAACATGTGGAGGTTCTCCATTTTTAATTTGAGATAGATGATGAGGTTCATAATTGGTTTTCCTAGGTTTTACTACTATAAAAAACTAGAATTCTTGGAAGAGAACTATCCAATGACAAATTCTTCCATGGAGAACTAGGTTGTTAATGATATACTTTAAAGCCTCATGGTTGGTGTAGAATACAAATGGTATGGCTAGAAGGTAATGTTTGAATTTTTATAGCACATAAACCATAGACAAGGCTTCACGTTCAGTATTGGTATAGTTCTTTTCGGCTGATGTGAGTGTCCTTATAGAGAAATAGATAGGATGGTCCAAATTTCCCTCTCTTGGTTGTGCAAGTATTATGCCAAGTATTGTTTTAGATGCATCAACATGGACATGAAAGGGTTTTGTCCAATATAGAAATTGTAAGATAGGAGCGGTAACTAGTCTTTCTTTCAAAGTTTCAAAAGTTGCTTTGTAAGAATTAGTCCATATAAATGATTCATTATGCTTTAATAGCTCTTCTAGTAGCACTGTAATCTTGGTATAACCCTGAATGAACTTCCTGTAGTATCCCATTTATCCTAAATATGCACACACTTCATACTGAGTTTTTGGCATTGGCAGATGGAAAATGATAGAGACCTTGGCTAGATCTACCAAGAGTCCCTTTTTACAAATGATATGCCCAAGGAGTACCCCAAAAGGTGTCACAAATAGGCATTTATTCAAATTTAGGGAAATTTGTAACACTCAACATCACTCAAGCATGAACCTCAGATTGGCATAGTGGTCCTTGATCAACCTATATATCATCCAGTCATCTAAGTAAACTTGGAGAAACTTATGGATAAAATCTTTGAAGGCCTCCACTACTACCCATGAGATTACCATTGAGGCATTATTCAACTCGAAAGGCATGATGGTATAGGAAAAAGAGCCCCATTCCATAGCAAATGTGGTTTTGGAGTGGTCTTTCTCAGCTATCTATACTTGGTAATACCTTGAGAACCCATCGATAAAGGAGTATATCTCACAACTATCAATACCTTCTAAGATTTCCTCCATGAAAGGTGTTGGGAAAGGATCAGTGACATAAGATGCATTTAAAACATGATAATCCATGCAGATATGAATATTCCCATCCTTCTTGATATTGATTACCATAAGACTCACCCATTAAGATTCATCAATAGGAGTAATTACTCCGATGCAGAGTATGTTATCGATCTCTTCTTTCATGCATGCTTGAAGGTTAGGGTTCATCTAGTATGGGCATTTTTTCATGGAATAAGTGCCATCAATCAAATTTATATGATTCTTCCTAAGAGAAGAGTGAACCCTTTTCATTTCATTATAGTTCCTTGGAAACACATCCTGATACTCTTTTAGTAACTCAAAGATTTACAAAATTTCTATCTCGATCCAATAATTTCCAATTGTCACTACCTTAGGTTCCTGCTCTATGCCAATATTAAGTTGAACTTTTTGAATGGGCACATGATAAGGGTTATCTATGGGGGAGTTGGTCTCCTAAATAGTTCATGAGCTAGTACTTGTAGGAACATGACGGTTGTTACTCAATAGATTGAATGGAGTGGATCCTTCTCCTTCATCTACTTAAAATATGAGCTTCTACTTTCCCAAGTAGATTTCTTCATAGTGATCTTCACTAGAGACTATTGAAGGTGTAAGAGTTGATTTTCTAGGAGGCTCAGTGAATAAACCCAAGGGTTCTTCCAGTTCTTGATGAATATAATGTAGGTAGTCTTCCACTAGACTCAGATCTCCAATAATTGCTTCACATATGGTTTGAAGAGTAAGGTGTAGGTGTAATGTCCCCACTTCAGCAGTTAACTTACTCAGTTTCAGGCATACTTATTATTTTTAGTAAGTTAGCTGGATGCAGTGGAGGCTAGTTTTGATGATTGGATTTGATACTCCTCACTAAGAGCTTTTCGATGAGCTATCACTTGCACCATTCAGAGTCTGGTTGCTAGTATATTTTAATCCTTGAAGTGCTATAAAAAGTAACATTTAACCCAATTGCAAGATATTGAGTGTTACTTTAAATGTTTACTTTATGAGGATGATACCCAAGGGAGACATAAGCAATATTTTAATGGATGGACTGTTGCACATCCTTTATCCCACATTGCTCAAGTGAGTTGAGTCACCCCTTGGAGAAAGGATAAAGGGAAGTGCTTGTGGCTTCTTTGGGCATGTTGGATAAGAAGAAAAGAATTGTTGCACTTGCAACTTATTTGGGCATTTGAGAACATCATTCTCATTTGTAGCACTCTAGACATCAATCCTTGGGATTGGTCTTTGGAGTTTGTGCTCTCAGCCACTGTAGTAGCCACGCCACTATATCAGCTACACCATTGTAGCAGCCATGCCACTGTAGCAGTCATACCACTGTAGCAGCTCGTCACTGTAGCAACTCTATCACCGTGGCATCTTGTAGCAGCCAAATGAGTTTGTAGATACAAGCCTGCATGAGTCTGTAGAAATTAGAGTTTCAGCCTGTAGAGTCCGTAGATTTCAGCCTGCAGAGTCTGTAGATTTTAGCCTATAGAGTCGATAGATTTCAGCCTATAGAGTCCATAGATTTTAGCCTGTAGAGTCCGTAGATTTTAGCCTATAGAGTCCATAGATTTCAGCCTGTAGAGTCCATAGATTTCAGCTTGCAGAGTCCATAGATTTCAGCCTCAAGAGTCTGTAGATTTCAGCCTGCAGAGTCTATAGATTTTAGCTTGCAGAGTCTATAGTTCTACTGGATGGAGAACAAAATGAATGCACCTTCGACACTCATTGGGATATTCACTTAAAATGATGTTCATATGATCATTAGAGTATTTAGTTAGTTACCGTGTGATGGCATTATACTCATTTACTCATTTTGCAATTAATATAAATATAGTGTGTCAGTTATTTCAGCTGTGTATATATATGCTTGCAATTCTATATTTATGTTACATGCATTAGTCTTTGTAAAACAAAAAAAAAAAACTAGAAAACCCTCCAGAGTCATAAGGAGTTCCTGATGGGTTAGTTTTGGGGCGCAATTGGGCTGTCCACTACAGTGGTATTAGAGCCTATTTTTCCTACCATCCTGTGAGGTTTCATGCATCCCACACATCAGTACTTCTTGAGGAGAAATCAAACAAACACAGACTTACAAGTTTTTTTAGAGATTGAAGAGGAGGGTGACCCTTTTTCAGCACCATCCATGGGTGACCGAGATGGGGAAAGGGGAGAACCTAGCACTAGGATGATGCTCAGTGATCTTGCCAGGGAGCAAAGGGAGCTACAGGCCACATTGCAATAGATGGCTCTAGAAATTACACAACACTTTACTAGAGCCGATCAAGGCAATAATGCCAACCAGGGTAATAATGCTAACCAAGTAGGTGGATAGGGTAATGGAGGTAATGGAGATGCATCGATTAATAGAGGAGCCTAGACATATGCTAGAGCAGGTTCTTGTGTAAGACCACTCATGCCACAATTCCCTCCAAGATAGAATGACCAGGATAATGTTGGTCCTACACAACAGGAGATACATGACCAAATACTGGAGGATTAGAGAAATGTTGGACCAAATTTTTAAGGTGAAATGTCCTTAAGGGAGTATATGGATGTTAGACTCAAGCATATGCCCATGAGAGGAAACAAGCAATAAAATTATGAGATGAGGAAGAAGTTGGGAAAGTTTTCTATTCCATACTATGATGGTACAGGGAGGACTTCAGCGTGAACATGGGTCCAAAAATTAGACACTTATTTCCAGCTTAATCCCATGCCTGAGGATGTGATCAAGTATGTTGCACTGCACTTGGATGGAAGTGCCCATGAGTGGTGGGACCACGGTATGGTCACACTTGGACATAACCAAATAGATACCTATACAGAGTTTACTGAGAGACTCATTGACAGATTTGACACCAAGGACCCAAAATTGCATTTCAAGGAGCTAACACAGCTTAAACAGTGGGGTTTTGTGGAGGCCTATATCATCGAGTTCCAAAAGTTGATAGTATTGGTGATAGATATATCTGAAATAAGACTGGTTGTTCTTTTCATGGATGGGCTTTTTGATCCCTTGCGAGGATGGGTAAAGGGACACAACCCCTCTTCACTACAAGAGGCTATTAAGAAAATGAGGGACCTAGCATATTCTTCCTACAAGAGTAAACTTCACTCTAAGGACTCTCATTTTAAGAAGGATAAGGAAAGGAAGACATTTCAGAAGGACCCTTAGCGGCCTAAGGGGGAAACTAAAGGGCTGGACAGTGATACCCTCAACGAGCTTAGGAAGAAAAAACTATGTTTTCATTTTAGGGAGCCATGGAATCTTTCCCATGAATGTCTACTTAAGGCGAAGGCAAAACCAATGGAGTATTTTTCAACAGATGAATCACCTTCTGAGGACAAGAAGCAACATTCAAATTCAGAGTCCAGTCAGGGCAATAACATTGTTGGGGAGAGTTCAGATGATGATAAGTCTCTTGCTAGGTTGACAGGGGTCCAAAAGGCCATTACCTTTAAGGTAAGAGGGATGATTCAGGGGTAGCACATGGTTTCATTGATCGACACTAGGGAAACACATAATTTCATCGACGCAAAATTGGTGGCCAAAAGAGGCCTTTAGACTGAAGAGCACGTGGGGTTCAGAGTCATGGTGGCCTATGGCCACAAGTTATTATGCACCCAGAAGATTTCAAATCTTCACATCAGATTGGGAGGAGATTATGAGTTGGAGGATGATTTCTATGTAGTTAACATGGGTGATTATGATGTCATCTTGGGAATGATGTGGATGGATTCTCTGGTAGAGTTCACCT
Source organism: Torreya grandis (assembly GCA_037957365.1). Lineage (NCBI taxonomy): Eukaryota > Viridiplantae > Streptophyta > Pinopsida > Cupressales > Taxaceae > Torreya > Torreya grandis. The sequence goes on from JARHVA010003912.1 coordinate 1,587,996, forward strand.
TCAACTTGGCTAAGCTGGAGATGAGGTTTCAGCATCAGGGTAGGAAGGTGGTGCTCTGAGGTTTACCTAATGCGGGCCCCAGGGTGGTATCATTGAAGAGGATGGAGCAGTTATTTAGACATGATGATGTAGAGTGGGCAGCTAAATGTTTGATCATGCCTATGCCTCCAGAGTATTAGGTAAAAAGTTATCATCTAGATGTATAGGAGATCATTTCTAGGCATGATAAGGTGTTTGGTAGCATCCCACATGGGGTTCCTCTCGAGAGGGGTATAGATCATGTTGTCGAGCTAGAGGAGGGGGCTAAACCAATCATCATCACCCCCTACTACCATCCTAAAAAGCATAAGGATGAGATAGAGAAGTTGATAAAGGATCTATTAGAGATGGGGCATATTAGGCCCAGTAAAAGCCCCTTTGCTTCAGCAGTGGTTTTGGTAAAGAAGAAGGATGAGACAATGCGTATGTGCATTGATTATAAAGCTCTCAATAAGAAGACAATTAAGAATAGGTACCCCATCCCTAGGATTGACGAGCTGATCGATGAGCTGCATGGAAAATGGTATTTTTCTAAGATAGACTTACGGTCAGGATACCATCAGATCAGAATATAAACAAAAGACATAGAAAAAACTGCCTTTAGGTGTCACTATGGGCACTTTGAGTTTTTGGTTATGCCATTTGGGCTAACCAATACTCCAGCTACCTTCTAGAGTTGTATGAATCAGGTGTTCAGAGGGTAGCTCCAAATATTTGTATTGATATTTTTTGATGACATCTTGGTGTTTAGTAGGATGTGGGAGGAGCACCTACAACAATTAGAGGAGGTGTTGGTCATTTTGGAGAAAGAATCATTGTATGCCAAGGAATCGAAGTGTGAGTTTGGCATGATTAAGTGTTAGGTTGTGGAGCTAAAAGCTTCACTGATGCAGACATGGAGGAGGTTGCAGATGAGTTGCAGAGTGTCACAGTCTTTGGCGTTGGTCTGGCCAACCAACGTCAGCAGGTATTAGACAAGGAAGCAATCGACGTCAGTCAGTACTCGGCCAGCGTCGGTGACCCCCAGGTAGACAGGGACCGATGTCGGTCGCCTGTGTGGTTCGACTGTGAGCTTATTACAGGCAGTTAGCTAACGAACCAAGTGTTTGCATGTTTAGATCTATTTTTAGACTGAGAGCTGTGGATCTAATTATTGTAATTAGATGTCTAATCACTATTTGGATGAGATCTATATAATAGACTCATGGTTGTATTGGAAAGGTGTTCTAGTTTGAGTTGAGCAAAGTTAGCTCCTTTTGTGTGTGAGGTGAGCAAGGGTGTTCCTCCTAGTTCCATAGCAGTACCTAGGTGGGTGCTGGTTTTGGAGAGTCAGCAGGATTCTTCAGGTGTGTAGGATCTTGGTCATAGGTGCATGGCCTATATAGGAGATCTACATGGTAAGTAAGATCATTGATCTTTAGGTGTATGTGTGTGCAAGGTCAAGGCTCACAGGTGTGCAGAACCGGGTTGATTTGCAGGTGTGCAAGATCAGATTGGACAGCAACACAACAGGGAGCAAAATCATGCAGGATCTACATGGAGTACAAGTGTGTACTCGAATAGAGCAAATAGGAAGGCAAGGGAGTTCCTTCCATAAGTATGGTCTGTTGAATTGCAGGTTGTTGCAGGTTCATGGGAGATCTACTTGAAGTACCTTGAGTACTTGTGGAGTACGTGGAGTACTTGTGGAGTGCATGGAGCACTTGTGGTGTGCATGGAGCACGGGAGGTGAACACCAACTCTGTATTTGAGTTGGGTGTTGGAACCTGAGAGGGAGAGCTTTGGGGAGAAGATTTACTGTTCACTTGAGGTGTGGGAAACCTCTGTAAGGTGGTGGAGAAGAAGTGGGATCTTCTTTATTGTATTATTTTCTGTAAAGTGTTAATACAAGTTGTGTATTGTCTCTCATATCATGTGTTATTCTAAATTCTAGTTACTTGGTGAATCTGGTTAATTTCCGCATATTAAGTTGCTTGGTTTGGTAATCATATTGTGCTCTTTTGGTGGAGCAAGATCCTGACAAGTGGTATCAGAGCTTTTGGTTGGGATACTAACAGATTGGTTTAGATCTGGGTAGTGTGTTTTGATTACAGGTCACTCTCAGGGGTTTCTGATCGAGTGGGAGTAGAGCAATGGCAGATGAAAGTAAGCTAAGAATGGAAGAGTTGAAAAGCACAGATGGTCTCTTAAGGTCTTATGGAAAGAAAGAGCAGGTAAAAGAATATTGTTGGTTGGTAGCAGATCAGCATGAAGAAACTGAAGAAGCAGATGTAGCAGGTGTTGTTGCACAGGATGCTCTGGGAGGTTTCTTGGATAAAGTTGAATCTTGGATAAAAGATTCGGTTGCCTCTTTCCATGCAGCCCCAGGTAGAGGTGCTGGTGAGCCTTGCCAAAGAATTGGCAAAGGGGAAGTGAAGCTGAAATTACAGGCGGCCAACACACAGGTGTTGATGAACGTCATGCAGGTCCCAGGTTTGGAGATATGGCTAATTTCTTTAGAAAGATTGGGTGATGAGAGATGCACAAGAACTCTCACAGCGGATGCACTTGAATTAGCTGGTGGTAAGAAAATAGGTACTCTTTATCTACTTGTTTATATTACCGATTCTTCTTTTGTTGCGGAGACGTGGCTTCGTAGGCTTGGTCACATGAGCAGGAAGGAGATGCATGTTCTTAAGCAGAAGACAGATATATTTGACAGGCTTAAGAACTTGAAAGCCTTGGTGTACTTGGAGGAGATGGCGGACAGAGACCAGTGGATAAGGCTGGATACTTCTGAGTAGGGCAGTTTGGACATGGGTTTTGATTCAAAGGAGCTCGCGGGTAAAAAGTCATCACTCACAGGTGAACACAGATACCGGCGTCGATCAGGAGAAACCGACATCGAACAGACAGGTGCCGATGTCGGTCATGTACAAACCAAAGCCGATGATGTCAGGCAGGGTAAGACCGACGTCGGCAGTATTTAAGACCGATGTCAGTCATGAGGACCGATGTCGGTAGCAGGGACACCGATGTCGACAGGGTCGGTAGTCAGGGACAGACGCATGGAACCGACGTCGATCGGATGCAGACTGTGGAGTGACCAAGGTCAGTCACTGTAACAGATTTTGGGTGGACAGCATGCTGTCATGGAGTCTTAAACACCCATACGAAGGACTAAAGATGTAAGTAGGCCCTCAAATTCGTTGTTCCTCTTCTTTATACATGTTGCTGATTGTAGAGTAGGAAGGATCCAGGAAACAGGTGTGAGCTTGGCATGGATGAGGATGTGATTCCTTGGAGGAGAACCAAACAGGTGTGTTTTGGTAGGGTTGCCAACAGGTATGAAATCACAGAGACGAATGGATACCTTAGTTGAAGAATAGAGAGAACGGATACGTGAGACGAAAGACCAGGTCATATGGTCTTGAGGAGCTGCAGGATAGTGGGATAGGACTGACAGGTGGTACCAGGTGGATGACAAAGCAGGGCTTTAGTCAATGTCAGTATAACCATTGTGTTTGTCTTACCAGGTGGATGATGGTCACAACATTATCCTGTTGCTGTATGTGGAGGATGAACTTGGTACAGGTTTAGACATACAGGGTTTTGCTAAGCTAAGGGTAAGGTTAGTTTAGTGGCATGTCATGAGGAGTTTGGAGCAGCAAAAATTTTTGACATGGGAGACATGGAGATCACAGGTTGATTTTGTCTCGAGTGGGAGCTGATGTGAATTAGGTGTTGGCGAGGTTCAGGATGCAGAGCCAGAGCACACTAAAGGCTGGATAGGTACAGTGTCCAAAATCACATGAGGTCTAGTATAGACCTGAGTATTCCCATGCAGTGGGAGCTGTCAGAGAGTTAGGAGCCAATTCGGGGAAGTGGGTTCTCAGGTACTTGAGAGGGACCGGCAGCAGGGATTCATGCTATGCAGGGTCAGGACTTCACTACATGTGTTTGTAGGTTCGGATGTGGTAGGGTACTCGGATGATAGGAGGTACATCACAGTATGTGTGGTGGGTTGTCTTCAGGATTGATCTTGAAGAGGGATACAAACTAGAAAACAGATTAGACGGAGTACAGGTACAGGTACAGTCCAGCTGTTTATCTCCAAGTGGGAGATTGTTGGGTTGTGGAGCTAAAAGCTTCACTGATACAGACATGGAAGAGGTTGCAGATGAGTTACAGAGTGTCACAGTCTTTGGCGTTGGTCTGGCCAACCGACGTCGGTAGGTATTCGACAAGGAAGTAACCGACGTCGGTCAGTAGTCGGCCGGCATCGGTGACCCCCATGCAGACAGGGACCGACGTCGGTCGCCTGTGTGGTTCGACTGCGAGCTTATTACGAGCAGTTAGCTAACGAACCAAGTGTTTGCATGTTTAGATCTATTTTTAGACTGAGAGCTGCGGATCTAATTATTTTAATTAGATGTCTAATCACTGTTTGGATGAGATCTATATAATAGACTCATGGTTGTATTGGAAAGGTGTTCTAGTTTGAGTTGAGCAAAGTTAGCTCCTTCTGTGTGTGAGGTGAGCAAGGGTGTTCCTCCTAGTTCCACAGTAGTACCTAGGTGGGTGCTAGTTTTGGAGAGTCAGCAGGATTCTTCAGGTGTGTAGGATCTTGGTCACAGGTGCATGGCCTATATAGGAGATCTACATGGTAAGTAAGATCGTTGATCTGCAGGTGTATGTGTGTGCAAGGTCAAGGTTCACAGGTGTGCAGAACCGGGTTGATTTGCAGGTGTGCAAGATCAGATTGGACAACAACACAATAGGGAGCAGAATCAGGCAGGATCTACTTGGAGTACAGGTGTGTACTCGAATAGAGCAAAGAGGAAGGTAAGGGAGTTCCTTCCATAAGTATGGTCTGTTGAATTGCAGGTTGTTGCAGGTTTATGGGAGATCTACTTGAAGTACCTTGAGTACTTGTGGAGTACGTGGAGTACTTGTGGAGTGCGTGGAGCACTTGTGGTGTGCGTGGAGCATGGGAGGTGAACACCAACTCTGTATTTGAGTTGGGTGTTGGAACCTGAGAGGGAGAGCTTTGGGGAGAAGATTTACTGTTCACTTGAGGTGTGGGAAACCTCTGTAAGGTGGTGGAGAAGAAGTGGGATCTTCTTTATTGTATTATTTTCTGTAAAGTGTTAATACAAGTTGTGTATTGTCTCTCATATCATGTGTTATTCTAAATTCTAGTTACTTGGTGAATCTGGTTAATTTACGCATATTAAGTTGCTTGGTTTGGTAATCATATTGTGCTCTTTTGGTGGAGCAAGATCCTGACATCAAGTTATTCTACCTTGGCCATATTATCAGTGTTGAGGGGGTTAGAGTGGATCCAAAAAAGATTAAGGTGGTTGTTGATTGGCCTACTCCAACAAGCTTGACACAACTCAAAGGGTTTTTTGGATTATGTGGTTTTTATAGGAGATTTGTGAAGGGTTTTTCACAGTCTATAGCACCATTAACAAACCTCACCAAGAAGGGTGCTTTTATATGGACCAAGGCAACACAATAGTGTTTTGAACATTTCAAGCAGGTGATGTCTTCATGTCCAGTTCTAGTTCTACCCAACTTCATGAAACCTTTTGAGCTTCATTGTGATGCATCAGGTGATGGGATTGGAGTAGTATTGATGTAGGAGAAGCACCCCATTGCTTTTGAGAGTAAGAAGATCTGAGGGGTAGAGAGGAGCTATTATATTTATGATCGGGAGATGTTGGTCATCATGCATGCCTTGGCCAAATTTTGATCCTACTTAGTTGGAGGGAAGTTTGTGATCAAGACGGATCACAACAACATAAAGTATTTCATGGGCCAGCGAGACTTGAATGATAGGCAGCAAAAATGGGTCACTAAATTGCAGGCTTATGACTTTGACATTGAGTTTGTCAAAGGGAAGAAGAATGTAGTAGTTGGTGCCTTATCCAGAAGACCTCACATTTGTGCTCTTGCAAAAATTTTAGTAGATTGGCAGGTTAAGATTATAGCAGAGTATGTTGAAGATGCTTGGGCTTCGGGATTGATTTTTAGTATTATACAGAATGATTGCTATGAGGTGATAGATGGGTTGATTAGATTTCAGGGTAAAATTTATTTGATTCAGTCATCACACTTAAGATAAATGATACTGAGGGCTTTTCATGATGCACCTATGGTTGGGCATCTGGGGGTCTTCAAGACCTACAAGTAGATCTAAGAGCAGTTCTCATGGAGAGGGCTCAAGGATGATGTTCAGAGGCATGTTAGGGAGTGTGTAGTTTGTCAACAGAATAAGGAAGAGCACATGTTTCTTGCTAGTTTACTGCAGCCCTTACCCATTCCAGGCTGGAAATGGGAAAGCATTTCTATGGACTTCATCATTGGCCTACCATGAGTGTAGGGAAGAGATTGCATTTATGTGGTGGTAGATAGATTGACGAATTTTGATCACTTCTTTGCTATCCCTTTTACTTACACAGCAGCCCAAGTGGTAGATTTGTTCTTCAGGGAGGTTTTTAGGTTGCATAGGTTACTGAGATTTATTATCAGTGATAGGGATAGCAAGTTCATGAGCACCTTTTGGTGGGAGTTGTTCAAGATGTGCAGTAAAAACCTTACACCTACTATGAGCTACCATCCTCAGACAGATGGGCAGATGGAGATAGTAAATAAATGGGTGGAAGGTTATTTGCGAAACTATGTGACTACGTAGCAGAAAGCCTGGGTTAAGTGGTTACACATGGGGGAGTATTATTACAATACCATGCATCACATGACCATCAGGATGACTCCATTTATGGCATTGTATGGGTATGAAGCTCTAAGCTTCACGGATATAGTTTTGGGGGACAACAGAGTGCCTAAAGCTAAAGACCTATTGAAGGATAGTCAAGATATCCTGAGAGCACTCAAGGAGAATATACAATAGGCTCAAAATCAGCAGAAGTTATATGCTGATCAGCATAGGGTAAAGCACAATTTCAAGGTAGGGGACATGGTGTATTTGAGACTATAGCCATATAGGCAGTCATCACTCAATAAGAGTGGAGCAGAGAAGCTTAAGCCTAGATTTTATGGCCCCTACAGGGTGATTCAAAGAGTGGGCAAAGTCTCCTATGAGCTTGAGCTTCCAGAGGGTAGTCAGGTGCACAATGTATTTCATGTGTCTAGGCTTAAGAAAGCCATTGGTCAGGGTGTAGTGCCTTCTATAGACTTACCCCCTTTGGATGAGGAGGGGAAGCTCGTGTTAGAACCTGAGGCTATTCTAGACACCAGAGAGAGGAAACTCAGAAACAAGATAGTGAAGGAGTATTTGGTCAGATGGAAAGACCTGCCAGAGTAGGATGCTACATGGGAGAGTGAGCAAGTTATTCTGTAGGCTAGGCTGAGATTGCTTGAGGACAAGCAATTTCAAGGGGGCAGACTATAATGTCCCCACTTCAGTAGTTGGCTTACTCAATTTTAGGCGTACGTACTATTTTTAGTAAGTTAGCTGGACGTAGCGGAGGCCAATTTTGATGATTGGATTTGATACTCCTCACGAGAGCTTTCTGGTGAGCTATCACTTGCGCCATTCAGAGTCTAGTTGCTAGTATATTTTAATGCCTGAAGTGCTGTAAGAAGTAACATTTAACCCAATTGCAAGATATTGAGTGTTACTTTAAATGTTTACTTTATGAGGATGATACCCAAGGGAGACATAAGCAATATTTTAATGGATGGACTGTTGCACATCCTTTATCCCACATTGCTCAAGTGAGTTGAATCGCCCCTTGGAGAAAAGATAAAGGGAAGTGCTTGTGGCTTCTTTGGGCATGTTGGATAAGAAGAAAAGAATTGTTGCACTTGCAACTTATTTAGGCATTTGAGAATGTCCTTCTTATCTATAGCACTCTAGACATCAATCCTTGGGATTGGTCTTTAGAGTTTGTGCTCTCAGCCACTATAGCAGCCACACCACTGTACCAACCACACCACTATAGTAGTTATGCCACTGTAGTAGCCATGCCACTGTAACAGTCGTGCCACTGTAGCAGCCATGCCCCTATAGCAATCATACCACTGTAGCAACTCCATCACTGTGGCATCTTGTAGTAGCCAGGTGAGTTTGTAGATACAAGCCTGCATGAGTCTATATAAATTAGAGTTTGAGCCTGCAGATTCCATATATTTCAGCCTACAGAGTCCATAGATTTTAGCCTATAGAGTTCGTAGATTTCAGCCTGTAGAGTCCATAGATTTCAGCTTGCAGAGTCTGTAGATTTTAGCCTACAGAGTCTATAGATTTCAGCCTACAGAGTCCATAGATTTTAGCGTGTAGAGTCCATAGATTTCAGCCTGTAGAGTCTATATATTTTAGCCTACAGAGTCTGTATATTTTAGCCTATAGTGTCCATAGATTTCAGCCTATAGAGTCTGTAGATTTCAGCCTACAGAGTTTGTAGATTTCAGCCTGCAAGAGTCCATAGATTTCAGCCTGCATAGTTCATAGATTTTAGCCTGCAGAGTCCATAGTTCCCCTGGACGGAGAAAAAAATGAATGCACCTTCGACACTCACTGGGATATTCACTTAAAATGATGTTCATACGATCATCAAATTATTTATTGAGTTACCGTGTGATGGCATTGTACTCATTTTATAATTAATATAAATACATTGTGTCAATTATTTCAACTGTGTATATCTATGCTTGCCATTCTATATTTATGTTACATGGATTAGTCTTTGTAAAACACAAAAAAAAGCAATACCAACAAACCCTCCGGAGTCATAAGGAGTTCCTGCTGGGTTAGTTTTGGGTGCAACAGGGGTGCCCATTACAGTAGGTCCATCCTTAGTGAAGAGGAAGAAATATTTGACATCATTTTTTCCTTTAGTATCTACCAAAACCATGTTCCCATGTGCCTTTCTTCATGTACGTACCAAGCCCGTGCCCAAGTACGTAAGGTTCCATAGAATGTATGGACCCATAGTTATTCTGGTAAAAATGTTTCCTTAGCTCACCATATTATTTCACATGCCTCAAGATGAGGTTCAGGTGCTTTTATGACATTATAACTAAGTGTACCTCTAATCTTATTTTCATGGTGGAATCTATGATGTAGAGCAACTCACACTTGATCCCAATACAAAAGGTTCTCTTTATGCATATGCCATCACCTGGTGGTGGTGCCATGAAAAATGTGGTCTAATGACCTCATCCATTAATTTTTGGTACCATAGAAATGTTTGAGGCATTGGACAAAATAATGCACCTCCATTTGTCCTTGGAACTATGGGGCTTTATTAAGTCTCTCCAATGGTGGTCCCTCAAATGGTCCTCGCATTGATAAACCTATGAGGCACACAAATTTGTGATGCTTAAGAAGTTGGTGTGGGATGTTTTCATCTCTATTGATGGTGATGCAAAATCTTTTAGTGAACTCATAATCATCATGGGCCAAATAGTTGCAAACATTACATGTTGTATCTGAGATAATCTGGTTATCTATCCCATGAAGAATACCATCTGGTGTTGGATCATGTTGTTCATCATGTCGAGCAGTCACATTATACATATTGTTGATGTCTTCATCAGTGCTTATGGGCTTGATATAGGGTGGTCCTTATGCTTATTCTAAGGGTATTATCATACATTGATCAACATTCTCAAAGCTAATGTATTAGTTTTTAAAATCTTAAATCTATTTGATTTTCATAGCACCAGGGCCTTCTTAATAAGGTTGGGTAATCATCAGCCTCTGCCAAATCCAAAACCTCAAAATCTACTTTGAAGGGAACCCAAAGTATTTCAATAGTGGCATTTTTAAGGACTTTGATAGGGTGTGCATGAGTCTTGTTTGCCATGAAAAAGACATGAGGTAAAGGTTTCAAGGATGGACTAGACATTTTTTGCCATGCATATTCAGTGAGAACATTTAATTTAGCACCAGTATCTACTAGAATATCCCAGATTACCCATTTGTTGATAGCAACATTAACTAATATTTCTCTATCTTTTGGGGAAGTGGAACTAAGAATTTCATGATGTCAATCATGGTTTAAATATTGATCTTCACTTTGTCAATTTAATTGAGTGTGGGCCTTGTTTGGTAAGAAGGCTTGACCTTTAAACCAAGTGCTAGGTTGGGAAACAATTTCTTCATCAAGCATGTGTTTTCATAGTTCCTAAAAACTATCCCGCATTACTAGAGGTTTAGATTCCTTTTGCACCATGACATGCTTTGTGACATCCCTATCCTTAAGGTATTGAATCTTTCCTTGGAGCTCATGCATAAGTTCCATTGTATCCTAAAGGACATCCTTTTGCTGAAGTGTAGTGGCATACTTTCTAGCCTATGGTTCTTCCTAATGTACCTTTTCAACTGGGTTGGGTGTAGATTGTATCTGGCCCCCACTATGAGTAGTAATATTTACTTTCTATACAATAGGGATGGTAGGTTGAGCATGTCATTGTGGTTTGTCTATATAGGTCATACTAGTGCTTTTTTCATTATGATCCTTTGTGATGGATGCATATAAATCTGGATACTCTTCTAGTCAGTGGTCCTTTTTGTAGTAATCATAGGTTGGGTATTCTGGGCAATCCCTCTAATAGTGGTCTAGAGAACCACACTTATAGCAAGTCCTTGGGGGAAACTACCACCTCATCTTCATCCTCTTCTACACCCATGATATCCATCATTGTCTAAGGAACTAGTGACTGAGTCTTGGCACTTGCCGCATGCTCAAGCTTCATGAATATCAATAATTAGATGATAATCACTGGTGTTGTGAGTATAAGCATTATAAATATTACAATACATAGATACTTTAGTGCTCATGTACCATTGCAAGATTAGATAGGAGTGGACATCATGGCCATCATGAAAAATCTCTCAAGTTTGCTTTGAGATTGTGCAAATGTTCTTGCATGGGCAATTGTTTCTTGTGTGTCCTTTGGTTTCATAGTCAATAAACCAAACACCACTACATGTCTCATTTGCATTGTTTATTGATAATTTTTCAAGATAAAAAGCCATGGATGCTATTTGATCCTCCATAATGGGACTAATCCTAGTATCCATACTTCCAACCACTTCAACATGTAGGTCAGCCTCTAGAACCTCTCGTGCATTGGTGAAAGTTCTTTGTGACAAGGTCCATTAAAAAGGTAACAATAATCTCCCTACAAACCATTGTGCATGTTGAGTAGTATTGATTTCAAAGGAAAACTTATAAAGTAAGGTCTTGAACCATGCATCATATTCCCTTAAACTTTCTATAAGTCCCTACTTTAAGTCTTTCAACTCCGCTATACTCTATTGTTCAAACTCAGGAATATCAAATTTTTGTAGGAACGTTGCTTTGAGTTGGTCATAGTCAATCACTACTTGATGAGGGTCAAATTTGTGATACCATTTGTGTGTCTATTCTAAAAGGGTGGTTGTAAACTGTGTTGCCTTTCACTCAGAGGATGTGATGCCACATGCCCTCCAAATTAGTTCACACTTATGAACATGCTCGACTATATTTTCCACCCCACAGTACTTAGGTAGGTATAATGTCATTTCATAATAAACCATAGGTCATTAAACAAATGATTGCTAAGAAGATCCAACTCCTATTCCTAGAGGGGGTTTGCTTCCTCTAGTACTTCCTCTTAATCCTCCTCTAGCACCTCTAGTACCAACGCCCATGGGAAAAGGCATGGTAAAGGGTTGATTTCCTAGATTATGGCCTATATTCTAGCCTTGAGGGCCAGATCCTTTAGGGATTCCAAGTTCTACCATGGAATTCTCTTGAAAAGAGAGAGATATAGATTCTAAGTTATTGCCTAATGGCTTGGTCTCAATTTTCTTTATCTGTTCAACCTCTAAATCTGTACTATATGTATCCCAATTCCTTATATTTACTCTATTCAACTCAAAGGCATGAGTATGCACTATGGTGGGAGAGCCTGGTTGACTTGTATTGGGTTTGTCTCTGGCAATTTAACTTGTTTATTTATAAAATAAAAGTGGTAAAGGTTATGACCCATAAGTGATGGATTCCTCATGCACATCTGACTCAATGTGGCTCTTCACAATGCTCCTTGAGTGCTCCTAATCTCATCCTATACCACTAACTCCCATGATCCTTTGTTAGGCTTCATCATACTTCCATTTTCATAGTGCTCACTGGCTTACTACCATGTTGAACCCACAATCTTGAACCAGCTAGTAGTCTCCCCTCTAAATGTTTGGCTCATGCACATGAGATTTTAGCCTTTTATGGGTAGTGTTTCCAACCCAAGATCAATAATTAGCATCTTAATCTTGAAAGGAAATAACAAAATATATCATCCCCTTGGTTCTTGTAGAAAATTGAACTTTGCTTCGTCATGACATGAATATGTGGTCATGGCGTATTCTAGGATGTAACTATTCTGAACACCTTTCCACCAATAAACAACCACTTATGTCCAAGAAAATTTTAGTCATGCTAAATTCCTTTGCTTTTCTAGTGTCCATGACTATCTTCATCAAAGGTTTCAGGATCATCTTTGAGCATATGCTAAGATCCAAGAATGCAAAAGAATAAGGGCCTCAGAAAAGAAAGTCTCATACAATGAGCTATAGAGGTTTTCTTCTACCCACTATCATGTAGAAACTCCTAGTTCAAGATATGGAACCACAAAATTTTATTTGACACTGGTAATCCATTATTCAATATTCTCTAATGTAATGCACTCAAACATTTCCCATAATTGTGCTCCAATTGCTTCATGTCTCAAAAATGAAACCAAAATGTTAGGTTTTATCTTTAGGTTGTTGTTGAAGCCTCTTCCCAACAAGCTAATATGCTAGCCCTATCATGTGAGGTTTGATTCTTACACACTCACCCAACATGTGAAATGAAAGACCAGTTCTCTAAGACTTTGAAACATGACATGCATTTACTCATTTCTTTTCAAAAAAATATCCTGCTATATTTTCTTAATGGATTATACTACCATCACTATACAAATATAAAAGAAAAGAAATCATGGCTTCATTTACTTAACACATTTAAATATTCAACATAGTCCATTGCTCAAAATACCATATGATAAACATTGAATTCTTATTAAGCACTTATGGATTACAAAACAAAATGCTCTATATCTCTTCAAAGGTTCACACACCAATCTCCCCCACAAATGCTTACAACAGGGGTTTTTACACTTTCTTTTCCCTATCCAAGTGTTAAGTTCCCAACCCAAAATGGACACATGGCACACAAACTCACAACAAGCTAAGAGTCATTGCTCTTACAATTAATTGTTCCTATAGAATCAAGCCTTTGCACCCCTAGATGCCTACTCTATGTTATACATTTGTTTTCAAGTGTTCTATTCCTCATAGGCTGTACAAGGCCTTCTATCAATGGGGTCGAAGTGTCTTATTTGATTTATTCTTCAAAATACTTCCATGTTCCTCATGCTTCACTTCCCTCAAGCTCCCCTAGTCTTTTGCTTCTTGTTATGGATCCTTTATTCTCAAGTTCCTCATGTTACGTTCTCTTGACTAGGTCCTCTAATGTTGGGTCTTTCATGCCATTATCTTTCCGCATCCTTCAACTCTCACACTACTAGTCTCATGCCATGGTCCTCCTATTCCATGGTTCTTGTGTGCCATACTGGTACTTATATAAAAGTGGACAATGGTCCCTCCGTGCTGCTCGCCAAAATAAAAAAATAATTGGTTAAATTGAGAGGTCAACAACCTAGATGTCATATAAGTAGTGTAATAACCATACCTGAACCACTAAAATTGATATAAAAATATGGTCTCTAGATGAATAACTAAGGAATGAGCTTGTCAAACATGTGGTGATATAAGTAAATATTTCCTCTATGTCCACACTACCCTACCCAGTCTATGCCTAGCCATATGTTAATGGCTTCTTAGGGTCCCAAACATGTCTCTAACCTATTGGTCACTCAATGGAGATATGCTCCCAATCTTAGAACATCAGTACTATCAATGCTCTAATGTTGAATCCTCCTCTGTAAGCCACAATGTGAAGGTCCTTGTATAGTTACACCAGGACAATTGACCCCCATGCAAACTGTATGGCCTCATCCATCATGTTGTGAATGATGCCTTTGAGTCCCATATGAAAATACCTATTTCTCTTGTTAGGGAGCAAGATGCCACTGATAATAGCCATCAAAACTATGACCTCCATGTCAATAATTATTGGCAGTGAAGGATTGCCAGGAGCTAGGTCATTGAGACATATATCTATGTATGTCTCAAGAATATCTATGTCAACCTTCCCATGATCTATGGGAATAACCTGAGAGATAAGCAAGTCATCAAGTATAACTTTGTACTATGTTGGATCAGTCTATAATATCCTCTATCCTCTCATCGATAGCTTGAGGGTATGCTAAGTATCTTCAAGAGTGACTTTTGCCTCTCTAGTAGGTAGGTGAAAGGTTTAGGTCTCACTATGCTATCACTCTACCAACACACTTAAAATAAGCTCAATCCACATGAATGACAAGCATCTATGCCACATCATACAAATCAAAAGCCTATGGAAATCTGGTCATCTCCACCACCCATATCTATGGTGTGCATAAACAGTGGGAGCATCGCTTCCATGTTGTTATAATAGCCAACCACTCCTAAGATTACAAATAGATTAGCATCAAACTAACTCTATGATATTATCTAAAATTATGCCTAGCATGCCAAGCTTATTTTCCCCTCTTTTATATGTTGGACCTTTTATGGGTCCCTTAAGCCAAGTATTTTTCCTTCTAGGGTGAATTCACTATTTTGGCAAATTTTCATCATTTTAGATGAAATCATCATTTTCATTTTTCACAAAAATTATAACTTCAACCAAAAATAGGTAAAATAACTATTTCAACTATTTCCAAATTTTTTTAATGAAACCACCATTTTTAGGAATGGGGACTTCATATAAAGTCACTGATTTCCTTAGTGAAGCTGCCATTTTGCCTAAAACACAAATAGAAATTTTGCTGATTTTTTCCCCAAATCTATTAAGTAATGAGCAATAAATGATGTAAATGACAAAAGTGAGATTACATAATAGTGTCTCATTATGTGGTGGTCGTGTGTGCTCTCTCACTTGGTTATAAACATGACAAAGTGATTCTCCATTTGCCATTTTTATTAGCTAGATATCTTAGAAAACTAGAGCTCAAATCTCAAGTGGGATAAGGTGAAAATGAATTGCTTTTTGCCCCATGGGTGAATATATAGCCTAAATTTTTAATTTTAACCCCTAGTGCCTAAAGTTATTTTTGCTTGCTTTAGATGTGTATTTTTCACCTTCATGGTCCATTTTATGTGTCATTTGATCCTACATGCCTTATTTCTCGACCCTTTTATACCCAAACTATCTTATTGGGCCTCTTCCAAGACCTATTTAACAATATTATTTTTATACCTATACCACATGTTTTTATGAGCGTGCATCTTTGTACTCACAGTTAGGATAGAAACATATTGTTATTCTTTGTTAGCTCATCATAAATTTTTTTTACGAGTTTTTTACATAAGTTCCCTTTACCAATTTGCATAAATGCGATAAATTCTTTTTCAATTGATCAATGATATATTTTTCCTTTTTTGGGCAAACTCATTTAAATCACATGATTCAATATACAAATGATTATAACTGCCTTTGGGAAAATCATTCTTTTTCTGACTAATTTAATGATTATAACCACCTTTGGGAAAATCATTATTTTTCAACCCATCTACTCTACCAATGCAAATGCATGTGCCACTAATTATAACCACTTTTGGACAAATTAGTGTTATTCCCACCATTTTTTACTATAACCACCTTTGGGAGAATTAGTATCCCACCATTTGTTATTGATTATAACTGACTTTGGGCAAATCAGTGACTCAATAACCATTACTAATTATAATCACCTTTGGACACATCAGTAATTCCATCCCCATTTCCACTAGATTGTGTCATTCTCTTCATTTCAAGGGAATGTTCAACGACTCTATTTTGTCACCTGCTCCCTCAAGGGGGCATCAAGGGCTAATCAAATGCCTTTTTGGGCATGATTCTTAATCAATTTTGCATTCTTTGAAAAGATGTTACTATTCTTATGTCTTGCAACACTTTCTCAAATAGGGGTAAACTATAGCCACTCAATTTTGACCACTTTCATGCCTAAACCAAGACTCAGATCAATTTCTAGTAAATGATGCAATTGAAGTCTAGAAATCACCTAGATTGGCCAAATTTATTCGTGTAAGGGATTTAATTAATTAAAAGCATGGTGAGTCTTGTTTATTTAGGGTGTTATCCTGCATGCACCTATAACCTAGTTTGGTTTCATCCCTAGTCAAATTGTGACTTAGCAAATTAATGTTATTATCCTATTGAGCTATTAATGCAAAACATTTAAAATAATTATCAAAAGCCAAAAATCACTAATCAAGATTAATTAAAAATCAAATCTCAATTAACTTTCCTGAGTAAAAATTTCAAGTTGAATTAGTGAATTTCATTTATCTAAATAGGAAATTTTCAAAAAATATGAAGTTGAAGTCAAGGGAGCTAATAAAGTGATTTATTAATTCTTAAAATTCAGAAAAGGTGAGTCGTAACCTCATAAATATATAAAGTGAGTTGTAATGGATCATAAATATCTAAAAATGAGTTGTCAAGCCTTCATAATTGTTTTGACCCAACTTAGGGTTAGCCTAACTCAACCTAGGTTATTTTAGACTCAACCAAAGTTAGAACTAAGCCTAACCTCCCTAAGGTTAGAGTTAGTTTTGAGACCTAGAAATACAAGTGACCTCACTCTACTCAAACAAGATTTTGTGGGTAAAGTTATTTTGTAGGAATGCCTTCAAGAAGCCATCAAAGTAATGTCATAATCTCAAATTTATACCAAGCTTCATACCAAGCCAAGCCAAGCCATATGTGGCCATTGGAGAAGTGATACCAAGATGGATAAAATCATTGATCAATGTTTCTAATGCTATAGATCGAGTAAGAACATCTACTATGCCAACAAGTGGATACTAATTTCAACAAGGGAGGTAAAATTATTGTGTTTTTATCTCTTATTTGTGGTTTTATCCATTATGTTATGCTCTCTCTAGTTCTTAGGTAAGAGTGTTTAGTTTCATTGCATTGTTATACTTGAATTTTTACTTGATTCACTAACAAGGAACTAATCAACATTTGTGTGCTCTTCAAAATCTTAAGATACAATATTATCTTAAAGAATTTGAAGTAAGTATGGCTTGAAAAAATAAATAAGGGAAGGGCCCAAGATAAGATTGAATTTGTGAAAAATGAAGATTATTTGAGTGAGACACAAAAATTATTGGATAAATTATTTACTATCAATGACAAAAAAATAAATTAAAAATCAATGCATTAAAGTTATCACTTAAAAAATTCATTTCAACATTAATAAATCGCACATCTAGGGATTTGACTTTTGATTTAGTCTTTCAAAACATTATAAGGATGTCAATGACGCTTTAAAATAATATATACATTTTCTAAAAAGGATACTTACTCGTGTGAGTTTATTCAAAAACCAAATAATATTCTAATGTCATACGAATTAAAGAGACTATCTTTATGGAAGAAGGTACAGACTTTGAAGAGGAACATAATTGTTGTGAAATTGAAGAATATATTGGTCTTGTAGGTAAAAATCCATAAGTGTCATTTAATCTCAAATTTGAGTTAAAGGAAGGACAAATGTGTTTGATATGTCATGATGAAACTTCAGGGATAGATTACATAATATGGATGAAAAAATTGATAAGTGGGGGTTTTATAGATATTTCAATTATGGTTGAATTAAATGTTCCTAAGAATAGAATAAAAAATTATATATATATATATATATATATATATATATATATATATATATATATATATATATATATATATATATATATATATATATATATATATATATATATATATATATATATATATATATATATAAAGAATGTTTGACAAAGGAATGGATACCTATTCCTAATAATAAATAAATTTTATTTGTTAAGTGTAACAATATGGTGTATTCATAGAAGACAAGAATTAAAGATGATAAGGAAGTGACACTATGGATTCACTAAATCTAACTAATGGATATCTTACAAAAATATATCAAAGGATAGGTTTCCAAGGCCACTAATCAAATGTCATCATAAAATAACCTTAGTTATGTCTTATAATATGATAACTAGAAATTAACTAATCTACTAAATGAACATACAAGATTATATAGGAAATGAACATGTAATATAATCTAGTGCTCACCAAATCTTGTGGAGAAAAGGGGGAAGACAATAAACAAGAAAATATAATTATATTCAAGATAATATAAGATTTATCTACGCAAGGAGAGATACAATTCAATCCATTAATTATCTAATTATCAAATGATTAGCTAGGAATAATCACCTTATTGAATTAAACCAGTTATGCCTCAATCTCTACCTTGGCTAATGGTACTTTGAAATAGGGTATTGTGTTTTGTAAGGGTCACAAGGATAAATCATCTATAGGATAGAACACTTATCTTATTAGATAGAGAAAGTAAAGGACATGAGGAACCATGTATAGTGTCATGTCTAATTGTAAAGTGAATACATTATTATTAATCAATGATATTACTAATTGTGGAATTAACTGTGTAACATTTATTTATTTTAAAAAAAATCTTGTAAATAAATACTATTTTCTAACTATAATTTTAAAGAACATTAATAAAAATAAATTTCATAATTAATGTATTTTAACATAACAAGTGCAACAAAAATAAATTTTATTGAAATAAAAATTAAATAAATAATTTATTTATTTAATTATTAAAATTATTTTATTTGTTAATTAATTAACTAGCTAACTAACTAACTATTTAGTTAATTAGTTAACTAATTAAGTAATTAATTTGTTAAGTATTTAACTAATTAATTATAGATAATTTATTTAGTTATTTACTAACTAATTTAATTAATTATTTATTTAATTGATCAATTAATTAATTTATTAGTCATAATAATATAAAATATAAAATAATATAAATTTACAATTAATGAGTCCCATTTATTTGAAATATTCTTAGATATTAGAGAAGCAATTAATGAGTCCCACTCAATTAAAATAAAGAAAATCAGGAGATAGATAGTCCTAAAATCCTTTATAAGTCTTAAGTTTTTGAAATGCTCTTTCTAAGAGAGAATTTGATTTAATCATTGATATCTTAAATATTTTATGCTTTCACAGTCCATACGCAGTGAATAAATAGCTTTTGAAAAAAATAAAAATTATTTAACTCGATGCTTCGGATCATCACTCGTGATCCTTCATCAAGAGAACAAAGGATTAATCCTTTATTCTCCTTATCAAGGGTCACATGTGGTGATCCAAAACATCGATTTAAATAAAAAGACATAGTTTTCTTCCAAAAGCTATTTATTGACATTGATATTTTACCTAGTTTAGAATCGAAGTCAAAAGCTCACTACAAGATAACAACAACACAAAGTTTTGAGTTGAAATCCCAATTAAAAGAAATTATTTCAAAAGGTTTGATCCATCCAAGTGTATTCCCATGGGGTTTGACATTAGTTTTTAAAAAAAAAGGATAACACTCTTAGATTGTGCCTGGATTATAGGATGTTGATTAAAAACCACTATTAAGAATATGTATCCCTTGCCATGCATATATGATATTTTTATCACTTGAAAGAGTATATTATCTTTTGAAAGGTAAATTTGAGATTATGTTATCACCAAATATGGATCAAAGAGGAAGTTATACCTAAAATAAAATTTATAACTCACTATGGACACTAATATTTCATTGTCCTTCCATTTGGACTGATGAATGCACCTATTATGCCCTTAACCTATAGTGCATCTAGAATTATGTGTGGTCAACTTGTGACTTACACACCTTCATATTATCTTGTTGTATTTCTCTATATTCTTAGTATGATCAGCCTATGGAATAACCTTGGCTAAGTAGAGTATATATATGAGATAGTGGTTAGTCTTTTATCATTCTATTGCACATTATGTTCTTATTGTATTGTTGTGGAGGTTGCCCCCTTGAAGTGGCTCAGTCATAATATTCAAGTATTCTGCTCTTTTGCTAATTATTGTTGTGAATCTATTTATTCTTCTCTTAATTCTATGATATATAATTCTATTATAGGGTAATTTTTTTAGTGGCTATTCTTTATTAATTCATGAATATTTTGGTTTTATAAATTAGCATTTGGATATTTTATTGGGTGGTGAATAATGTGAATTTGCCTAAATTATCTATATGTAAGTTAATTTTCTAGATCAACTCACCTACTATTTAAAATAAATTTCATACATATAAATATAATTTTCCATTCCATTGAGAGTCAATATGAGATTATTCACCATTATATGTAATATATTATCATTTGAGGACCAAAATTACCAAGCATATAGGCATACTTACCATTCAGAGGTGCTTGTGTCACTCTCCAACATAGATGTCACTTCCTTGCAACATTATCACCCATTAGATAACATAAATTTCATTTGGTAGTGCAACTATCATTCGATAGTGTAGTTATTATAGGATAACTATGGTGCCATGCAATAGATATGTTGTCAAGTGACACCTACGTTATCAAACAACATCAATGTTATTAAGATAAATGATATCAAGCGATAATAATGTTATTGAGTGATAGTATTGTTGTTGAGTAACAACAACATTATCAAGCAACAATATAAATGTTGAATGAAATTAGACCTATCATTCAAAAAATTATGATTATCATGTGACAACATTCCTATCATTCAATAGTAAAGGCTTATCATCCAAGAAAACTAATACCATATATCTGTGAGTTTTCTATATATTCACACATTAACATACCTTATATAGTAAGTTACGTTTCACGTGTAAATTCACCTACTTGACTAAACATCAATTTTTAACTTTCACCATACTTTCAAAACACATACTTATAAATTTGTCAAAAAAAAAAACTAAGTTCATTTTTATATGGGCCACTAAAATTTATCTCATTCTATTGTTATGAATCATCTAAGTAATTTCATTACAAGTGGTATCAAATATTTGATTTGGGAAATTTTATATGATACAATTTTTTTCAAGTCTGGTGTCTTGAGTATTACAAGCCAAAAAAACATAACTTGTGATCTAGGAGGAATTGAATTTTTCTATCACCGTAGTTTTATTCATGATGTTTTTAAAATAAAAATAAAAAACATTTTTTCAAGTAAAAAATTTAGATTTTGTTTACCTTATGAAAATTGGCAAACATTGGATTCATCTTTGTGCGATGATCGTAATGGTATATTATACAAGTACACATTTTTGGATCAAAATTTTTCACCCTTATGTATATTAGTAGTCATTGATTCATCCTATCAAGGTGATTGCAATGATATCATTTTTTGACATATTTTTTTTGGTCATGACCCTCTTAGGGTTTGTGTATAGTAAGGCCTAACACCTGTGGTCATGGGAAAGGGAAAGAAACACCTAAAACTCCTCACTAAGATGACATAGAGTTAGAAACTTCTAATCAAAGTATTTTGAAGACAGTTCAATAACTTAAGTCAAAATTATAAGGTGTGGTGTAGAAAGATGATTTTGATGTGGTTAAAGGGGACCTCATAGTGCTAAGAGTGGACTAGAACAACTTCCAGTATCAATTGCAATAAGTCACTAAGTAATTGGCTAACTTTTCAACTCAACAATAACAAAATCACCCTCCACCACTTCAGTTTGGTTCTTCTCCTCCAAATAATCACAATGCCAACCATGGTACAAAACAATTGTTACCAAAAGTGGATTTACACAAGTTTTATTGTAATGATCCACTCACATGGATTAGTCAAATTGAAAATTTATTTGATGTACATCAGACTCCCTGTTCACAAAAGTTGGTCATGGCCTCTCTATATCTGGAACTTGAGTAGTTTATTTTGTATCGATGGTTGTGTTCCTAAAATAAAAATAAGGGTCTCTTGGTTTCTTGGTCTATATTTCATGAAGAGAAGTAGCTCCACTATCACAATAGTGTCTCAGAAAACTACTTCATTCAACTAGCCAAATTGCACCAAACTAGGATGGTAAAGGACTACATTCATCAATTTTAGAATCTCTCCTTACGTGTGGTAGACATCACTGAATAAAATATAATTGACCTATTTTTGGGTGACCTCAAAGATAAAATTCAATTGGAGGTTCACAAATTTCATCTTAGTATTTTATCTTAAGCCATACCAAGGGCATGTCCAATTAGGAAAAAGAATTGATAAAATGAAGACCTTTTACTAATGTGTGTGAATGTGTCTTTCCAACACCATCATTTCCATAACCTACTAGATTGACACTTCAAAAATTTCAAGAAAAGCGCGTAAAAGTTTCACATTTTGGATGCAATAATAAATGGAACAAAGGACATTGATGTGCTAAAATGAATTTGTTTTAGATTGAAGGCACCAATGAGGAGGAAGAAGATGATGAGGCTTCAGGGGTAGGTTCAGAAGAACCTAAGGATGAATCTAAATATTCTCAACCTACTATTCCCTGTCATGCCCTTTCAAGCATTAATACTCCTCAAACTCTTAAGGTTATGGGTTTCCCTAAGAAATAGAAGGTGATTTTGTTACTTGACTCTGGGATTACACATAACTTCATCAACAGTAAGTTGGATACTCATTTGAACTATTTCATTTACCCAACACCAAAATTTTAGGTCATGATTGCAGATGGTGGTATAATCAACTCTTATGGAAAATGTTTTAGCATTAATATTGCAATGAGAAACTACTTGCTATATTCCCCTATGTTTGTTATTCCCATGGGAGGAGCTGACATTGTTTTAGGAGTGTAGTGGCTCACCACTTTGGGCACTATTGAGATGATTTTCTAAGAACTATTCATTAGCTTTCATTCAGAAGGCGTGACTGTTGAACTGTATGGATTATAGGCTAAATATCCTTGTTAGTTCCCATCAAATGATGAAGATTAATAGAAAAGATGCAGAAAGATTTGTGGCACACTTATTTTCCATATAGGTTCAACCCACCAATAAGTCTACACATCTTGATTTACAAAGGATGTTGGATGGCCATTATGTTATTTTTGGTGACATGCCAAAATTACTTCCTCCAAGTTGTGCACATGATCATGCCATCGAGATCATTCCAAGAATTACACCAGCCAACATCAAACTTTATAGATATCCCTATGCCCAGAAGAGTGAAATTGAAAATATGGTATAGGATATGTTGGAGCTAGGAATCATCCAACACAGTCAAAGTGAATATTCCTCCCTAGTGGTCATGGTGCAGAAGGAGGATAGTTGGAGGGTGTTCCCATACTATAGAGAACTCAACAATTACACCATTAAAAATAAGTTTTCTATTCTAGTAATTGATGATTTTATAGATGAATTGCATGGTGTTATTTATTTTACCAAGTTAAACCTTTCCTCTAGGTCTCATCAGATTCACATTTACAATGAGGACATACCTAAAATAGATTTTAAAACTCATGAAGGCCATTATGAAATTATGGTCATGCCTTTTGGCCTAAAAAATTAACCATATACATTTTAGAGTTTAATGAATACTATTTTTAGGCTGTGTTTTAAAATTTTTGTATTTCTATAATTTGATATCTTCATCTATAATAAAAATTAGGAAGACCATTTAAAGCATGTGAAACAAGTACTTTCAATTATAGAACAACACAACTTTATGTCAAACCTTCCAAATGTGTTTTTTGTGTCAAAAATGTGGAATACTTGGGTCATATTTTTTCACATGGAGTAAAAGTTGATCCTAAAAAAATCCAAGTGATGATGGAGTGGCAGGTTCCCAAGATCCTCAAGAACCTTTGAGGATTTTTTGGGCTAACTGGTTACTATCACATGTTTATCAAAAATTATGGTAGTATTGTAACCTCAATCACCTATTTTTTTGAATAAATACTCCTTCCAATGGATTCATTTAACTACCAAAGCATTTGAAAATTTAAAAATGGCTATGTGCATAACTCTAATTTTGGTTACTCTTGATTTTTCAAAAAATTTTGTTGTGGAATGTGATGCATTGTGATATGGCATGGGGTCTATAGTCATGTAAGAAGGTAGACCACTAGAATTTTAAATTCACCAATTGAATGGAAATAATAGGCTCAAACCAATCTATGAGAAAGAGATGATGGCTATTATGCATGTAGTGAAACAATGAAGACCTTATCTAATGGGTCATCACTTTCAAGTAAAGACTAATCATGATAGCCTCACATATTTTTTGGAGTAATGATTATCATTTGAATAAAAATAAAAATGGGTGACTAAAATTTTAGGATATTATTTTGAAATAATGTATAATAAAATAAAAGAAAATGTGGTGGCAGATTCCCTCTCCTAACGGGATGAATTAGTTGAGGCATTGTTATCCACCATAACCATGTGGCAGACAAATTGGCTAGACAAAGCAAGATCTAAATGGGAGAATGGCATTGCTATTAAGGATTTGATTCAAAATCTTCTACAAGGTTCTTACAAATCTATAAAATTTACATGGAAGGGGAACACATTATGGTATTGTTGTCCCCCAAAAATATCACTCATTTTTGGGACAACATTTGAACTATTTTGGTCCTACATACCAAAATGCTCTCTTCCCCTTTCAAAAATTGTTCTGAGCTTTTAGAATCTTCATTCTTCAATCTTTTCAAAAATATACGGACTCTGTAGGCTTGAAACTATGGACTCTGCAGGCTCAAATCTACGAACTCTATAGGTTCATTTCTACAGACTCCGCAAGCTAGATTTCTATGGACTCTTTCAAGGTTAGAAAAAACTACGGACTTAGTTTCTACGGACTCTGCAGGTAGGTTCATTTCTACAGGTTCAAAGGCTTCTGCAGGCAAGTTTAATCAAAAGAATTAGTTTCCAACACTTAGTCATTTTAAAGATTGGTTCAGCGCCTTGGTTCAATAAAAAATGTCCATTGGCAAGCATCTAAGTAAGGATCAAACCATTGAACCATTGAACCGTTGAACCTTGAACCATTTTGGTTCAACGGGTTCAACGGGTTCAAAGGTTCAACGTCATCGGCAAGAGTTAAGTGCTTTGTCAAAGGTTCAATGGTTCAATAGTTTCAATGGCCATTTGGTTCAATGTGTTTGGTTCAAGAGAATAAAGGACTTAGCCACATAAAGGGATTGAACTGATTGAACCATTGAATTGTTGAACCAAAGTTCGTTCAATCGATCGATTCAATCGACAGGTTCAAGGGAGTGCCCCAAGGCTGAAGGAACAAATGCCCTTGCAGAGGGCAGGTAACATTGGTTCAAGGGTCGAAGCAACTGATCGAAAAGATAGAATTCCTTTAGATTTGTTCAAAGGCTGACAGAGAACATTTCCTTCAAACTTTTTGTTTGAACGAAATTATTAAGAGAAAGAGCCGTTAGAATTATTTCCAAAGTATTTTTCGTAGGAAAATGACCAAGGCAGAGCCTGAAGGAATTCCTTTAGACTTTTGTCTGAAGGAAAAGCCCAACTGAAGAGAAAAGCCCACAAAAAAATGCTCGATGGAAAAAGATGAAGTGTAGAGCGGAAGCTACCACGTGTCATCTTCCATAGGACCTCCAAAGGTTTCTAAAGCTTCTATAAGTTAAGCGGAATACGTCATGTGTCCTGTTATGACTCAGCAAAATGTGATAAGTGTTTTCATCCATGTTCCCCTTTTGAAGAGACATGTCATGGATCCCATTTTTTGTAAGTTTTGAATGAGTTTCATAACAGTGGAACTTGCCACTTGTCAAAGACGCAGAAAGGACCCCCAAAGACTT
Source organism: Torreya grandis (assembly GCA_037957365.1). NCBI lineage: Eukaryota > Viridiplantae > Streptophyta > Pinopsida > Cupressales > Taxaceae > Torreya > Torreya grandis. Next base: position 1,613,883 of record JARHVA010003912.1, read on the forward strand.
AGACAAGAAGGGTTATAAAGGACAAAGAAGCAACATGGATGATTCTAAAGGCAAGTTTAATTAAAGCGATGGTTTAACTAGAGAGCAAAGAAGTTCTTAAGCAGTGAAGAGAGGAGCGAGACCAAAGGACTAGAAATATCTTCAAAAGAGTTCTTTCTAGTAGGTGAAATAGTGGATCAAGTAGACTTCTGAGCACACCAAATCAAGGACGCAAGCCTATTTTTATTCATGAAGTAATGGTGAATTAGAAAGATGTGAAAACATCAAAGAAAGGACCAGATAGTCCATACCAAGGAAGAGACATTAGGTGAATGGACACACCATAGTTGAGGCAATGTGTTGTTCTGAGCATGGTCCCTCCAGATAGAACTAAAGGCACATTGAAGACGTTGATTGTAGCATGGGCCTTTTTCATGAAAACAAGTGCCCAAGTCTTTCTTAGAGCACTATATATTGTAATATCTCATTTGTTACAAGGGAGATCTTCCCATTACCAAAAGCAAAACTCTACCCAAATTGAAAGGCAAATATTGGGACTTTGAACTCAGATTGTAGTTCATATTATTTTATTTGAATGAGAAAGCAAGTGACTTACAGACTTTGTGTAGTTATAGTTTGTGCTATTTTAGGAAATTGTTCTTATGTCTATTTCCTAAGAGCATTCTTGTTTATTTGATCTAACAAGCAGAACTAGCGGAAGTAATCAAGAAGGTGTCCTGAAGTCAGTTGTGGAAGACTTTATGCTATCTGCAATTGTCTTTAGTGTGTGTTTTTATTTTATATTTCTATGTAAAGGATCTTGAGATGACTTTATGACCCCATTATTCTTCATATCTCACTCTAGGGTAGTCAAGGTGGAGACTTTGTGCTACATCTTAGATTTTTGGTTACTTTGGACCCTGTTACCCCATTCCTTGTTACCAGAAAGAGTCCTGCTATTTGCAAGAACAAGCACTTCTGAAAGAAGAGAAGTGCCTTCTATTGCTTCACCAAGATTTCTACTATCTAGAAAGGGATCTGGCTCTTGGCTAAATGTTACTTCTAAAAGAAGAGAAGTGCCATCACCAATCACCTAGGATTCCTCCTCTGTCTGTGAGCATCATCTCTGAAAAAAGAGAGATGGATGGTTTATCCCACCCCTGTGTCTTACTTTCTGCTTATTTATATAGTATATAGCCTATGCATATTTAATAGGGAACCTCCCCTTGATGAGAGGAGAGATTTGTCTCTGGTTGATGTAGTAAAGCTGCACACCTGGACGACCAATCTTCTTATGTTGTGGTGATAGGAACTATTTTGGTCACCAGTTAGCTGGCCGACAAAATATTCACCCAACAGGTATAAAAATATATTATACCTCTGTAAGCATTCTCTCCTCAAACATAAACTTCTTTAGGAAATTCATGCTTCTCCATTGGGAGGCAACTCCAAATTTTTGAAAACATATCATATAATCAAGCATGATTTATTTTGTGAATGACTCAAGGGGATGTCTAGAAATATTTGGTTGAATGCATGACATGTTAACAAAATAAAGGCAAAACCATTAAGACCCTATGTCTTTTTCAACCTTTATCCATCCCTAGCTAATGTTGGGAGGAGGTTTCCATGGATTTCATTATGGGGTTACCATGGTCTAAGGGTAAAAATGTTATCATGGTAGTTGTGTATTGACTCACAAAGTATTCTCATTTTTGTTCCTTATCACAACTATTTGTTTTCAATATAGCAGCTCTACTTTTTTCAATATAATTTAGAAAATATGGGTATTCCAAAGATCATTGAAAGTGACTGAGATCTCATATTTATTAGTAATTTTTAAACTAAATTATTTGCATGTTTTGGCACCTAGTTGGCTCATACCTCATCCTATCATCCTCAATTTGATGGGAAAATAGAGGTAGTCAACAAATGTCTAGAAGGGTATCTTCATTTTTTTTTCTAACAAATAGGATAAATGGGTTCATTGGCTATCACTTGTTGAATTGTGGTATAACACTTCTTTTCACACTTCTTCTAATATGTCTCCCTTCATGGCACTATATGGGTATCACCCACCATCCATAACTTCAGCTTTGATAGTGTATTTTATGATTTGAGCTATTGAGAAACACATTCACCATCAATAGGAGGTGCTAGTTAGTTTGAAATAAAATTTAGCAATGGCACAAAATAGAATGAAACAACAAGAAGATCAACATCGCAGTGAGTGGCATTTTACACATAGATGATTAGGTCTTTATGAGTTTACATCTACATAAGCAGATGTCTCTGAAGCAATAGAAAAAGGATAACAAGATGTCACCTAAGTATTATGGCCTTCATCAGATCTTGCAAAAAAATAGTAGTATGTCTTACAAGTTGTAATTACTTCCATCCACTCACATACATTTGGTATTCCATGTATCTTTCCTGAAGAAGGTAATTGGACATAGAAATTCCACTCAAACTAAGTTATCTAAATTAAATGAAGAAGGTCAAGTCATTTTAGAACCTGAAGAGATATTTGGGATGCACATTAAGAAACTATGGACCAAAGCCATTAAAGAGTATTTGATAAACTAGAATAACCTACATTCTGAAGATGAAACATAGGAGGATGAAGCATTCCTAAAACAACATCTTGGTTTGATTCAATGTTAAGGACAATGTTGTTTTGAATGGGAGGGGCATGTTACACCCTTAACCTATAGTAGATCTAAGGATATGTGTGGTTGACTTGTGGCTTACACACCTTCATATTATCTTGTTGCATTTCTCTATGTTCTTAGTATGGTCAGCCTATAGAATAATCTTGGCTAAGTAAAGTATATATAGAAGGTAGTGGTTAGTATTTTATTAGCATGTTATGAATTTTGTTCTTATTGCATTGTTGTGGAGGTTTCCATCTCGAAGTGGCTCAATCATAATATTAAAGTATTCTAATCTTTCACTAATTATTTTTGTGGATCTATGTATTTTGATTTTAATTCTATGATATATAATTCTACTATTGTGAATCATCTAAGTAATTTTATTACATCTCCTAAAACATTCATGAACCTAATGAGTAGTATGTTTAGAGATTATTTGGATGGCTTTGTGCTAGTTTTATTAAATGAGATTTTGGTTATTAAAAAAATATAAAAGAACACATGCAACATCTAAATCTAGTTTTACAACATTGAAGACAACAAAAATTAAATGGTAAACTGTCAAAAATATTCTTTATTTTAGAAAAAAATGTAGTCTCTTTGTCATATAATCTTAACATAAGTGATTTCATTGGATCCAACCAAGATAATGTCCACTATGGATCATCCCTCTCCATACAATGTACATGAATTTTAAAGCTTCATGGGTGTGGAAGGATGCTATATAAATTTTTTGGAATAATTTTCTAGTGTAGGAAATATGTTTGCATCCTTGTAGAAAAAGGACATGAAGTTCATTTGGTTTGATAAATGTGAAGAATATTTTCAAATTCTTAAGGAAAATCTAACCATCACTCCAATTTTAAGGATTATTGATCTTAATGAATATATTTTAGTCACCACAAATGGATATGGTGAAGGATTAGGTAGTGTTTTGGTGCATGAAGTCCAATTTGTTGCCTATAAGTCACAAAAACTAAAGCAATATGAGATAAATTTATCATCACATGATTTGGTACTTGTATAAATTATTCATGCACTACAAATTAGGAGAAATTTTGTTTTAGGAAATAATTTTGATCTTAGGATAGATAATTTGGGACTCAAATTAATCTTCATTCAACCCAACCTTAATACAAGGCATAAGTGATGGTTATATTTTATGAGTGATTATGAATTTGACATTGAACATATAAAGTACAAATAAAATATAGTGGAAGATGACCTTAGGTGAATTAGATATAAAAATTCTATGGAAAATGTAAGAACCACTTTTCAATAGAAGATTTTGAGTCAATTACCTTCACATGAGTTTTATTTTAAGGTCAAGGTAGCCCTAGAAGCTGATAGCCAAGATCATAGGCATGAAGGCTATCAAACAAATGGAGGTGGACTTATTTGATTCAATGGATGAATATACATACCTAACCTTAGTGATTTTCATATCACATTTTTAGGAGGAACATGCAACACCTTACTTAGGTCACCTTGGTGCATCCTAAATGAAGGCAAGCCTTAATTTTTTTAATATTTGGTTGGGGCTCAAAACAAATGTTATACATGTTTTGACATGGTGTTTGGAGTTTTAGTGGGTCAAAACTAAGCATGTGCACCTAATAGGTTATTTATATCCTGATGAGGTTCATGAATGGAAGTGGAAAGTTATTAGCATTGATTTTTTCCAAGGACTTCCTATGTTTAAGAACAAGCATTATATGATTTTGGTTGTAGTGGAAAAAATAAAAAGGTTATGTATTTTATACATGGGAATTTTACAAATGTTGAACCTATTTTAGAAAAAAAATTGCTTAGGAAGTGTTTGGATTGAATACAATACCAAAATATATTATTTATGACTATGATTCTAGGATGACATCTCTATTTTGGTAGACTTTGCATGTAACTTTGGGAAAAATGTTGAAAATTATAGTACAACCTATCACCTAAAGATAGATAGTCAAATAGAGTAATTAAATCAAGTTTGTGGAAGATTTACTTCATTTTTACTATATGGATCATTAGTAAAAGTGGGAAAAATATTTATCTCTAGTAGATTTTTCCTATAATAACTTATATTATTCTAATATTAACATAACACCATTCGAAACATTGTACAAGATAAAGTGTCATACCCTAATTAGGATAATACAGGTGAAAAAGTTGTAGTTAGATCTAAATTGTTTTAGGATATGGAAGAACAAGTCAATTAAATTAAGAAAATAGTGATAGAAGATACCGACTAAAAAAGAGAGTTATGTAGATAAGAAGAAAAATCCTAGACTTTTCATAGTTGGAGACAAAGTTTTCCTTGGATTAAATATAAGAAATAGCTTTATTAAAAAAAATTAAAGCCATCCAAATTAGCTCAGAGATATGTGGGACTATTCAATGTTTTTAATGTAGTCAATCTAGTTTCCTATAGACTTACAACTCTAGGAACTTGAAATGATAACTTAAAATAACTTGTTGTCCTTATAAAACTTTATATCAAGAATTGCTTTAAATTGCATCTATGTAACAATGCTAAGTGGCTTTCCAATTTAGGTTTATTATCTATGGCATTTATATAATTATTTTTTTAAAGCTAAAATTAATATTTAATAATTGTTACATATTTATGATATAAAATATTAAGACTATAAATCATGTATAAATCTCTTGATGATGTGTGAGTGAGATATTTTCTTACACAGGTGGTATGTGATGCATGTATGATACGTTATCCCTCATGTACTTTTTAGAGTTCATTTTTTATTTTTTTACCTAGAGATAATTGGTTTTTAAGTTACTGTTGGGATAGGTAGATTGAGGAAACACAAAGTTTGAGTCATGGAATTAGAGATGTGAGTACTGAGTGACTCTAGAAATACTTACCTTGACTTTTACTCATAGCAGATTATTGAGTCTAGATACAACAATGTGGAATAATTAATTATAGTCTTATGGCCATAATAAATGTATACCTAGTTTGTCTAGTAGGAATTATTTATTCCCTATTTTTATATACATTAATAAAGTATCAATTATTTTTATGTTTGCTATGCTCTTAACCTATAGTGTGTCTAGGAATATGTGTAGCCAACTTGTGGCTTACACACCTTCATATGGGTAATTGATTTTGATGCTTCACACCACATGCCTTCATCACATGAACTTTTCTCATCCTTGGATCCTTGTTGTATGCCTTTTATCTTGTTGGGTGATGATAATTTCACATAAGTTAGTGGGAGAAGTTATTTTGAAGTGAATGATAGGATATTTTAGGATGTTTTATGTGTTCTCTCATTGTCCACCAATATCCTATTTATCATTTCACTCACATCAGTTTGGGAAAGAGAGTTGAGTTAACACATGATTTTGTTGTTATTATGAAAGCAAAAAGTGACTCTATTTATATTTGGGAAAGCAGGTCACTAATAAAAAATGTATACTTTCTCACATTTTACTCCTAATCAACCCTCTAATATACCGTTCACTCATACAAATGGGGTGATTAAATTATGGCATGAGTGATTTGACCATCTCAACTATCGCTACTTTGAGCAACTCAATCGTAATGGTAATGACATGGTTTCAGGGTTTCCACATGTTCATTTTTCTTATAGTGTTTGCCAAGGTTCCATACTTGGTAAGATTCATGAAGAGAAGTTTGACAAAGACAAATCATGGAGATATACATAGATATTGGAGCTATTTCAAAATGACATTATTGGTCCATTTCTAGCTCCTTCATTCAATAAGACTAAATACATGCTTACATTCATTGATGAATTTTTGAAGTATACTTGGGTGTACTTTCTTAATCATAAATATGAGGTCTTTGATCATTTTTAGGACTCTAAAGTGCTTGTATAAAAATATTCCAATAAAGCCATCAACATTTTACGCATAGATAATAGTGGTGAGCATGTAGGTAATCATTTTGATCAATTATGCACTTTAGAGGGGATTAAATTACAATGTAGATTTCCATATAGTCCTTAGCAGAATGGTTTTGTAGAGTGCAAAAATAGGTCTTTGAAGGAAATGGTCAATTGTATGATACACTCCAAGTCTCTTTCACCTTAGTATTTTTTCGAGCCCATCAAATATTCTTGTTATATCTAGAACCAAGTTCTTCATAACGCATTGAAGGAAGTTATTTCTTTTCGAAGAATGGATCGGTTGGAAACCCATAGTTAAGCAATTTTGAGTGTTTGGATCTTCTACTATGGCCTATATTTAAAATAAGAAGATTAAGGAAATAAAAACTTAGAGTCATCCTTGCATCTTCATGGGATATCTTTAGGGTTTTAATGAATTCAAGATTCTCCATCCCACTACTCATGAGTTTGTCATTGAAAAAAGCGTTAATTTTCAAGAGGGGCCTTCAAAATCCACACTTGACACTTCTCCATCTTCCTTGGACACAATGGCATTTGATGATAGTTATGATGATTCAATTTTTTCTAAGTAGCCTCTTGATGATTTATATTATTTAAAAGATGATGAATCTCCTCCTAACTCTCCAACATCTGGTCCTCTTTGGGCTATATAGACACTACAAAGTGTTGTCCATTGGTTTGGAGATTCATTAGTCACCAGGCAAACATATTTTTAATTCTAAAATGTTTCACATGTATTCATTACATCTATTTCCAACTCATAGTAATTTCATGATGCATCAAGCACTCCTGAGTGGGATATTGATATGTAAGAGGAGTATGCTTCCATGTTGAGGAACAACACTTAGGATTTAGTCCATCTTCCTAAGGGAATAAAACTTGTTCGATATAAATAGATCTATAGAATAAAATTTGAAGGAGATATGTCCATAGAGAAGTTCAAAGCATGTTTTATAGCAAAGGATTTTTCTCAGGTACCTGACATTGACTATATCGAGACATTTATCATAGTTGTCAAAATGAACTCAGTCCAACTCACTCTAGCCATTGCTAAAACACATCATTGGTATGTTCATAAAATGGATGTGAAGAATGTCTTTCTTCATAGTGATCTCAAAGAGAAAATATACATGGAGTAACCACAAGGATTTATGGAAGATTCGTCCTTAGTTTTCAAATTTTATAAATCTATCTATGGCCTCAAACAAACTCTTTGAGATTGGTATGCTAGGATGGAGTTATTTCTTCTTTTGGTTGGGTTCACTAGATGTCATTTTAATCTAATTATCTATATTTTATGGTAGGATGATTCACTGTTGATTCTGATTCTCTATGTGGATGACCTATTGATCACATGAAGTTCTTCGTCCTCCATTGTAGCAATGAAAATTTATTTGTCTAAGAAGTTCTCAATGACTAATTTGGGCTTGTTTCATTACTTTATGAGGATTAAAATTTCTCAGTCTGACTCTAGGATCACTATTTCACAATCTAAGTATGCTCTTGATTTGATTGCACAGTTTAACATGGTTGATTGTAAGCCAACGTCAACTCCCTTTCTATCTAGTGTGAAGCTTGAGGCTAATTTTTCTTCTCCATTGGTTAATACTACCTCATATTGTTAGGTTGTGGAGCTAAAAGCTTCAACTATTTGTAGACATGGAGGAGTTACTGAGTGTCACAGTTGTCAGCATCGGTTAGGTTGATCGACGTCGGTCAGTGGTGAACAGAAGGGCAATCGGCATCGGTAGGATATCGGCTTACGTCAGTCATCTCTAGGCAGATAGGGACCGACGTCGGTTGCCTGTGCGGTTCCAGAACTGTTCGTTGCACGAACAGTTAGTTCGTTGAACCGAATGTTTGCATGTAAAAGGCTATTTTTGGTCTTGAGTTGCGAGTCTAATTATTGTAAATAAGAAGTCTAAGTTATTGTTTAAGTGTGGGATCTATTTATAGACCCATTGACATGTATTGTAAAGTGTGCTAGATAGCAAGAGTGCTAGTAAGAGTTGAGCAAGTGTAGCTCCTTCTAGTTCCACAGATGAGGAAATAGAGGAAGGCAAGGAAGATCCTTCCAAGTGTAAGATCATTTGAATTACAGGTTGTTGCAAGTTCATGGAGAAAATCTACATGATAAGTAAGATCATTTGAGTTGCATATTGTTTCAAGCTTATGGGAGATCTACTTGAAGTACTTTGAGTACTTGTGTACTGGCAGGGTTATTACTGATTGGTTGGAGGTGAACACCAATTCTGTGTGTGAGTTGTGTGTTGGTACCGTTTTTGGTAGGAGAGTGAACTCTTGATTGAGAATTACTGGGAGCCCTTGAGGTGTGGGAAGCCTTATAGAGGTGGAAGAAGAAGTGGCATCTTCTTTATTGTATTTTCTTTCTAACTGAGTATTAATACAGTTTGTGTTGTCTCTCATATTCTGTGTCATTTGTGAATTCTAGTTACTTATTGCTTATGGTTAATTCTGCATTTTTAGATGCTTATACAAGGTAATCATATTGTGCTCTTTTTGAGGAGCAAGATCCTAACACATGGGATCAGAGTTGTTTGTTGTTCTTGATTCCCCATCAACTGGTATTAGAGTTTTTGGTTGGGTTACTAACAGGTGTTTCAGATTTGGTTAGTGTGTGTTGATTACAGGTTACTCATAGGGGTTTTCGTTTGAGTGGGAGTATAGCAATGGCAGAAGAAAGTAAGCTACGAATGAATTTTAATGGCAAGAACTATCAATTATGGAGGATGCAGATTGAAGATTATCTATATCAGAAAGATTTGTACTTACCGTTGGGTGGGGTTGCATGCAAGCCCCTAGATATGAAGGATGAAGAATGGGAGGTTCTTGATCAGAAGGCTCTGGGATCTATAAGGTTGAGCCTTACATCATCTGTGATTTCCAACTTATCTCAAGCTAAGACAATAGTAGAGTTGATGGAATCTTTGGCAAATTTATATGAAAAACCCTCAGCTTTGAATAAGGTATTTCTTATGAAGCAATTATTTAATTTGTAAATGTTGGAAAGTGGATCTGTACATAGTCATCTTAGTGATTTCCATGGTTTGGTAAACCAGTTAAATTCAGTCAATATTATTTTTGATGATGAAATTAAGGCTCTCTTAATCTTATGCTCATTACCTGAAAGTTGGGAGAGTTTGGTAATGGCAGTTAGTAATACTGCGTCTGCTTCAAAAATATTAAAAGTGGATGATGTTGTGAGTGTAATCTTGAATGAAAAAATTTGCAAGAAAAGCACAGGTGAATCATCAGGAAATACTTTGAGTGTGAAAAGCAAGGGAAGGCAAAGAGAGAAGATCGAGCATGAGAGATCAAGGTCTAAGATAGGTAGGAGATCCAAGTCCAGGTATGGCAGAATAACCTGCTAGAAATGTGGAAAGCAAGGGCACTTAAAGAGAGATTATTGGTTGGGTGAAGATCAGCATGAAGGACATGAAGAAGTAGATGTTGCAGATTATGTTGCACAAGATGCTCTGGTATGTTCCTTAGATAAAGTAGAATCTTGGGTTTTATATTCTGGTGCCTCTTTTCATGCATCTCCAAATAGGGAATTTTTTCATGAGTATGTCCAGGGAGACTTTAGAGAAATTTATTTAGGGGATGGTAAGCCTTGTCAGATGGTTGGCAAAGGGAAAGTGAAGCTAAAATTGTAGACAGGGAACACATGGGTGTTGAAGGAGGTCATGCATATCCCAGTTCTGAAGCAGAATTTGATTTTTGTTAGAAAGTTGGGTGATGAGGGTTGCACAGTAACTCTCACAGCAGACTCTTGGAAGGTTACCAAGGGTGCACTTGTTGTAGCAAGAGGTAATAAAGTAGGTACACTTTATCTATCTACTTGTATTACTGATTCTCTTTCTGGTTTATCTACTTCAGCTGTAGATTCGAAGATGTGGCTTAATAGGCTTGGTCACATGAATAAGAAGGGGATGCATGTTCTTAAGTCAAAGGGTATGCTTTCGGATTTGAAAAGCATGGATCAAGATTTCTGTATGCAAAAGAATAAAGTGACATTTTTTGAGGAATATGATGTTTGTGACAAGAACAGGAAAGCCTTGGTTTTCAAGGAGAAGGTGATGGACAGAGATCAGTGCAAGGGGCTGAGGAATTCTGAGCAAAGCAAGGTTGATTTGGACAAGGGTTTGATCCAAAAGGAGCTCGTGGGTAAAGGTCATCGCTCATAAGTAAAACATAGAGACCGACGTCGATTAGAAAACTGGCATCGACATCCAGACAGAGACCGACGTCGGCTATGTGCAGCTCGACGTCGGTGACTCAAGACAGATAAACACTAGCATCAATCAGGGGGAACTGACATTGGCGATGAGGCAGTCGCATGGAACCGACATTGGTCAGATGCAGACTAAGATGTGACTGGCATCGGTCACTAAAATGGATTTTGGGTGGACAACAAGCTATCAAGGAGTCTCAAGTGCCCATATGGAGGAATTAAAGGGTAAGTAAGCCTCAAATTCATCATTTTCCTTTTTTACACTACTTGTTGCTCACTAATGGTAAAAAACCAAGAAGCTATTAAAGAAGTAGAGCAGGTAGATCTAGAAAATAGTGGGAGCTTGGCATGGATGAAGGATGTGATTCCTTGGAGAAGAACCAAACAGGAGTTTTTGGTGGAGTTGCCAGCTGGAAGAAAGCACTGAGAGATGAATGGATGTTCAGGATAAAGAAGAGCGGGAATGAACACGTGAGACAGAAGGCCAGGGTATATGGTCTTGTGTAAGCTGCAGGACAATGGAGGTTTGACCATTGTGTTTCTCTTTACCAGGTTGGATAATATTAGCTACATTATCCTGTTACTGTATTGTGTGCTTGTTGCAGGGTTACACATACAAGGAGTTGTTGAACTAAAGGTAAAGCTAGTTCAGAGGTGTGTCATGAGGAATTTGAGAGCAGCAAGATTCTTTGGCATGAGTGTGTTCTAGAGACATGGAAGGTCACAGGTTGACTTTGTCTTCAGATGATTGTGTGAAATTGGTTAGCACGCCGATGGTTGGACAGTTCTATGAACAGTGTCTTGATTCACATAATGAGGTTAAGTGCATGGTATGTACTAAACCTGAGTTTGCCCAAGCAGTGGGAGTTGTCAAAAAGTTTGGAGCCAATCCGAGAAAGAAGCACTGGAGGGTAGTTCAGTGGATTCTGAGAGTGACCAGCAGCAGGTGCACATGTTATGCAGGGTCAAGTTATTTTCTACATGGGTTTGTAGATGCAGATGTGGTAGGTGATTTGGATGATAGGAGGTGCACCACATGATTTGTGGTGGTTGGTATTCAAGAGTGATCTTGAAGAGGGATACAAAGCCAAGGGAACAAACTAGATGATGTATAGGTATAGGTACAGTTGTAGCTATTTATCTCCAAGTGGGAGATTGTTAGGTTGTGGAGCTAAAACTTCAACTGTTTATAGACATGGAGGAGTTGTTGAGTGTCACAGTCACTGGCGTCAGTTAGGCCGACCAACATTGGTCAGTGGTGAACAGAAGGGCAACCAGCATTGACAGGATATCGGCTGACGTCGATCATCTCCAGGCAGATAGGGACTGACGTCGATCGCCTATGCGGTTCTAGAACTGTTCGTTGTGCGAACAGTTAGTTCGTTGAAACGAATGTTTGCATGTAAAAGATTATTTTTGGTCTTGAGTTGTGAGTCTAATTATTGTAAATAAGAAGTCTAAGTTATTTTTTAAGTGTGGGATCTATTTATAGACCCATTGGCATGTATTATAAAGTGTGTTAGATAGCCAGAGTACTAGTAAGAGTTGAGCAAGTGTAGCTCCTTCTAGTTCCACAGATGAGAAAATAGAGGAAGGCAAGGAAGATCCTTCCAAGTGTAAGATCATTTGAATTGTAGGTTGTTGCAATTTCATGGAGAATATCTACATGGTAAGTAAGATCATTTGAGTTGCAGGTTGTTGCAAGCTTATGGGAGATCTACTTGAAGTACTTTGAGTACTTGTGTACTGGCAGGGTTATTACTGACTGGTTGGAGGTGAACACCAATTCTGTGTGTGAGTTTTGTTTTGGGACCATTTTTGGTAGGAGAGTGAACTCTTGATTGAGAATTATTGGGAGCCCTTGAGGTGTGGGAAGCCTTATAGAGGTGGAAGAAGAAGTGGCATCTTCTTTATTGTATTTTCTTTCTGGATGAGTATTAATACAGTTTGTGTTGTCTCTCATATTCTGTGTCATTTGTGAATTCTAGTTACTTATTGCTTTTGGTTAATTCCGCATGTTTAGTTGCTTATACAAGGTAATCACATTGTGCTCTTTCTGAGGAGCAAGATCCTAACAAGTGGGATCAGAGTTGTTTGTTGTTCTTGATTCCCCATCACATATCAACAACTCACTTGTAGTCTTATCTATCTTATGCATATTATACCTGGCATTTCATATGCAGTGGGCATGGTCTCTATATTTTTGCATGAACCACATGAGTTGAACTAAAAATTAGTTAAGTGGATTATCCACTACATTTAGAGTACTCATATTTTTAGAATTCACTATGGAGAAAGAATTGACATTGACGTGTTTGGATATATAGATTTAGATTGGGCTAGTGATATTTAGATTTGTAAGTCTAATTGAGGCTACAATTTCTCCTTTAGTTTAGGACCAATTAGTCAGTCAAGAAAAATGTAAAAGGTTATTTTTTTTATCATTTACAAAGGCATAATATAGAGGAGTTATTAATGTTATCATTGAGGCTATTTGGCTTCGAGAATTCTCACTGAGTTTGGTATCTGACTTTGATGACCAACAGTAATCTTTTTGTGACAACTAAAGCATAAACTAGATTTATAGGAATTTGGTCCTCCACCATCAAACCAAGCATATTGATATTCATATGCATTTCATTTTGGAGCTTTTTCATGAGTAATTCATTGATCTTCACTACATTTAGACTATGAATCAAATTATTGATATATTCACTAAACTCTTCACTTAGAGCATGTATCTTCATTTGTGGGATCTTCTTGAGGTTTAGGTAGTTCCATTATCATCCTCTAGGGGGATTTTCTTTGTAGTTGTGTGCCTCATTAGGCCTTTTTTTTGGGACCTAATTCTACTACCCACCTAAACTACACTTAAGGAAGGGCCTTAGTTTAGGTTTTTATTTTATTTAATGGTTTTTTCCTATACATGTTTAGCTTGCTTAAGTGTTATTTTAGTTCATTGGAGAAGATAATCCCACATTTCTAAGGATGTGTGATCATGTCTATCATCCACCTATATATGCACCTTTCTTAAAAAAAATTTGTCTAATACAATATTAATAGTTCTATTGTTAATAATTAATTTTTTTAATTATTGAAGACTTGTTTCTTTTATCTCATGTTTGATTTTACTTCTAAAATAAATATCTATTATGCATAATTTATTTTTGTTTATTACAAATATTTATACTTTGTATTTATTTAGACCTTGATCCTTGATTTGATTGTGGCCTAATCTATCATAATTAACAAGGCATAGCTAACATATTATAATTAGCCATTTACTCTTCAATATTAACATTGCAAAATTTTTCTTAAATTAAGTGTGATGTAAAACCTTTATAACAATTATCCATTCAACATTCCTTGCAAATGTTATGACATTGCATAGTTTAAGATGGAAACATCAAAGACTAAAAATATATATGTACTGTAATCCTTAAAAAAAATTGTATTTTATCCAAAAAAAATCTATTTATTGAGATTCAGTGTGTATACAACATTACAAGTTACATTCGTTAAATTGTATTTTAATATTTTAATCCCTCGTAATCTAGAATTTTACATTGGAAATATTAAAATTGTATAATTTTGACCTAGTTTAGTTTCCTCATGAAATTACAAATCAATTGTAACCTATTAAATGAAACGTTAAGAATATAATGAGAAAAATAAATAAAAGGATAGTGAAGTGCTATAAATGTTATGAATATATTTCAATTCTCAAATTGACTACAAAAAAAATTGAGTGTTTTTTTATGGAATTCGAGTTGTTAATATGCAGTGAAGAAAAAGGCATCAAATTTTGAAGCGTAATTGTAATACTTTGAATAAAACATATGAATCCTAAATTATAGGCCATATTGAATCTGTATTTAGAGCACAACAAAACTAAATATTCTAATATCTTTGTTTCAGTCTAGTGCAACTGGTCATACATAAGCAATGCCATACTGAGAACAAAATAAGTCAAGTTACATTCTCATATAATTTATCACTGTCATTATCACCCTTTGGATCATTTTGGTAGTCATCTCTATTGTTTTTATTATACTTTCATCATATTATGCTAGTGTTTTTAGACTTCGGTAGACACTAGCCTGTACAACTAAAGTACAAAACATCTTCCTGAGATTTTATTTCAGAGAAAAGTATTTGCCATCACTAATACAAGGAGTATTATACTTTGATAATGGAGGTATCTAAGTGCTTGTGAACATCATGAATCCCTCGTATAGGAGGTTGAATGAAAAATGCCAAAAAAAACTCTTTCGAAAGCCTTAAATGTTGTTATCATGCAATCATCGAATTCCATAAGGAAACATCTCTTTGAGGTATTTTGTTAAACAATCTAATTCCCTTGTGTGTACTTCCACATTTAAAATTCATGTATACAAGGGCACTCAACTTTATTAGTGTCAATTATTCATCAGGATGTCCATGTATTATGTTAGCTACCATCAGGATATTCCATGACAAGATGTCTCATTCAGTGTTTTGGTCAAACACTTTGTGAACATTCCAAGTTAAAAATTTATAGTCTTAAGTAAAAAATACAATTTTTTAAGGGTTTAATCGATAAAGGTGTCTGTTAATGTGGCATTTTTCTCTCTATTTTTTAGGCATTAAGATTCATCTCCTTAACTTTTTGTGTGCACAAAAGACACAAGTTGCAATATGTACTATGAAAAATGATAAAGATGAAAGATCTTATCATTATTCTATTTAGAAGATCTTGTCAGCATGAAATATACAGATCTTTGGATCTGAGAGTGTGTGGTTTATAAGGTATATATGTTCACACCCATATATATCATTTTACCAAGTTACGTTCTTCATAAAGTTGACTCAATGATGAGGCATTAAGTTTTATCCTATTTTGTAGGTGGCTTTATTTATTATACTAGATAAATAACTATCACTCAAAGTTACATCCAAATATACATTACAAAATCATATATTAACCATTAACTATTCATTGACCTATCAAACAAGGCTTGTGGTTAGAGAAGGAACAAACCAAATATTATTGTGTAGTGAACACTTAGTGCTATATAAGGTTGAGGGTACTATGTATTCTATATTTTATTATTCAAAACTATTTTATATCATGTTCTTAGAAGAAGGGTTGTGTTTCTTTATATGAGATAACACTCATTATTTCAATAAGGCTCGGTGTTATTTATTTATTAGATTTAAGTATGATTTATCTTCTTCTTAAATAAACTAACTCTTTTAAATGAGTGTAAGGATAATTATAATATATATCTTACATAAATTTGATTATATATGTAGATACTATTTATGAATTATATACCACTTCGGTCTTGTATATTTGAAAAATACATATCATGGATGTACATTCAGCTTCTAGACATTTTATGCTACTGAAAGGCTCAAATACACTATCTCTCTTTGTTTATTACTTATCTTTTAGTCTAACTAATGTCATTATGATGACTCAGACATTCTATCATGCTCATAATTCTATAAACTTTCTTATCTTTCATATTTACAAGTTATGTACCTATACCTACCTTTTCATTTATCAAACACTTGCATCTTAGTTAGATGTCTAAGTCGATGCAAGTGTCCTGACCCAATGCAAGTGTCCAGTGCCCTAAATTCATCTAATTTAAAAATGAAAAGTATTATTATGGTCATACTAAGTTAATTAATGTCAGATATTCTCCAAAGGAATTGGTATAAATACAGGATCAATCCTCATTCATTCTTCACCTAGCAAAGACCTAGCACAAACAAAAGAACTAATAAGGCAACTTACCAAAGGCATTAAATCAAGCACTCAAGTGAGAAAAGATTCCCTATTTTCTCATATTTCCATATTATTCATAGGGACAACACATCTAGAGGTCTGAAGTACTGAAGCAAAATCCCATTAGACACATTTTCTGAGTTACAATCTAGGTCACTATTATACTTATTTATCACACATTGCATGATTCACACACAAGACAATGTGTAGGGTACAACGACATGAGTTTGAGGCCTTCTTCAAAGTGTTGGCTATGTAGGAAGTGTTCATTAATAGAGGGTTATTTGGGGCAACTCGATGTTGTATTCCCACTAACCCATTTTTTCCATAACCAATATGAAGATGAAGAACTAGGGTTTTTATATTTGATAAAGAACAATAATCCATGACCCAAATCTAAATGCATTAGAGTGAAGGTGATGTATAACTTAGAAGAATCAAGGTGGTCGTATATAATTTCAACATGTATTTCATACTAGACACATACATCCAATCTAGACAGAAATGTCAATGCAACTATTCCAAGTTAACACAAGTGCTCGTATCTATAGAGGTAAAGTTTCCAAAAATAGACCATTGATTCATAATCTAGATCCAATCTACTTACTACATATTCTAGATTTAGATCTATATTAACATTAGAATTAGCTAAGTACTTTGTTTTCATTATCATTATAATATCTAGCAAAATTATACATTTTATTTATAACATATCTTAACATAATAAATTTAGTATATGTTTATCTGAGTTTTATAATTAATTGGACTACTATAGAGATAATTTACCACCCTTGTGTCATAAGATACATCTACCCCTTTAACCCTATATTCCCTAATATATATTCTAAGGTTAAACATTTGGTGAACTAGATTCATATGATTACAAAAAAGTTTTGATTCATAGGGTTTTAGTTTGTTGTTCAAATTCTATAATTTTTTATTTGTAAGCAATAGAAAATAGTAATAAAAAAATTCAATTTCAAATGGAAGATAAATAATCATTGATCACTCATCCTAACAATAATAAGAGCTTAATGGATGCATTATTGTATGTTATAAGAGATGAAAGTAATAAACATGATAAGGCTAAGGGTTCCTCACATGGTGATGGTGAGTCATTAGAGGGTACTACAACTGATTTTGTACCAATCAAGCTCCCCACATCTAGTGGAGGAATGGATTATGTCTTCCAAACTTTATTTCCTAATACTACTATTGCTACATCTACCATGAGGTTACCAAATGGTTCACCTTAAATATCAGTTTCATTGCCTATTACTACTCAGACCATGTTTACTTCCACTTTTGTGACTATTCATCTTGTTAATCTAAATCCCAATGGCTCTACATTGCAAACTCTCCTTTGAGTTATAAATAACTTGGAGGACAAAGTCATAAATATTGAAAAAAGATATTTAAAGTCTCCTCATGTTGTTGATTCGCAAGATGTGTTGTATAATCCTCTTAGATCTGAGATATCTTTACATCTCTTGCCAACTGGTTTTGTTACACCAAAGTTCACATTTTATGATGGAAAGAGTGATCCTAAACATCTTAAATATTTTTACGTAACATGCTTTGATTATGCCTCCAATGATAAACTTTTGACCCAATTATTTTCAATGAGCTTAAAATACTATGCTTTAAGGTGGTTCTATGATTTACCAACCCAATTAGTAAATGCATTAAATCTTGTTACAAATCATTTCTTGGTACACTTCTCTATTAACTTATTGAAAAGGTTTCCTATGCTTGTATTACAAAGATCAAACAAGGAACTAATGAACCTATTAATGAGTATGTCTTGAGGTACAAGACAATGTTGGCTAAAATGACCAATCATATGGAAAATAAAGAGCTTCAAGACATCTTCAATAAAAGCTTGCTTGCTCCTTTACAAGTGTCAATTTTTTTCAAAAAACTCAAATATTTATATCACTTATTTCATATTATTTGGGACCATGAAATGAATCTTATTTCATTGTATAAGCTTAAATATGTAGCAAACACACGGACTACTTTGACATCTAATACTAATTTTACTATCAAACTAATTTATAAAGTCAAACCTCATAAGCCTAAAAATAAAACAACCACAATAGTTAATGTGGTGTCACAAAAACCTAATTGGCTTGTGTTTGTTAGTGTAGGATTTTTATACTTTCAATTTTATCTACATGGTTATTAATCAACATGCTTAGGATTGTTAAGGTCATTAAGGGAATTATACTTAATTTATTTTATAATAATAAGTTGAGTTGTTACCTTTTTGGTCACCTAATATCTCATTATATAATGTAACTCCTTTATACTTTTTAGCTAATCTGCCAATGGACTAATATGAAACTTAATTTTGCTTTAAATTATTCTCACCTAATCTTAGGGTTTTATGCATTTCTTGCATGTTCAGAGATATTGGAGTAATCTAACATGGTATCAAAGATCTAAACTAATGATCATTTTGTCATTCATAAAATCCTTAGTGAGATCTATCTTTCATGTATTCTTGATGGCTTTATTGATTTTCAATGTTTTTAAGGGTTTGGTGGGATTTCATGAAAATCTATGTAAGCTATTTAGTTGGACTCTCAAATTATAAAATAGATAGTGTCATTGGATTCATAAGGTGTCAAAACCCTGAGATCGACTATAAACATGATCTAGTTTTGTGACAATTAATTTTAACTATTTTTGGAGGGTTTTGGGTCTTTTTTGATGGCTTCACATAAATCTATACAATCATGTTCTCCAAAGGAAAATCTTTTTATGGGTTTTTGAAGATCCTTGGTAGGTATTTGTTAGATTTTCCATAATCATTCCAAATCTATAGTTTCTGAACTTAGTGGGAATTTTTCACTTGCATGTACAAATCAAAGTTTTAGGGTTTTATTATACCTGTGAGAATTTTGGAGTGCACACATAGTCAACAACCTAGACATCACATAGTTAGGGTGACATGCAATCAGTGACCTTGACACCAGGACTTCAGGTTACCCATACATTCAATAACCTTGACATCAAGATTTCAAGTTGCACATGTAGTCAACATCCTAACATTAAAACTTTAGGTTACACGTGCAACCTAAAACCCTAACCTCAAAAATTTTGATTATTGGCATAGTCCAAAACACTAACTATAGGAAGTAACTACATCCCTAGCATAAAACTTTATTGTGAGAACTGTCTAAAACCATAAAATTATAATAACTTTTTGAAACTCTACACTATGGGAACACTTTAAACCCCCAACACTACAAGAACTCTTCGAACCCCCAATACTGCAAAAACTCTTTAAACCCCCAACACTGGAAGAAATCTTTGAACCCCCAATACTGTGTGAAATCTTTGAACTTATGATAACTAAAAATGACCATTGTAATCTTGATGATAGTAGTGCAGGTCTAAAACTCTAATGACAGTCTACAAGACGTCAAATTTAACTCCATAATTTTATGCGAGTTGAGATTTTCAAATGGCCATAATGTTTGATCAGTAACTCCTTTTTGAGTGTCACCTTATTCAAAAGTGTATATTTTTTTGTATTCAATGCATCGGTGACCTTTTTGGGCCCTCTATAGCTACCAATTATTGACTTATTATACTTCTTGGATGTATTATCAATAGAGCCTAATGTCCATCCAATTCTTTCATACTTACACATAGATTACTCAATACACATTCTTGGTTGTATTCAATGTCTATACGAGCGTGCTTGTATTTTCAAATTTAAGGGGGGGGGGGTCACTACTAATAATTATAAAATAGTATTTTTTGGTGTTGTGTATTCTTTAATGTCTCTTCTATGCACTATCATTTCTTACATTGTGTTGATTGTTGCATTTACTACTCATTTAAACACATTTTTTATTGAAACAAGGTCTGTTTCATGAATGTGCATTTTTCTTGTAACTAGAGGCAATTATAACTATTTTGTGTAGTTTTAAACTTCTTTGGTGTCTTATCTTAATCATGTTGACTTCACTTGAGAGGCACTTGTAGAGGAAAATTGATTTTATATCACTAGTTCTTATTGAAAAGAAAAACTATGCTTCTTGGTGTGCTTACATGGAACACTTGTTCAAGAAAAAAGGAAAGAATCATATTTCATTTATATATTGACAAATTATTGATCTCACTAATTCTTACAAGTACATTAAGTGGAATAACACTTGTGACAAGGTTCATGGTACCTTGTTGATGCACATTTCAAGGGATCTACATCACTATGTGTAGATCACCATGTGTCCCAACACTATTTAGAGCATCCTTCAACCTCTTTTTAGAGATCCTATTGACATGTATATCATTACTATCCTCTTCCTATCATCTCTTCAGAGATAATTTTACTCTCTCCTCCTACTCCTATTTCTTGTGATGACACATCCATGGTGGATAGTACTCTTATTTCTATCGATTCATCATTACAAGATGAGATTCTGATAGACCTTAGTTATCACATTATAGATTCTATTTTTATTCCTATGCATGATTTTTTTTAGAGCCATCATAGATTGGTACTTCAGATTACTCTACTATTTATAGTAAGAGTACACCTATTGAGAGTTTCGATGATTCATCTCTTCCTATGGATATTTAGTATGTTGATCTATGTGTTTCATTTGTAGTCTCTTCTTCAGCTTTGAGGGCTGTTGAACTATGATCTCCACTTCACATGAACATTCCTTCAGTGAATTCTCCATGGCATTATTCTTCATTAGAATTACATGTACTTGATGACACTTATGATCCTGAACACATCTCTAAGATTGATGACTCTTTTTATAACACAGATGACTACAATAATTATGAGGACACACCTCCACCATCTCCTTGTCCCATTACAAATGTTAAAGAGTTAGTTCTTGATCCACCTACCTCTGGTCCACTTCTAACATTATAGGGTGTAAGTATATATATCCATGACTCATTAGACATTAGGCAATTTATTCCATAGGTACAAGTCATTTTATAGTCTATTTTAACCTTCGATCTCATTACATAGATCAGTTGGCTCGTTTACTATGCATGAGGAGCTAATTTCATTGTATAGGAATCACATCTTGGTTACGGATACATCAAAAACTTGGTGGACACATTCATCATTCTAGGGTGATCTACTATTTGTTACACCTACTTCTAATAGGTTCACTTTAGTGGCATTACATTTTATTCATGTGCATGATCTTACTAGAACTATGCCACACTTTCATTTTGGACCCTACTCAGAGATATTTGTATTGTTACCTCCTTCATAATATAATGTGGACTGGATAGAGTTCCAATACACCATTCATGTTCTTCCTTTGGTAAAGGGAAGAAACATTGTTTGATGTGGATGGAGCTTTTTTAGTCTTCAGGCAGAGCATCTTGTCAGTGACATTTGTCATTCTGTGAGCTGTATTGTAGGTAGATTCAGCATATTTTATGGAGACTTCTTAGCTCTTCTCTCTATGGGCTTTGTTTTTCTCACTTGTGTATGTATTTTAGGTTGTGCCTAATATCCTTAGATCATGTACTATTTCTCACCTTACTCTCTTTTTGGAGAGGAGTTTTGTCCTATGGATTTTCTCTTTTTATCTACCTCATGGGAGTTGCATTATGCTTGGGTACCTCATTAGGACTCATTGTCGGGACCCATTTCACTTACCCACCTAAGCTACATTTTAGGGGGATTTTAGTGTAGTATGTTTTCCACTTTAAATTTTACCTACATGTTTATTAGTCAGCTTACTTAAGGTTGTTAAGGTCTTTAGGAGAATTACACTAAATGTGTTTTCTAATAATGAGTTGAGTTGTTATCTTTTTGGTGACCTAATCTCTCACTATATAATGTACCTCATTTATACTTTTTTGCTAATCAACTAATAGACTAATATGAAGCTCAATTTTTCTTTGCATTGCTCTCACCTAATCTTAAGGTTTTGTGCATTTCTTAAATGTTCAAATATCTTAGAGTAATCTGATAGTGTTATCCAATGCACCATGAAGGTAATTTACACGCTTACTTGAGCCTCCCACTTCATTACTCTTGTGGCTTGTAGAGTGTCACCTCATATCTCTCCCTCATCATATAGAGGTTGATATGAGTAGACCTCTACCTAAAGGGTATGATGTGAATGCTTATTATGACTATCATCAAGGCCCAATTATTCTATAAACATATATTTTACCTTAAGTATAAGATCCAAGACCTCATCAATGACCAAAAGATTACATTTGATGATCCTCCAAATGAATTAGGTTCACAACCTAATGACCACCACAAATAGAAATAATTTAACAATCCTTTACAATACCATACTAAGAAATATTCAAAAGTGAAAATGGCATATAATGCACATCTTCCTCCATCTCATTGTGAGCACCCATTGGATGTGATTGTTGGTATCTATATGTGGCATATACCTCCTATGGTTTAGATACCTTCTATTAATTTCAATGACAATGAGATTAGGGATGATGACTCATATATTCAGTCCTTATTCATTTAAGAAGCCTTGACCGCTAATCTATACACATGTTATGATTGACAATGGTGCAAGTGAAAACCTTTTTACTATGATATTACTTATGTATTTGGGTTATACAAATCATGATTTACATCCTTTGACCAGATTAGTTAGAGCATTTTACGCAACCTCACAACAAGTTATTTGTGAGATTGACTTACCTTTATAGGTGGGTCCCGCATATGTGGTTACTACCTTCTCATTTATATTTTCCATGGGTGTCTTTAATATATCTTTGCGATGACCTTGGATACATACACATTGAGCAGTACATTTTATAGTGCATGGGTGTGTTGAATACATTCATGTCAATTTGGTAATTACAGTTTTTGGAACTCCATATGAGCATCCTCTTAAGCAAGAGAAATTTATACCCAGGTAGTTAATTATCAAACCTCCTAAGGTTAATATTCTATAAAAAGGTACACAACAAACAATCCCCTTTCCTCCACGGTTGGTACTTGAGAAACCATTGCATCCAAAATCCACAATGGGTTCCACGGTGTCCTCATCTACTATACATTATATTTAGATATCCTGATAACCTAAACATTTTCCTATTTTTGTTATTCCAAATAAACCATAGAACACTTAATGATGGGTTCCATGAACCTTTCTCTTATTAGTTCTTCACAATCATAGAGGCTTCTTATACATATGCAAAGCATTATATATTCTACAGTGACACATATTGCACCTATACATGCTCTTTGGTATTACTACCAATTTATTAGACCAGGGTCCAAGTGGAGAGATACCTATGAGCATCCATTGAATGAGATCATAGGAGAGTTTTTTATTTTCACATATTCCAAAAATACTAAAAAAACTTTAAAAATTCAAAAATATGTTCAGCATTTACATGTTATATTAGCTCCTTGGCATATATGTTGTTTGTTCCATGTTGGTAGATGGCATATCAGTAATTTGTATATTCATGTTTGTTTCACACATCATTTGAGTGTGATTCAAGCATACATAGATATGTGATCTATGCATTTTTAGATGTTGGGTCTTCCCTCTACTCATGCCATGTGTACATTAGGGATATCTACTTATTTGATAATGATACACATTGGTTGTATCATTATATGGTCACTTTACATTATCATGTTTGAGCTTATGTACTTACACATGCCTTTATCCATGTTTATATCTTTCATAGTGTACTTGATATACTAGGTATAACATTTTTTTCTAACACATATTACCCAGGTATTAGTATGATATGTTATGTTGGTTTCTTATACTTTTCCTTTATGCACTTCATTGTCTTATTTTGCTTGTTTGAGCATTTGAATATACTCCATTATTTTCATCTCCCATGCCTTTGTTTCCTCTTTGACATTTGAATATGTCATCTCATGATGTATGTTAAAATTTTAATGTCATTCCTTGTTTTGTATACATTTGTTTAAGTCACATCCCTTCAATTGTGTGGATTTTAAGCATGCCCCTTATTTGAGGTCTCTTTGGATCATTGTATTTTGATTTATTTTTCAGTGCTCTAATGTGTGTGTTTGATTTATTTTCTAACTTGTACTGTTACTATATAGATGTTGTCATGATCTACATCATGTATCTTAGGACTTGGTGTTATCACATTATTTATACTTCAATAATATATCTACCTCATCATGTTCCTTCTATATGTTACATGGTTCATACACATATTACACATCTATCTTACCCTTTTGAGATAAGGTGTCTACTAGTTTCTACTTCCCCTCACCTCAAAAGGGGGGCATATTAGTGGGGGCATGCCATAAGGGCATGACTTAAAATTTTATTCACAGACTTAGATTGCAGTGAGGGCATGTTTTAAAAACATGTTCTCTACATTTGTCACAATTTTAGATTCAATGGGGGCATGTTTTGGAAATATATTCTCCAAATTTATTCAATATTCAACATACCCAAATAATAGTGGGGGCATGTTATGGAAATATGTTCTCCACAGATACACCAATTTTTAGTTTCGGATAAACATTAGAGTCATGTTATGAAATCATGTTCTCCACACTTACATAGTTTTTAAATTAACCAAAAACCATAGTTATATGATCCAAATACACATTTTTGGCAAAATTATATACATCGATACCATTCTTATACATAATTTAATCATGAGACATATCTAAGGTGCATATGCTATGAAATGTGCACCTGATATTGTAAAATAAAATCCATTTTAGATTTCAAACACTTTTATAGACTGTCATCACCCACTAGATTGGACTTTTATGAAATGTATTGAGATAATCTATTGTAGTATTGGTTTATTTTTGGTATGGTTGAGGTGATTAAATCGCTCAATTTTACCAAGTTTATAATTTGAACTTGATTACATCATCCAACCTCACCAGTTTTATAATGTGAGTTGACTTGGTTCACTCACACTCACCATTTTATAAATGTGATTGGGTTACACAATTGAGATGATCTCAACAGCTAGGTGGCAACTCACTTTTTCTCCAAACTTTGGGGCATGTGTCCTCCAATCGCTCACTATATCTCTAGATATATTCACTTTATTAATTTTATACTTATCCTGATCACATCTATAATGATTCATATGAGAGGATCCTCCCGTAATAAATTACTGAAAATGCACAAAATAATAGATTTATTTAATAAAAATGCATGAATTAATAGATTTATATAATTAGTAAGAACATCGAAGGGATTATATTGATCACAAGCCACTTCGAGGGGGAAACCTCCTTTGAGAAAACTCAATACAATAAATTTGTGGATGTCTTCATTGGACTCAACACTTATATACTAAGTATAATCTAAGCAACTACTACTTCCCATGAATGTGGGATAAAAGAAAATACTCACAGGATGACATACAAAGCATATGCATCCATATTAACTAATATAATAACAAAGTAAAAATAAGGGTAGCTTGAATTCCTAACATCCCCTCCCTCTTAAAAAAAGCTATCCTCAAAGCTTCAGATGTGAGAATTGGTGTAGAATATGAAAGAGTGGTTCCCATGTTGCATCCTCTAGTTACATTCTATGCCACTGAATTAATACCTTTGTGATGGAGTGGGAGCAAAGTTGGCATGTGTGCCTATCCAGGATTGCCTCTGGTTTAAGAAGGATGGATCCTTCATTATCAAGTTTTGATAAAACAATTTACACTCAAATGTTTATGCTAAGAACTTTCTTCAAACAAGAGACATGAAATATTGGGTGAACTTGGGAAGAAGGTGGGAGCTCCAATTTATAAGCAACTGACCCAATTTTCTAGAGATCCTTATATGGCCCATAGAATTTGAGATCCAGCTTATGACACCCTTTGAGTTTTAGGGAGGATTGTTTGTATGGTTGCAGCCGAAGAAAAACTATATCACCTACTTGAAAAGTGCACTCAAAACCATGTTGATCAGCTTATTATTTCATTCTATTTTATACCATATGAATATTATCCCACAAGGTGCTGAGGATCTGATTCTGGGTTTGGAGAATCATGTCAACCGCTTGAAATGGTGAACTACTAGGAGTGTATGAAAGGATC
This sequence comes from Torreya grandis, assembly GCA_037957365.1. NCBI lineage: Eukaryota > Viridiplantae > Streptophyta > Pinopsida > Cupressales > Taxaceae > Torreya > Torreya grandis. Next base: position 1,640,469 of record JARHVA010003912.1, read on the forward strand.
ACTGGTGGTACTTGAACATAGATTGCTTCATATGGAGTCATTTTAGTTGAATTTTGGTAGCAAGTATCGTACCACCATTCGGTGAGAGCGAGCCACTTTGCCCACTGATGTTGTTTTTCTAATGTGAAGCAAGAAAGGAAAGTTTCCAAGAATTTTTTAACAATTTCTGTCTATATCATCCATTTGTGGATGATACCTAAAACTCATCTTCAGTTGGGTGCCATTGAGTCAAAATAGTTCTATCTAAAAATGGTTGGCGAAGGTTTCATCATGATCTGAGATAATGGCAGAATAAATGCCATGAAGATGGAAATCCAGTCCAAGAAAATTTGTGTGACTATGGAGGCGGTATAGGGATGGCTGAGGGCAAAAAAATGACTATATTTGGAGAGGCGATCAACCAAAACCAAGATCATTATTTTCCCTCCAAATTTAGGGAGCCCCTTAATGAAATCCATAAAAATATCTATTCAAATCCTGGTAGGGATGGGTAAGGGTTTGAACAACCCAGGAATGAGTGTTGTTTCACCCTTGTTGTGTTAGCAGGTATCACATTCAACCACAATCTATTGAATTGCCTTTTTCATTCCCCTCCAACATAACAAGGGAATGATACATAAGTTTTGAGAAACTTTCTCATAATTTTTGAAAAAATTGAGTGCCCTACTTATGGAGAAGCATGAAGTTCATAGAATATAGCTTGTTGAATATATGTGCTTTGGGGAAGTACCAAATGACCCTTGTATTGTAGAGAAACACCAACCCAAGAATCATGTTGTACAGTAAAGGGGTTAGTGGCCTATTTTTAAATGATTTGAGATAATGAGAAGTCATTGACATACCCCTACTTTACAACATCCAACCAAATTCTGAATAGGCATGAAAATAGTTGAAAGGGAAGTTTGGTCCACAAATGTGTGAGACAAAGCATCAACCATATTATCCTTACCCTTCTTATAAGTGATCTCATAGTCATAACGCATGAGTTTACTAACCCATTTATTTTGTGATGGGGCAGATATTCATTGTTCTAAAAAATATTTCAAACTTTAGTGATCAGTTTTGATGCAAAAATGATTCCCTGATAGATATGGCCACCACTTCTATACTGCATGAAAAATGACCATCATTTATTTCTCATAAGTAGAGTACTAAATTCTTGTCAGAAAGGGATTTGTTGGTGAATGTAATGGGGCATCCTTCTTGGAGGATAAAAACACCAAGTCTATTGCTGCAAACATCACTCTCGATAGTGAAGGTCTTGACAAAATATGGCATAGCTAGAATAAGTGTAGTACACATAACATGTTTCATTTCTTAAAATGCACAGTCAATAACTTGTATCCATGTAAAAACATCCTTTCTCAACATAGCTATCAGTGGAGTTGCAATCTTCTTATAATCCTTGACAAACTTGTGATAGTATCTAGTTAGTGCTAAAAAACTATGAAGGCTCTTGAGTGTCTGAGGATGAGGCCAATTTGTCATGGCAATTATTTTTTTGGGATCCACTTGAACCCCTTGGACTAAAAAAATATACTCAAGATACTCCACTTCATCTTGGCCAAAAGCACATTTAGACTGCTTTTCACAGAGATGATGATCAAAAAGAAGATGTAGTGCGAGCTCTAGATGTTGGAGACGCTCAAACCATGTTTTACTATAGATGAGAATATCATCAACTAAGACCAAAATAAATTTTTGTAGGTAAGGAAAAAATATTTTATTCATCAATGCCTAGAGGAATGTTGAAGGAGCATCAGTGTGGCCAAAGGGCATGACCAAAAACTCATAGTGGCCATCATGCGTGCAAAAATCTAAGGGATATCATCCTCATGAAGTCAAATCTAGTGATATCCAGAGTGGAGATCCAACTTGGAGAAAAATGAGTGCCATTAAGCTCATCAATAACAAGGATCAGGAACTTATCCTTGATTATGATGTGATTAAGTGCTCTAAAGTCAATGCAGAGGTGTCATGATCCATCTTTTTCTGGACAAGGAGAACTGGGGAAGAATATGGGTTGGTACTAGGGTGAATAATGACTTATTTTAGTAAGTCTCAAATGAGCATTTTGATCTCGATCTTTTGTTGAAATGGGTAGCGATAGGGCCTAATATTAGGAGGAATGCTTCCAAGAAGGAGTTGAATATGGTGGTCCTCTAGACATGAAGGTGGCAATCCCACTGTTTCAACAAAGACACGTGCATACCTATACATAATGGTTTGTAGATCAAGAGTAGTGGAGACCATTGATGGTTGTATTTGAACGGAATAGAGCTGGGCAATGACACCATGTGAATTTTTCTTAAGAATATTTTCCATGCAATGTGAACTTATGATGCTGAGAGATTTCGAGTGTAGGCCTTTCAATGTGTGTTTTTTCCCATTATTTGAAAAATGCATCTAAAGTTTAGCAAAATCCTATATGATGGGTCCAAGTGTGCATAACCAGTGAGCTCCCAAAATAAATCACATCCACCTAAGGGCAAAGCAAACGTGTCAAAACAAAGTTATAATCTCCCATTGAGATATGCACATTGTGACACTTCCCTTTGTGAGGTAATGTGCCCCCATTGGCAATCATGACTTCAAAATTGGAGCAAGGATGGATAAAACAATCAGCGAGTTTGATGATCTCAGGGTCAATGAATTTATGAGTACTACCAGAATCAATAAGTATTTTGAAAGGGATCTTCTTGAAGTAACCTCTAACCTGCATGGTTTGTGGGGTGGTGACTCTTGTTAAGGCATATAAAGAGATCTCTATTTGATCTTTCTAAAAATTAGATTCCACAATTGGCTGAGCTTCTTTTGGATCATCCACTGTATCCTGAGCATCTTCCCAAACTTTAATTTAGGGTAGAGAGTCCACATCCACTAGGTAGAGATTTTACTCAACACATCGATGTCCTAGAGTTAGTTTGTCATCATAATTATAACAGTATTTTTTCTCTATGCGCTCGCATCTCTGCTTCAATCAAATGCTTGATAGGAGTGGTTTTGAGGGTTGGCATTGTTTGAGATCATTATGAAGTTGTATTTTTGAGTGGAGCAAAATTGAATTTGAATCGTTGCTAAGTTGTAATTTTGTCCTCTGCCAACTTAGACAACCCTAGGGCTTCCATCATTGTGTTAGGCTAGAACATTTTGACCTCAGATCAAATTACATCTTTCAGTCCACTAACAAAGCAACTTCTGAAGAATTCATTAGATAATCCCTTTATGTTATTGGTCAGTTTTCAATTTTTTTTTGATATTATCTCATGATTCTTGATTGGTGAAGTTTAGTGAGTGCTCTAGTGAAGTCATCAAAAGCACTAGGGTCAAACCATTGTAAAATGAGGGTGCAAAAATTAGTCCATATTGGCTCATCATGAGCCTTGATATACCAATGATACTATTGAAGGGCTGCATGCTCCAAGTGAAAGGATGCAAGCAGGACTTTGTTGGCATCAAAAGTATTATGTAAACTAAAATATTATTCTGCCCAATAGAGCCATCTAGTCAGATCTACATCATTGAATCAAGAAAAATCAAGCTTCAACTTAAAAAAATTACTGGAAGAATAAAATCTAGTGTCTGAAGAGGACTCTAGATGCCATCTGTTGTTCAAGGCAATATGTTGAAGATTGAGGTCGAGAATTTTTTCATCAAGATCTTTGATTTCGGTCTTGAGGGTGGTAATTTCATCCTCCATTTTTTTTCTCCTGTTCAGTTTACTACCATGGCCAAAATAAGAGATTTTTTTTACAATGGGTAATAAAACTAGATTTAAGACATGTTTATTAAGGAAATTTTATAATTTAGTTGAAATCGAAAGGGGTAAAGGTACTTTTACTAGTTTTTTTGCATAGTGGGAGTATGATTGATGAAGGCAAAAGCAATTTTAGAGGTGAAATAATAAAACTAAAAAAAAAATCAAAGAGGGACAAAAGGGCAGAAAAGGGAGATGAACACTATGATTTTTTTTTGAAGCAAATGGACAAAACAAAAGAAGTTATGGTAAAACCCGAAAGAAGAAAAAAATGAGATTTATGGGAATTAGGAGTGGAATTGGGATATGGGACCTCAAGGAAGAAAATGTGGAGAATGAAATTTCAGGTGTCCAGATAAAGTTTGAGGATCAACATGGCTATAAATAGAGAGACTTTTTTTAAAATTTTTTGATAGTCTATTAGGAATATTTAAAACTAATATGACAAGTCTTCTGATACTATACTAGTAATATGCGTAGATTTGATATGGTAGTTTTATGATACTCTGTTGGTAATATACTAAAACTGGTATGACAAGTCTTCTGATACTCTGTTGGTAATATGCAAAGATCTGATATGACACTTTTTTATACTATGTTATTAATATGTCAAAACTAGTATGACAAGTCTGTTGACACTTTATTGGTAATATGCGAAGATCTGATATGACAAGTTTTTTGATACTCAATTGGTAATATTATGAAACTAATAGAAATGGATCCCAAGTTTTCATGACTACCTAAGGTTTTAAATATATCTCTCTGGCCACCAATGCCATCTGAGCGAGTACCACTCTCCAAAAAAATATTGACCATGAATTCACTTTTAAATGATAGCTCTTGGTTTTCCTCATAGGTGGAAACTAGTCAATCAGGATGGGGACATTATTTATTTCACTGGTAGGTCCTATCAATAGGCCAGCTACTTTGAGGTTCCTATGGTACTCCTCACAATGAGTTTTAGAGTTTACGTCCAAGCACTTTCCATAGTTATGCAGACAGGTATTTATCGTGGTCTAAAATAGATTATTGTGATATATAAAAATACTTAAATGAATTATGCAATAAAATAGAAAAACACTTCTGAGAGAAATAAATTTATTTTAGAAAGCGTTTTGATAGCATATGAGAATATCTTCCTGCAACAAATTAATGAAAATGCATGAAATAATAGATTTATTTAATGAAATACACGAATTAACATATTTATATAATTAGCAAAAACACCTAAGGGATTGTATTGATCACAAGCACTTTGAGGGGGAAACCTCCTTTGAGCAAGCTCAATACAATAAATTTGTGAATGTCTTCATTGGTCTCAACACTTATATACTAAATCTAATCTAAACAACTACTACTTTCCATGAATGTGAGATAAAACAAAATGCTCACCATACGACTTACAAAGCATATGCATCGATAGCAACTAAAATACTAATAAATTAAAAAAGAAGGGTAGCATGGGTTCCTAACATCATAATGATATATCTTTTCAAATCAAATTTCTAAAAGGCAATGCAATTTTATCGATACACAAGTGTAATCCTAAACTCTACTCCCTTTCAGTTTCAATTATTTCAGTGCTTCCAATTTCATATTATATGAACTGATTATATAGTATAACATGTTCTTGGTTTTAATTCAATCACCGACAAAGCACTCAATTTAGACTTAAGCAAAGGCAAGGTATGTTATACACATATAGGTACGCAATTCTTTTTGTTTAAACTATAAATTTCATTACTAGATTAAAAGGGGAGCAAATGTATACACTATTTATGAATTATATAACACATAAATCTTATACACTTAAAAAATACATATCATGGATGTACCTTCGACTTCTAGATATTTTTTGCTACCGAAAGACTCACATACACTATTTATTTGTGTTTATTTTATCTCTTAGTCTAACCGGTGTCATTCTGATGACTCAGACCTTATCTCATACTCAGATTGCTATAAACCTACTTATTTTCCATCTCTACAAGTTCTAGACCTGTATCTATTTTTCTACATCCTAAACACTTGCATCTCAATTAGATGCATATGTTGATGCAAGTGTCCTAGCTTAACCCAAGTTTCAAATGCCCTAAATTCATCCAATTTACAAATGAAATGTATTCTTATAATTAGTCTAAGTACTTTAATGTGATATATTATCCAAAGGAATTTGTATATAAATACATGATCAATCCTCATTCATTTTTCACATAGAAAAGACCTAGCAAGGACAAAATAATTCACAAGATAACTTACCAAATACATTCAATCAAATAATAAAGTGAGTAAAGCTTCCCTATTTTCTCCCATTTCCATATCAGTCATAAGAAAAACACATCTATAGGTCTAAATTACTAAAAGAGCATCCCATGAGCCATATTTTTCAAGTTACAAATTAGGTCACTCTATGTACTTGTTTATCACACATTACATCCTTATTCACACACAAGCCAACACATAGAGGAGAGATATGTAATTTTGAGTCCCTCTTCAGAGTATTGGCTATGTAGCACTCATTGACAAAGGGTTTATGGGGTAGCTCGACACTGTATGCCCACTAACCCATTTTTTCCATAACTAATATGAAGATGAAGAACTAAGTTTTTGCTATTGGACAAGGAGTAAGATTTCATGAGCTATATATGAATGCACCAAATCGAAGGAGACATATAACCCATAAGCATCCAGATGGTTGCATTCAATTTCAACATATATTCTATACTAGACCCCTATGTCTGGTTTAGACATAAGTGTCTGTGTAACTATACCAAGTCGATGCAAATGTATGTAACTATAGAGGTACGATTTCTAGAATTAGGGGATTGATTCAGAATCCAAATCTAGTCTACTTTCTACCTATTCTAGATGTGGATACGTATTAACATCAAAATCAAACAATCATCTTGTTTTTATTATCATTGTAATATCTAACATAGTTATACTTTCTATTTTTAACATATCTTAACATAATAAATTATAATTGTACTTTTTATTTTTAACATATCTTAACATAATAAATTTAGTGTATGTTTGTCTAAGTTTTATAATTAATTGACCTACTATAGAGATAGTTTACCACCCTTGTGTTCTAGGCTATCTCTACCCCTTTAACACTAGATTCTATAATCTAGATTTTAAGGTTAAATAATATATTGTGATGACCTTCTCATTCATTGAAGTCTTTGTACCCAAAATTTTTTGTTGGGGATCAACCAAAAATGTTGATTAAAATATGAAAGCAATTAAATACGGAATTAAACCAGAATGATAAGTAACTAGAATCAAAAAATAGCAAAGAATAAGAGATACAAGAAACCACCCTGAAAACTTGTATTAAATTCTTTACAGAAGGAATACAATTGAAGAAACTTCTTTTCTTCCACACCTCTCTCAGATGTACAGATCTCTTTCCCTCAAGAGCTCTCTCTCTCTCTCAATTACAATCAATTCCAACAACCTGAAATGATACACATACAATCTTGTACTGTTCAATTCAACATTACAATCCAATAAGCTATGAAGATCTATCCTATTATATAATAATTAGGAAACATGAGCATACAATTACAGCCATTAGATGCACCTCCTAATCAAGGGCTCTAAACAGTCTTACTTAAAATAGAGATGCGAACTTAAAATTATCACTTAATCCTAACATGCAAACATTCTGTTTTGTCCACAAAAATAACATTCTGGACGCACAGGTGACCGACATCGGTCCCTGCCTGTCTGCACCTGACTGACGTTGGCTAAACATAACTGACGCTGACATCTCCCAGTCGAATCCTGACCGATGTCGGTCGCTCCTGACCGACGCCGATGACTGTGTAAATTCTGCAACTTTGCAAACTCACTCATTTGGTGAAGCTTTTAGCTCCACAACTTAACAATCTCCCACTTAGAGATAAACAACTGCACCAGTACTTGTACAGCAACATCTTCTAGCTCCTCCATCTTCAAACTCAATTATAAAGACCAACAAAAGTTGAATGAAGATTCAACTTCTCCTTTGTTACCGGCTTGGTTAACATATCCGCAGGGTTCTTATCTGTATGGATCTTCTCCAGATTTAACTCACCATCCTTCAATACCTGTCTAATGAAGTGGTACCTAAGTTGTATATGCTTTGTTCTTGAATGAAAGGCTGAATTCTTAGCCAAATGAATTGCACTCTGACTATCACTATATAATCTGCAACTCTCTTGCTCCTTTCCAAGCTCTTCCATGAACCGTGTCATCCATATTATCTCTTTGCTAGCCTCTGTGACTGCAATATATTCTGCTTCAGTAATTGACAAGGCAACAACCTTCTACAACTTTGATATCCAGCTAACAGCCGTTCCACCAACAGTGAAAACATATCATGTGGTGCTTCTCCTGCCATCCAAATCACCTGCCATATCTGAATCTACATAACCATGTAGAGAATTATCTGAACCTCCATAGCACAAATGCCTACTGTTGGTCCCTCTCAGATATCTAAGGATCCACTGAACTGCTTTCCAGTGCTCTTTTCATGGATTGGCCATATACTTACTTACAACTCTCACTGCTTAGGCAATATCCAGTCTAGTACAAACCATTGCATACATTAAACTCCCTACTATGGAAGCATATGAAACTCTACTCATGTACTCTACCTCATCATGTGAATTAGGACACTGTTCTTTACTCAATTTAAAATGTCTAGCCAAAGGTGTGCTTACCGGTTTTGCATCCTGCATATTGAACCATTTCAACACCTTGTTCACATAATCCTCTTGAGACAAAATCAACCTGTGATTTTTCCTGTCTCTCTTAATGCTCATGCCAAGAATTTTCTTTGCTGCTCTCAAATCCTTTATGGCAAATGTGTGAGCTAATTTCACCTTAAGCTCAGAGATATCCTGCATGTGTGATCCTGCAACCAACATATCATCTATATACAACAACATAATAATATATCTACCATTATCCAATCTCTTAAAATACACACAATGGTCAGATTGACACCTACTATAGCCATGCTCAGTCATAAACTTGTCAAATCTCAAATACCACTGTCTAGGAGCTTACTTGAGGCCATACAAGCTTTTCTTCAATCTGTACACTAACTTCTCCTTACCTTTGACCTCAAATCCTTCCGGCTGATCCATATATTTCTTCATCCAAATCTCCATGAACAAACATTGTCTTAACATCAAGCTGCTCAAGATGCAAATCCTCAATAGCAACTAAAGACAATACAGTCCGTATAGAAGTCATTTTAACAACAGGAGAAAAAATCTCACCAAAATCAATACCTGATTTCTGTGCAAATCCTTTCACTACCAACCTGGCCTTATATCTCATTTGTCTATTCTCACCTTCCTTCAATCTGTAGGTCCATCTGTTCTTCAGTGTCTTCTTTCCTGTTGGCAACTCAACCAAATCTCATGTTTGGTTCTCTCTCAAGGAATCAATCCCCTCATTCATGCCTAGCTCCCACTGATTCTTGGATTCCACTTGTATTGCTTCATCAAAACTCTTTGGTTCTCCACCATCAGTAAGCAATAAATAGAATAATGAAGGGGAATATCGAATTGAAGGTTTACTTACCCTTTTTGACCTCCTAATGGGTGTCTGAGACTCATTCACAACACGCTGTCTACCCAAATTCTCTGACAATGACCGACCTCGGTCACTTCTAGGCTTGTTACTGGCCAACGTTGGTTCTCCCTGACTGACGTCGGTTCCTGCTTGACCGACGTCGGTCACTGTATGACCGACATCAGTTCCTGTATTGCCGATGTCGGTTCCTGTATTGCCAACATCGGTTACTTTTTGATCGACGTCGGTCTATGTGTTTTCCTATCTGTGATTAATTTTTTTTGTGAGCTCATTTTGGACCGTCACCTCATCCAATTCTCCATTGCTCTGCCCAGATTGATTCAGCTTCTTGAGCTGATCACTATACATCACTTTTTCATTGAAAACAACATCACGGCTCCTAACTATCTTGTTAGTTCCTAGATTCCAAAACCTGAATCCGAAATCATCAGAGCCATAGCCAATAAATGTGCACCTCATAGACTTAGCATCCAGCTTCTTTCTATTTTCCTTATCAACGTGCACAAAAGCTTCACAACAAAAAACTTTGAGAAATGAGAGATCTACCTTTTTACCTGTCCATGCCTCTTCTGGAATTCCACCATCTAGAGCTGTAGAGGGTCCTCTGTTAATCAGGTACACTGCAGTATCCACAGCTTCTGCCCAAAACTCTAAGGGCAAATCAGCATGCAATCTCATACACCTTGCACGCTCCATTACTATTCTGTTCATCTTTTCAGCAACTCCATTTTGCTGAGGTGTCCTTGGAACCATCCTTTGCCTTCGAATTCCATGCATATAACAATACCAGTTGAAATTATAGCTGCAGAACTCACCACCATTGTCAGATCTCAGGCACTTCAATCTTCTGCCTGTTTCATTTTCAACCATAGCTTTCCAAATCTTAAACGTGTCAAAAACATCAGATTTCTTCTTAATACAATAGACCCATACCTTTCTTGTAGCATCATCTATGAAAGAAACATAGTACCGTGATCCTCCAATAGAAGCAACCTGAGCCGGTCCCCACACGTCTGTGTGAACAAGCTGCAACTTGTGCTTCTTCTTTGTTGATCCAGTCTTGAGAAAACTCACTCTCTTCTATTTTCCAAACACACAGTGCTCACAAATGTCCAGATCTATGATTTTCAAATCTGAAATCTTACCTTTTGACTTAAGAATGGACATTCCCTTCTCACTCATGTGGCCGAGCCTAGAGTGCCACAATTTTGCATCCACATCTGAAGTAGATAATATAGAAGGAGAATTATTAGTAACATAATTACATAAATAGAGAGTACCTACTCTCTTACCTCTGGCCATTACAAGTGCACCCTTGGTCACCTTCCAAAATTCAACTGTGAGAGTTACTGTACAACCCTCATCCCCTAACTTTTCTGCAAAAATCAAATTTCTCTTCAAGCTGGGAACATGCATGACATCTCTCAACACCCATGTGTTGCCATTCTGCATTTTCAGCTGCACTTTTCCTTTTCCAACAATTTTATAAGGCTCATCATCCACTAAATAAACTATTCCAAAATCTCCATGGACATAGTCACTAAAATATTCTCTATTAGGGGTAGCATGAAAAGAAGCACCAAAATCTTACACCCAAGATTCTATATTATTATGCAAAGAGAATATAAGAGCATCTTGTGCAATACCTACAACTTTTGCTTCTTCTTTACCTTCATGTTGATTGTCTTTTTTAGACTTTGACCAGCAATCTTTGCTTATGTGCCCTATCTTTTCACAATTCCAGCATTGTGGCTTCCTGCCATTTCTGGATTTGGATCTACCTCTCACCTTTGACTTAGACCTTGATCTCCCTTTTTTGCCCTTCTCTTTTTGCCTTCCCTTGCTCTCAAAACTTAAAGCGTTCCCTGATGTTTCCTCTGTGTTTTTCCTGCAAATTTTTTCATTCGAGATTACACTAACAACATCCTCTACTTTTAAAATATTTGAAGCAGATGCAGTATTACTAACTGCCATTACCAAGCTATGCCAACTTTTAGGCAAAGAACATAATATTAAAAGAGCCTTAATTTCATTATCAAACACTATTTTGACTGAACTTAATTGATTTACAATTCCATGGAAATCATTTAGATGATTAGATACAGATCCACCTTCCTGTATTTGCAAATTAAATAACTACTTCATAAGATATACCTTATTTGAAGCTGAGGGTTTTTCATATAAATTTGTTAAAGTAGTCATTAACTCTACCGTAGACTTTGCCTGTGATAAATTAGATATCAAAGTAGATGCCAGACTCAATCTTATAGATCTAAGAGCCTTTCTATCAAAAACTTTCCATTCTTCATTATCCATGTCTTTGGGCTTCTTTGAAACCCCACCTAACGGTAAGTATAGATCTTTCTGATACAGATAATCCTCTATTTGCATTCTGCAATGTTGATAATTCTTGCCATTAAACTTCTCCATTCTCAGTTTACTTTCTTCTGCCATTGCTTCTCCCACTCAAATAGAAATCTCTGTGAGTAACCTGTAATCAATACACACTAACCAAATCTGCAACACCTGTTAGTCAACCTAAGCTCTGATACCACTTGTTGGGGATCAACCAACAATGTTGATTACAATATGAAAGCAATTAAATGCGGAATTAAACCAGAATGATAAGTAACTAGAATAAAAAAATAGCAAAGAATAAGAGATACAAGAAACCACCTTGAAAACTTGTATTAAACTCTTTATAGAAGGAATACAATTGAAGAAACTTCTTTTCTTCCACACCTCTCTCAGATGTACAGATCTCTTTCTAGATCTCTTTCCCTCAAGAGCTCTCTCTCTCAATTACAATCACTTCCAACAACCTGGAATGATACACATATACAATCTTGTACTGTTCAATTCAACATTACAATCCAATAAACTATAAAGATCTATCATATTATATAATAATTAGGAAACATGAGCATACAACTACAGCCATTAGATGCACCTCCTAATCAAGGGCTCTAAACAGTCTTACTTAAAATAGAGATGCGGACTTAAGATTATCACTTAATCCTAACATGCAAATATTTTGTTCTGTCCACGAAAATAGCATTCTGGACGCACAGGTGACCAACGTCGGTCCCTGCCTGTCTGCACCTGACCGACGTCGACCGAACATAACCGACGCCGACATCTCCCAGTCGAATCCTGACCGACGTCGATCGCTCCTGACCGACGCCGGTGACTGTGTAAATCCTGCAACTTTGCAAACTCGCTCATTTGGTGAAGCTTTTAGCTCCACACCTTAACAGTTTTAGCTATAAAGTTTTGGAACTTACATATGTGCATTGAGGTGTGCATCATTAGGAATATAATATGAAAAAATTCTCATGCATGTCAATAGTTAGAACACCTTTAAATACCTCGTGAGCATATGTTAGTATAATATTTTAGTTGACTTTTATTAGCATAATTAAATAGTGTTTTCTTTGGCTAATGGAGTTTATGTTGCCTCCTTGAGAATAGTAAAATAAATGATGTTTTCCATTAACAAGATTTCGCTTATGAGGCTTATAACTAGCGAACGTAGCACATTGTGCTTAAATACTTCTAATTAGTAGTGAAACCCACATCTTACTTGATAGTGGATAAATTGGATATGCTTAATTCATATTACAAGGGAAGAAAATGTGGAAAACTTAAATCTTCTTTTGGTTATTTAAGTCAAGTATAGTTGAGGCATTATTGTATGTCATGCCTTTGATAACCACCCTATGGTGCTTTTGTGGAATGCTAAAATGGATGATCAAGTTGTAGTTGTTTTTGTGAAAGTTTTTAGTTTAGCTATTATGGGACTTGACCCTTAATAGGTGTAGTCTTTACATTTGGATTGGAATTGTCATTATTTTAGCACTTCCTTGCTTAGGTAATCACTATCATGTTATGGAGGCTCTTCTTAATGTTTGAAGTGTCATCATGTGTACGCTTATTGTACTATTGCTTTGTGTATGAAGAGGCTTGTTATTTCCCAACAGGGAAAGACACCATAAGGTGGGAAAGACACCATAAGGTGTGAATTCCATAGTGATCCTATAAGCTAAAGTTGTTAATATAATAATAATGAAAACAATATAAATATTTGGCTATTTAAACTTGATCATCATTGTTTAAACCATTTCAATGTGCGAAGTCATGAGCATGACTATGGATATTGATGGTCCTAGGAAATAAGTGATTTTGTTGTAAGGGTATCATGGTGGGAATGATTGGAAAATTTTATGCCAATAAATTATGGAATCTTTTTATGGCAAAGTGCAAAACATATGAACTAATTTGTTGAAGACTTAGTGATCACCATCAAATAGTGTTTCTCTTGAAATAAGGTTAAGAGGTCAATTTGTTTTTTTGAATGACCAACGTGATAATTGTAGTTATGCCTGATTTTCTTTTACTTATCATTTTTGCAACCAAATCAATAATCAAACCCTTAATGGTTGGTGTCAAATCTTGTCATGAAGTGTAATGGAGAACTACATCTAACCATGATTTTGAGGAGAGGATATGTATGTTGTGATGTTGAGATGGGGCATTCAAGGCTACGTTTTAGGATAGATTAGGGTTATGATTTATCCAACCTTTGAGTTAGGTTTAAACTCCTTTCCAATGATGTTCATTTTGAGATTAATGTAAAGAATCACTGTAAAAACTTATTATGAAAGACTCTTGACCTTATAATTGAACTTTTAGTTAAATGAAAATTGTTAATTGTATGGTGAACATTATCAAATTACATCCTTTTTTAATCTTTTGTTTAGTTTGGACCTCTGATCAAGGGGCTGCTTGATCCATTTAATCAGTTGTGGGTCAAATGAACAAGTGGGGTTGCATGATTGTGTTGCGACCATGTGACTGTTTGCACATTTTTATTCATGTCATGTAGAAATGTGAGTTTTGTCTTAACACATTGTGCATATTGCACCACAAAGTGGTTAAACTTTTAGCATCGTAAATTGCATAAGATGTGCATTATTTATCCTTAAAAAAATCAATTTCTATATATATTTTAATCATGTGAAATTTTAAACATAACAATATCAAAACTACAACCAAAATAATAATAATATTTATTATATAATAATTAAAATTTTTCATTTAATAATAATATTATTTATCTTTTATTTACAAGATAATTATCCCTAACTTATATATCTCACTTTTAGATTAAATCAAAAACTCTCGTTCAAATGATTGAAGGAGTACCAAAATAGCAATTCACCCATGAATGGAGAAAGCAAAAACACAATATAAAGAAGAAATGTCAAATTCCAACAAGAATTAAATGACGATTAATAACAAAGTCCACTTTCAATGGCTATTTCAACAAACCAATGCAAAAGTATTTCTTTTATTTAAAAAAAGTTCACACATTTAAATATAATACAACCTAAAACAATAGGGGATTAGAGACAAAACGATATTGACCATGGTGATACCGTATCTATTTGAATAACTTAAGAGATCGAGCAAGTTGATGTAAGAAATAATCCTTCACTCATAGATGTATCATCTGCTCTAAAGTTTTGTAAATGGAAAAGAAAGAAATCGGATAGTGAGAAATTCAAACTCATGTATTATAAAGGAGAGGGCATAATAATTGAACATGCTCTAATAGTTGAGGGTATGGAGCTCAACTGTAAAACATAATTTTTACTAAAAGTAGATTTTTTCATTGATAACAAATTACTTTACATTTAATAGTTGAACATTAATATTTTACTAAAAAAAAACATAAAAAATATTTAATCTGTATATAAGATCTTGGATTATTATTAGTACACAGTATTTCAACTACACATTTCAATTTAAGATTTGCATGAATAAATATAAATATTAAACTCAATAATATAAATTTTATATTCTTTGTTAAATATAATATATCCTATCACTTACAATCAACAGCCGAAATCAATCAGAGGGTGGGACTACTTCTGCCTGCAACTGTTTCTCTCCTCTAACTTTGACCAAAGCTACATTGCGAACTAACGTTTCCCTTCTCCTAGAGCTACATCTATCAACAACATGGGCATCTGACCAAAGCCTTTCCTTCCTTCATTCAGTACTGTTCAAAGTCTGAAGAAGTAAAAACAACCACAAAAAGTATAGGCAATCAACCAACTCAGTAAACACAAGATTCCAATGAAAATGACAATAATAAAGTAGAGCAAATAATCTGAAGGTTACAGGTGCACGACTAGAAGCTCCCTCTTTCCTCAAAGTTTCTAGAAAGCCCCATACGAAAATCGTCCTGACCGAAGCATTGGGCAGTACCACCAAAATCATCAGTCGCCATTGTCACTACTTACGCGTCACCACCAAACTCATCCATCTTTACTTTGCTCACCTACAACCATTCATCGGAGAAGAAAAATCCTTAAAAGAGTTAAAGACAAAATAAAATATCCGATGGAAAGTAAAGTGAAATGAATTTTGGGATGGTTAATATTATGAACACCATATAATTCTCTATTACTATGATAAATTTCTCAGTTCTCAATGCGGGAGGCCTCTTTCCCTACTCTGTCTCCACCACATACTTCCTCGCTACCCACGCTTTGAACAGTGTCAATAGAAATACAAATGTTTCGTTTTTTTTGCCTCATAGGACAAGCAAGCCTGCGTAGAAGAGTTTCCAGAGCTTCACAGGTTAAAACTTAATGCAAAACATATGTGGACAGATTGGTGATTTAATGCCCACAATAGGCGTGATTGAGTGTATGATGGTGACGCATTAATGTGTTGTCACTTCAATCCAAGTGTATGCATAGTGTGCGTTGTTTACTAGTAATTAAATTTTTAATGTCTTATTTTTGGTGTTTTTTTGTTTTTTTGTTTTTTTTTTTTTTTTTTTTTTTTTTTTTTTTTTATAATGTTATTATTTTTTATTATTTAGACTTTCAATTTTTTTTATAAAGACTTATTGTATGGGGATTGAAATATATAGATATGTTACGAATTAAAAATAGAGAATTGAAAAGTGGACTTGTTAAGCTATCTATCGATGTCAATTTTATGTGTTGATGCGGTATGATTTAAACTCCACACATGTGCAAAATTAAGTTACGTGAGTGTTGGGTCCTCTCTTTTATTTATAATTCTTTTCCCGATGAACAAATGTTTATGATGTTTATGTGAAAAGTGGGTTCTTATATTTTGAAATTACTAATCCTAAAAATATATATAAATATTATTGAAGTAATAATATTGATTGAAATTATTTTAAGATGATTTGAATAAATAAAAATTCTACAAAAAATAATAATTGAACATAAGCATTTTTTTTAACTCTTGGCTAACAAGTTATTCCTCATCAAAAGCCATTTTATGCTTGTGTTGGTCTATCGATGAAGTTGTTGGGAAGGTTCATTAAAAGCCCACCAAGGATCATTTTTTGTCCAGTGTAAATCCCCAAAAGCATAAGGGATGAGGTCAACTTCAATTCCCTAATTACGTCAACAAAATAGATGCCCCTCAATCCTTATCACTAAAGTGAAACAAATCGATCATCTATACACCCAATACCAATGACATACTTCCTCTACAATCAAAAATAAAAATCGTCATATGCATGCTTCCAAGAATCTCTAAGGAGACATATGCCACTAAGAAGAAAATCCACTATAACAAACCTATGATATTCAAGAAAATACCCATATAAAGATCTCATAAAGCAACTAGTTACTAGGGGAAGGGGACCTATAGTGGGACCCCTAAGTTCAAGGTCCTATATCTTCCATCTTATGCCACCTTGCACTCTACAAAATTGGATTTAGGTAATTTAACATTTTTTAAGTTTGAAAAGGTCATCTAGGAAGAAAATATACATTCTGTAAAGTCATAAGCTGACGTTTTCAGCAACATGTCAATTTTTCTACATATATTTTTTGTTTGGTCAGTCATTGGAACCAAAGGGACCAATGATACACAACAAAATAGCCAAAAAGAATTTTCAGATGAACACATTATTTTATCGTTGGCTTCTAATTTTGATATGTATGGCACATACTAGAATATATATGGGTCATTAATATGAAACGATGTGCCATGCTAGAAAACGTGTAGCTCATTAATGTGAAAGCCAACACCATTTTCCACATGGCTTGGTAGGCTTTCCTCCATTAATGTGGAAGGTTGATATCTTCCTATGCACGACCAACTTTCATCTCTCTTTGCCTTTTTGCGTACCTCCTCCCCCCAAACGGATGGAACCTACCCGAAAGTTCTTAACCATGTCGTGTTATACAGGGGAATTATAGTCCGTAAAAATAAAGGGATGAAATCTTACATGCAAGTGTGTTACCTATAACTAAACCCACAGCTGTGTTATTTATATTTTCACATGATTTTTATGGTTATTGTGCCTTCTATATTCCTATTTTATGTTGCTTGTCTTATATGTTCATGGTTTTTTTTGTGCTTTCTTTGTTCATATTTTTTTTGTGCATTCACATCTAAGTAAACATTTACTAGTATGTTAATAGAGTGATGAAACATTACACCAATAAATGTCTCTCATTGCCTTTTAGTGAACCTCCTCCCCTCAAACAACCATGTAACCTACCTAAAAGTTTTTGACCATGCAACGTTTCGTAGACGAATTTTTGTCAGCAGAATGGAGAGATAAAATTTATTGTTATTATGCCTTCTTTGTTCATGGTTTTTTTTACGTGCCTCCACCATTTTCTACATGGCTTACCGGGATCTCCTCCATTAATGTGGTGAGTTACTACCACCCTAAATACCATCACTAAATATCTCTCTCTGCCTTTTCACATACCTCCTCCCCTAAATTCCCATGGAACCTCCCTGAAAATTGATGATCATGCATCTTTTTCGAGTCAAATTTTCATCACCATAATAGATGGATGGATCGTTACACGCATGATTGTTATCCAATTTTGAGTCAGATGGAAATAAAAATTGTGGCTCAATTTTGCATTATTGTGTAGCTCTTCCCCCAAATGGCCATGGAACCTACTTGAAAGCTGTTAGTGCCCGAGATTGCATTGAAGTAGTTGGACCCTTGTCAATGGAGAATGTCTAAAATCTAGACCACATTGAATATTGAGGTCCATGTCTAAGTCTTTTTGTCCTCATGCTTTCCTTGGGAAGGTCAAGTTCTTCGTAAAAAATTGGTTAAGTCCTTTGTGTGTTGTCTTTGCTTGGTAAAAGTGTTTATCCCTTAGAATTTTTGGGCCTCTTCTAATGAACATAATGCTCGATGAAAATGGTTTTTCAAACTTTTTATCTCAAGCAAAAAATCCAAAGACTTATTTCTGTCGGACATTTTGTTCGCTACAAAAGTCTTGAAAAATTCCTTTGTTTTGAAAAAGGGTGCCGAGTCTTATTTGTTTCAGACTTTTTATCCGTGGCAAAAAATATGAAGGGTGCTTGCCCTTCGAGCGTTTTGCCCATACAAAAAGCCTAAAGGAATTGTTTACTTTGGCTAGGTCATTTTCAAGAATCCCAAAGGACACTTTCAAAAGTTTCGAAGGGTGTTTTTGCAAGCGAAAGGACACTTTCAACATTTCCAAAGGACAAATCAAAGGGCACATGATACTTTTCAAAGTCCCGAAGGCCACTTTCAAGACTCCTAAAGGGGCAAGTTGGAGATTTTGAGAGACCTTTCTAAGACTTCCGAAGGGTATGTTCCACTTTCAGAGCGCACTCCCAAGCGTTATCAAGGGCTATTTCCCAAAGGATTCCCCAAAAAAGATTCCTTCAGGTCATGCGCTCTCAAAAATAAGTGAAGTCTCTTCAGAGGGTGGAATAATGTTGCACTCCTCCTCAGGATGATTAATGGTACAAAGGTAAAAGATAGCTGAGGGCCTGAGCGAGCATATATGATGGACACGTGGTAGCATCCCAAAATGATTTTGGTTTCGGTTCTTTTTCAAAGGTTGTCACACTTGTGTTTTTGCTACCAAAGGTGCAAGTAGTTTCCAAAGTCTAGACTCCTCAAATCATGCCATGTGGAAGTCTCTCAGGGGTTTTAGTTTTTGGGCCCTTTTGGAGGAATGCCTTGTCTCAAAAAGGGGGAGGAGGTGCAATGAGTCCTCGAGAACCGGGACATTGGGGTGGTCAAGTAGGATCATGTCATGTGACATTTTTATAGGAGCTCAGAGTATATTTCACCAAGACACCAGGGAAGAAGAAGGGTGAGACATTGCAAATGTTTCCAACACCTTGAGTGCCTGGATTTTTGACACATGTCAAGGTTGTTCTTTTCAAAGGAAAGTTCGGGGCATGTGGCATCTCCTCACTAAAAAATATGAGGGGTGAGGAGGTGAAAAGGTTCCTAAAGACCCAATGAGTGCTGGAAGTGGATTTTCATTTATATGATGCCATGTGTCATAGGGAAAATTGTTCAGCTAGAAGGGGAAGCACCGTCAAGTTTCCCTCCTTTTGTTTTGAAAGATGTTTAAGGTTATTAATACGATAGTTGAAGATTAGTTGTTCTATGCCAAGGATTAATTGCTAACCCTAATTTCAAAAGGGGATGATTATAACTAAGTATTTTCCTTCATTTTAATCCACCTTTCGCAACTGGATCTCACACTTGTGTTTTCAAGCGATTTGCAAACCAAAGTGGTGCGAGATGAGAATAACAACTGCTATCATATTTTTCAAGTGATTTCTTCCTCAGGTTTCATATTTTTTAGCGTGGTTGCAAGTAAGTATTCTCTAGGTTATTGACTTAGTGCTTTGGAGGTGAAATTTGAAAGAATTGTAGAGTTAGCCTCCAGGAAAAGGTTTACTTCATTTTAGGGGAAGAGCAGTTCTCAAGACTGCTAGGGAAAAAATTGGGGCCACCTTGAGGGGAATGGTGAAGCTTGATGGTACAGTTGACATGACAAAGGAATTGATAGAAGATGCCTTGAAGAGTCTTGTTCATGCACCCCATGGAAACTTCAGTAGCCATAAAATAAGGGAGTTGATGCTACTTGAAAACTCCTATGACCAGTTGAAGGCATTAGTCGAGAAGAAGCAAAAGGCACTCCAGAGGACCACCAACTGGTTAGAAGAATATGATGTCAAATTCAAATATCAGGTGGGCCCAGATAATAAAATCCTTGCCACCATGATCAAGAAGTTCATTTCATACAAGAATATGTTGGTGGAGGGCTTGGTCATCAACGTTGATTCCACAATATGACCAAATCATTTCTATTTCTTCTCGATTGATGTAAATATTATTTTCTCCTTCCTCTTCCTCTTCTCTCTTTTTCCCTTAATCTTTTTACTGTGCCTGTTAGTGGCACGTCCCTCATAGGATATTCTTTAGAGAAAGGGATGTTTTGGATTAGTTACGCAAGTGGAAAAATGTTTGTTTTATCCCTTGCTGGAGTGTGCTTTACGTGGCATATGTAGAGCGTCCCACCAAGATGAGATACTAAACATGTTGCTTTCATCAGAGCACGTGTATTATCCTAGGAATCCTTTTTATTGCAACTGATGAGCTCCACGCCCGTGAATGATTTTTCCAGCTGGAGCATCTCATTGGGATATGCCACATATTGATTTGAGAATGGTAAAAGTAAAGGAGGTTTATTCCTCTATGAATGTTGGTCAATCAAAAAAATTTGAGAAAATAGCTATCGCTCTGGAGAAGTTCTTCTTGTGTAATCTCTTTGGTGTCAAATTGGTTTCTTGTGTAAAACCATTGACAAGCTTTGAGATCATATTGAAATGTTCCTCTATTACAAAGATGACTTGCATAGTGTACATGTTGTAGAATTTCCACCACATGCTATATGTATTTGAGATTCAGATGGATAATGAAATATACTTGTGCTTTGTTTCTCTATCTTGTTGTTGAAATCTAATGCGTTATTCTGAGTTCTTAGTATATTGGTGCTCTCATGCTTTCCTTTTATGGTAGTCATTTGGGAAATGTGTTGAGACTATAAAATCCTTTTAGTTATAGAATTCGAGATGAAGTATTAATAGTCTTTTTAGAGGTAATCCCAGGCTAATGGATTCAGCGAGAAAGAGTTCTTGAATGATTACTTGTATCTTTGCTTGTGATTCTTTTGAGGAATTGCAAGGTATTGTTTCACTCTATTTGTTTTGAGGGTTCTAAAATGTTTGTTTGTGGAAGTGACATGATAGTTTAGTGAATTTATCCTCTCTCATCTGACACCCATCCATATCTTTGTTTAAATCAACCAACCCTGTCTTACCCTATGCTTAACATACCATTTGCATAACATAAGTGTTACTTGCATCGCAAATACATAAGATCTTGTATATTTGGAATGTATTAGCATTTTTGTGCTTAAAATCTTAAAGTTGCAATTTCCTATCTAGTTTATGTTGTTGAATGTTTCATAAAATGCAGATTGTAGCCATCCTTTCATCTGTCTCTAGTAGCTTGTGTATGACTTAAAGCATTTACGCATTTCGTGTGACAACCCTTACAAGTGAAGTGTACAAACTTGGTTATGCTTTGGTTATTTTTCCTTTATGTGTCAAGAATCCTCATGAAGATTGAAGTGTAAAATCCCTCCATGTGAATAAGCTACCCCATAGGTTCTCTCACCTTAGTTTAGGTAGAGCCAAAAGTAGCAGGGAGTTAACCATACCCTTTGTAGGTGTCTCTCAGTCATTGTCCATGTTCGGTTCTTTGTTTGATGTTAAGCCCTCCCCTGGATATAATGACATCTTAATAGGTTTTACATCATTGTTTGTCATTCCTTGTAAGTGTGCAAAGTCGAGCATACAAGGTGTTCAACTGGGAACCAACAAAAGCTATGGATTTTTTTGCATGCCTTCGCATCTAACTAAATGTTTAGTGGTATGTTAATGAAGTGATAAACATTACCCACAATTGTGTTACTTATAATTGAACCCACAGTTGTATTCTTTTTCCCTTTCATGTGCCTATTATGGTTATTATGTCTTCTATGCACATGGCATTTTTTGCATGGCTTCGCATCTGATTCAAGATTTATTGGTTTGTTCATGGGGCCATCAAGGTATTCATTTACATAGCAATACATTTTATTATTTTTTTATAAACAAGTATACTTTTTAAAAGTATATGGCCATGTAGGAAGACACTTGTCTCATTCATATGCAAAGATGTTCCATGTTGGAGGGATGAAACACTACCCACAACTAAACCCACATTGTTGGCCTCTTTTCATTCCCATCTGACTCCAAATTTATGGTTTTTAATGAAATGTCTTGACATTTTCTGAATTCATGTTGGTGTGTGCTTCATATCTTTGTGCATTTATTTTATCATTGGCTTATAATTTCTTAAAGTAAGGCACAGACCAAAATTAATATGGGTCATTAATATAAAATGAAGGGCAATGTTGAAAGACAAGTGTGTATGCAAGAGTGAAGATTTACTAGTATATAGATGAAAGCCATGAAATATTTTAGTCACATACCATTAAATGTTATTGTCTTTCTATCAAAATTAATAGTTTTATTAACACACCAATAAGTGTTGAGTTAGATGTATCAAATAAATTCCTTATGTGGGTTCATATTATTGTGCCTTCTATATGTTATTATTAAATTACTGAACATTTTCTGCTTTGTGGATGAAAACTATGAAATTTATTTATATGTTATTGTGAATTATTGTCGTTGTCTTATTCATTAACATGTTCAAAGTTAAAAATATTATTTTCTATAAGAGTTGTTCATATGTTTTACACTCACGTTGATGGAAGAGTTAATATTTCCTAATATGTTGATGGAAGTTATGAAAGTTTTCATTTACATACTAGTAAATGTTACTGTCTTTGTATAAAAATTGTGGTTTTTATTAACATACCAATAAATGTTATTAATATGAGTCATTAATATGCAATGAAAGTTCATTTACCAATACGTGGATGGAATTCATAAAGGTTTTGTTTCACATATCATTAAATGTTAATGTCTTTCTATAAAAAATAAGAATTTTATTAACATACCACCAAATGTTTTGTCAAATATATCAAACCAAATCCTACTATAAAATCTTGTTTCTGTGTCACAGATATGTTGTTATGATATTCATTTGCATTTTACATTATATTGTATTATTGTTATGTTGTGTTTTTTATATGTTGGGGTGACATGTTGTTGATAATTTTTCCATTCTATTGTCAATTATTATATTTGTGCAATTTTATTTTTTTATAGATATTGAATTGTTTTAGAGGGTGTATGTTGATGGGCTATTCAATTTGTAAAATTTCTACATACATTGTATTTCTTGACACTTGTTATGTTTGTGGATATTTACTTTTTTCTCATTGTGAAGTTTGAAATGCTTGTGTAGATTTTTTTGTAAAGTTTGTGAAGTTTTTAATACACAACTCTATATTGCTTCTATTGTTTATATGTGTTTTTTATGTTTGTTATCTATGGGTAATGATGATAGATTTCAAAGTCAAGAGTAGAGAACAACAATGAGGTATTCGCTTCTAGGTGAATGTTTTTTTAACTTTCATTAAGCTTATGACTCATTTTTAGGCTATATGGTAGATATAAAATAAAACTAATTACATTACATAATCAAACTAAATACAGACACTTTAATTACATTTATTGATACACTTCAATACATTAGATATCAAACTGCATACATTTGATTTTATTTACAATTTCTTGATGTTCCCTTTTGAATGAGGCCAAGATTCTGTGCTCCCTCCCTTAACCATTCTACTCAGCTTTCTTGCATAAGCAGAATTAAACCATCTTGGTTGAAACTTAATGTTGCATTTTCATCCTATTGAGACATTTGTTGAATTTACATTTGCATTTGTTGTTTGACATACAACGCTTTTAATATTTGTAGTGGTTGCTCTACTTTGTTAACATCTTCATCAATAACTTCAATAAATTTGACTCCTTCATTCCCCATTGTTGCATCAAAAGTGGTAAAATTGAGATGTGCCCTTTATTCCCATACCATTTCCGAATACCCTATCCCTTCTTCATGCTCTTTATTTTTCTCATTTTTTTTGCCTTGGATGTATCTTCTCCAACAACTTCTTTTGGATTTTGATTTTGTAGACAATTTCTCGATGTTCCTTTTATTGGGGCCAAGATTTGGTGCTCCATCTCTCAGCCATTCTACTCAGATTTATTTTAGTATTGTAGTGTGTTGCTCTTCTTCATTAGAATCTTCATCAATGACTTCACAAAATTTCACTCATTTATTCCTCATTGTTGCACGTGGCCATTTTCTAACAAACTGTGACTTTTTTTTCACAATCCTCATTGTGAACTATAACAGTCAACAAATTATATAAGTAATTGACAATAGAATGGAAAACATATCAACACCAGGGGAGAAAAAAATTATAGTGTTGAAAATGTGAATGAATAAGGCAACATGATATCACAACAATGTAATGCAAAGCAAGATGACTTCCCAGAAGAATTTTGTTTGATACATCTGACTCAACATTTATTGCTACATTAATTAAATTCTTAATTTTTATATAAATACAATAACATTTATGGGTATGCAAATGGAAACATCCATGGCTTTCATCCACATATAAGTAAATATTCAATCTTACAAACATGTTGTCTTTCAACATGGCCCTTCATTTCATATTAATGACCCATATTAATTTTGCTCCATGCCCTACTGATCAAAATTATAAGTCAATGATACAATAATGTGTTCATTTTAAAAATATTATTGGTCATAATTTTAAATTGGATGGTTTAAGTTTGAGTTCACAGATGTGCCCAATAGATTGGCTAAAGGAGGAAGCAACAAACCTGGGCCTTTCTTCTTCAATCCTTATGTGTGATAGATATAAAGCATACACCAACATAATGCGTAAAATAGTAATTTGTGACTAAAAAATCACATAGCAACTTGAAATCATAAAATAATTTGGTTTGATACAAAAACAATTATATCCCTGATATGTGAATGAAAACATTAATTTTAATGCAAAGCCAATAACTTTTACTACTGTGTGAATGAAATATTTCAGGGCTTCCATCCACATACCAGTAAATGTTAACTCTTCCATCCACATAACAATTTGGTTTAATAAAAGATAGTAAAATTTAGTAGTATGTGAATGAAAACCTCCATTGCTTTCATTAGAATACCAATAAATGTGAGTCAGATGTAAATGAAAACATGGGTTCAGGTGTGGGAAATTTTTCATCCCTCCAACATGGGGACTGAGTTGAATATGGCACGCATGGTTACATTAACACTCCACATTAATAGAAAAAATGGCTAATAATTATTTTATGGGTTTGTCAAATGTACTAGTGAGAACATTTGTTTTTTGACCAGAAGTAGCAATCAAAATCATCATTATTAAAGGAGTTTATAAATAATATTCACTATTATGGGGTGACTTCAAATGTCCCTGATAGCGAATGAAAACCTCCAGGGCTTCTATCAACATATCAGTGATTGTTCAGTCTTCCAACCAATGTTGTGCATGGAAATAGAAATGCGACATAAATATGAAGCATACAATGACATGATTTTTGAAAACCTCCAATGCTTTCATTAAATTACTAGAAAATTTGGATTTATATGGGAATGAAAAGAGGCCAACAATGTGGGTTCATCTGTGGATAACATTTCATCCCTCCAACATGGAACTTCCTTGCATACTAATAAGACAAACATATTCCAACAAGGCCATAAAATTTAGAAGAAAAAATAAAATAATAGTCAAATGATGAATACCTTCATTGCTATGTGAATAAATGAACACTATCAGCATAGAAGAAAAAATAAAATAATAGTCAAATGAAAAGAAAAAAAACACAGTTATGGGTTCTGTTATAAACAACATACATATGTGTATTGTTTCATTACTCTATTAACATATCAGTAAATGTTTAGTCTGATGTGAAGTCACACAAAAAAATTATAAACCTTGAAGACAATGTAACAATAATTTTCATCTTTCTTTTCTATCGACAAAAAATCCTCTGTGAAATGTTGCATTCTTGAAAACTTTCGAATAGTTTTCATGATTGTTTGTAAGGAGGAGGTATGCAAAGGTAGGGAGAAACGTTTGTTTCTTGAGAGATATATGGAGTCCTAACTAGTACATGATCCTATAAATAAATTAAGCCTAATTGAATGTTAAATCCTCCTCCCAGTTAGATTCAAATCTGAGACTCTCTCTCTTTACATAATAAATTGGGTCCTTCTTGATCGGAGGACACTCTGACATGGTCATGCCAAAACAAGTAATTGCCACTGCCACTGCCACTGCCACTGCCACTGCCACTGCTCATGATACTATTTTCAATTCAAAGCAAATCGGGTCTCTCGTTTTACCATTAGTTCCTTTGATATTATCATTCCCCATTTCGCCATTCTTATATTTTACTAAATTGAGTTACAATAAGATTTGAAGTTCGAGTCTCTATTTCACCAAATTCGATGATCCACCTTTTCCATCATATTCCCAACCTGTACCAAAATAATAGCGTTGGAAAGGGGATTTGTGATGAAGTAATTTCGGTCACGTCTGACATCATTTTTGTGTTTTTGTTTGCAATCAAAAAAAGGATGACTTGTAATGAATGGATGCAGCTTCCCTTCCGCTCCTTTATTTTCGTCAAAGCAACGATAGGGAGTGAGCTAGAATATTAAATCTTCATTAGTCCAAAGAAATCGCATGGCCATTAGTGCTCTACAACAATCCCGCAAAAGCTTAGTTTTCATCCTTTATCTAAGATCTACACGATGTTTAACCAACGAGTGGATGTGAAAGTTGTATTCCATTGTTATAAAATTATGGTATTGTTATAATAGATTTTTTGCTCTATATTCACATATCCATCCATGGAGAATAAATCCTAGAACAAGTAATGTTCTAAAGTGTTCCATTTTTATGCCACAATTTATGTGGTGCATCACGATACCAAAAAAAAAATTATGTCGAGAGGAGAACAACATAATAGATAAAGGACATTTTTGTCATATCTTGTAGTTACAAATGATTTCATATACTTGTCTCATAAATATGGAATATATGTTTTATTTGATTTGTTCCTTTGTTAAATAGGGAGTATGGTTTACTTGGGAGCATCTTACAATGGTAGGTTGGAATTGTAGAGGTTTCGTTAAAGAAAAGGACTTAAGGCAGGGCTCATATTTAGAGATAGAGACAATCATTTTGATTAAAATGCATGAGCACGATAGGTGCAATATGCCAAATGTTGAAAGGTATAAAAACATAGAAAAATAGAACAACACATTAGAGATCGATAAAGGGCTCTAGGGTATAAAAATCATTTTTAGAATATGTGTGTGTGTGTGTGTGTGTCAAATGTTGAAGGGTATAACAACATAGAAAAATAGAACAACGCATTAGAGATCGATAAAGGGCTCCAAGGTATAAAAATCATGCACAATATATATATATATATATATATATATATATATATATATATATATATATATATATATATTGTGCATGATTTTTATACCTTGGAGCCCTTTATCGATCTCTAATAATTTATGACACAAACATTAACATAGTTACATGTTATTTTTCAATTAATAATTCCAAATTCTATAAAAATCACGATTTAGATCATGAAGATCCATATGCATCCCTTAAAAAAAGACATTACGGTATATAGTAAGATCAAGGAGATTTTAGGGACTTCAATGCAAGAGTAGCAAACAAACAAGTTAACATTCTAAGAAACATTGAGGATATAGTTATGAATCTTCTTTGGATGGCAGAAGAGGAAAATCAACAATGGTCCAAGGCTTCAAAGAATGAGCAGGGGGATATCACGCACTTTGGAAAAGAGTTATTAGGTTTATGTAGCATACACAGTTTGAATATATGTATTGGTATGAGTAAATAGGAAAATTCAAGAAATTATACATCCCAAGGAAAGCTTAATCAACTACGTTATATGCTCACAAGTATATATCTATAATAGAAGAGCTAGAAGTAGAAGACTCTCTCTTGGAACTTAAATCATATCACGCCCCAGTTTTTATAAAACTTCAATTGCAAGGTGACAAACAACATGATGAGCACACTAAGGTCAAGTAAAGTAAACTGCCATTTAGATGAATATTAGTAGGGCTTCAGGGAAGCCTTGAATAGCAAACTGTAAGAAGAGGAAAGTATGGGAGCACTTAACTATGGGATAGATTATAATAAGAGCTTGAGGATAATTCATTCCATTCAATAAGCTCTAAACACATGCAAGAGAGATAAGCCTAAAAATAAATAAATCAATAGCTTCCCAACAAGCTCATTTTATGTTGAAGAATGCAAGACAACGTAGAGACCACTAAAGAAACTCACAAGTAGAACACATGGAGATGTAAAAGCATATGAGAAAATTGTGAGGAATAAGAAAGAAGAGTATACAAGAACTAGGAGGAAGGTGATGATCTACATAGGGAAACATGAACCAGAGATATTTTAGAGAAAGCTCCACAAGGAAAAAATGTAGATAAAGAACAACATAATAGTAAGTCAATGGAGGGAACATAAAAAATAGTTATATGAGCATGAAAATGAACAAGATACACCTTGAACAATCATTGTTAATGAAGATATTTTCACAACTAAAGACATCATACAAGGGATTAAAAATCTAGCAACAGTTAAAGCTCCATAGACAACCAACAAGCGAAACATCTAAAATGGGGAATAGATATCCTACTGCCTCAAATCAAATAAATTTGTAATGAAGTTATCCAAAATGGCTTCCCAATGGAGTGGACAACTAGCCTAACCATAACTTTATTTAAAAGCATAGATGTAAATAATCATCAAACTGTTATGGTCAATCCTCTTTTTGAAAAATTGTTCAAGAGTATGATAGAGTGTGGGATTAGAAATTAGGTATAGGAAAAAGGAAAGAGAGCAAAGGGGTAAGTAGGGTTCAGACCTAAATTCTCAACTATTGATCATTGTGTCACATTTAGACACCTAGTTGAAAAATTTTAGAATAAAAAAGAAGATGCATATTATTGCTTTATAGACTTCAAGAGGGTATTTGACATAGTGCCAAAGAGCAAATTCAGGAGTAGAATGGAGGAGCTAAGGGTCTCAATGCACTATAGAGCAGTAGTTCACAGATTATATGATCAAGTCAAGGCTAAAATCAAAATGCAAGCAAGGCTGACTTAATGTTTTGGGAGTGATATAGGCATAAAATAAGGCTACCCTCTATCCATGACTTTTTTGGGGCTATACATTGACAAACTAGAAGATTGGATAAACAATTTTAGAGGGGAAGGGGTCTACTTGGCTAATTATGTGTTGAAACTCCTGCTTTATGTTGATGACCTAATTCTAATGGAAAAGACATTCCAAGATCTAACCAAACATATAGGGGCCTTAAAGCTCTTTTGTGAATAAGTAGGGATGCAGGTGAACATCGATTAAACCAAAATTATGATTTTCTTAGTGAAAAAAAAAAGAAACATCTCAACTTTCAATTTTTAATATTGTCTCTATAAGTGGTGTCAAAATACAAATATATTGACCTCAACTTTAACAATAAGCTCAATTAGGACACATGTAGGATGAAAAGAATACAAGGAGGTTAGAGAGCTCTCTATGTTCTACAAAATAGGTGCAAGAATGCTGAGTTATGGGATTGAAATACCATCAAGATCCTATTTGGGTTACTTGTTATGCTAGTGGTGTTGTATGGTTGCAAGATATGAGCTAGTGGAATGACAAGTTTGAAATGAAGACAAACAAAAAGGATCCAAAATTAGCTAATCACAAACATTTTTAAAATTAAGGTTTTAATTCCCAATGATATCATCTTTGTTGAAACAAGGAATTTTCCATTAGAGGCAACTACTATGACCAATTTACTTTGTTACCTGAAAAATAGAAAACATGAGGACCGACAAGAGGCCCAGGATTGTAAGAGATAAAGAGTTGCACAGACGGAAGAAGACATGGATAAAACAAAAATTCAAATAGATGAGTAGGTGGACCATCAACCTAAATAAATGCCCAAACCTTAATAAAGATAAAAAAAATGTGGATGAAAAGTTATGAACATTGATGTGGAGGAAGAAAACAAGTAGGAAATGGTAACACTACATTACAGGGTTCAACCTAACTTATGAGCATTATGAAAAAGCTTATTATTGGTACTGAAATTAAATAGAGAGAAAATATCCTCATTATTCAAATAAAGACTAGTTCCCATGGGCTCATATATGAAATAGGCAGATGGACATCACTTAAGGAACAGTGGGATGGAGGGTTTATGTTTTATGCACCACATGGGTGGTCGATACAGAGGAACATTTCATCCTTGAATATTTGAGGTATATGGACATTCAAGACAAATATGTGGAAACATTCAGAGTTGATTTTATGGTAGAACCATAAGAATAAAATAAAATAAAAGAGTTGGGGGAGATGTTAACTCAAATCAGCTAAAGGACATCATTGATCCCATAAGTATATGAGTGGTTAGAGCAATCGATGTAATCGATGATCCCATAGATCATTTGGTCTCATAGATGTAATTAAAACCATTTCATTCATTTCAAAAAAAAATCTAGTGATATTGATGTATTTTATTAAATTTATTAATTATATGTTGGAATTTTGACATTTCAAGCATGTCAAGTTTTTGGAAAAAAAATAGTTGTGTCTGGTTATAAAGATCATGATGCTTGTAGAACATTACTATGGTTTGTTGGGTTTGGTAAAGTGATAAGGATTGGAGAGAAACCAATGGATTGGGACAAGGAAGATTTCATTGTTTTGGTAGGTTGAACGGATTGAGTATCATGTGCAGAGAGCCTCTTCATGCTTCAAATCCTTCGTAGAGAATTTTGAGGTAAGATCTTAAACTCTGTTGATTTTAACTATGTATCAATGTAGCTTTGATTTATCAAAAAATCAAAAAAAATCTTGTCTGGTCTCTTTTATTATATATAATGTATTTCAGTTTGCATTGTAGGGCATGGATTAGTTTTAATATTTTCCAAAGAATATTTGTTCGATATTTGTTTTTTGTCTATTGAGTGTGGGATTAGGGGTGTATCATCCATGTTGAGGATTAATTTAAATATTTTCCCTGCATCGGTAGATTTGATTCTATTTGTTCTAAAACCTTTCTATTGATCTTTTTTACTACATTAGAGAATTGGTTTAAATGTTTACCAGGCTAGAGAGCCCCATCATTTGTGATGTGTTTGCTTGATTTGGGCTTGAGATTTTATTTCTAAGGCTTTGTATCACTTTAGTTAGGGTTAAATAACTCTTTATTTTGTTGAATTTTGTTCTGGGTAGTGATTTCATCATGTGGGGATTTGATGGGGTAACAATATGTGGCTTTTGACGATGTATTTGATTTGTTTAGTAATTAAAATCAAGGAGGAACATTGCTATGGATGGATTTACTTCAGCACTTTATGATCCCTGCAAACCTCTCAAATTTGGGTAGGTGATTTATAGATGAGATTATTTACCACCAACCTTTGCATTTGACTCAAGCTTTTGGATCTGTCAAATTTATGTGCAACTTCTGAGTGTTTTGGCTTGACCATAGGTGAAAGAGTTACTAAAAGTAGATCATAGGTTTGAATGGCATGGTTATCTCCCTAATAAATCTGGCACCCTAGGCAACCAGTTGACTAGAAATGTTGGTTGATAGATCTAGTATTATCAATCTTAGGATCATGGAAAATGTGGAATTACTATTAATAAATATATGACTTAAAAAAAAATTCTTTGTGAAATTTTTGCAGTGGATTCTTTACATAAAAACCTTTGGAATTTTATCTCTTTTTGTTTGAGATTTTTAGGTATGATGTATGTTTATTGGAATGTCTTACAAAATTTTATACTTTTTTGTTTCAAATTTGTGTATACCTTATACCTTCACATTTGAAACAGAGTATACTTTGCTTAAAACCATTATGTTTTGAAAACGTCATAAATGAAATATATTTTAAATTTTTATTTTAACAAGTATGGAGTGGAGAATAATATTTTTGCATAACAATTTAATATTGTTCAAAGAGTCCAAAAAATATATAAAATGGAGTAGTTTTCATTTTAAAATGGTGTGTTACATAGAAACTAAACAAAATTGACTATTAGTATTACTAGTTAGGTTGTGATTGAGATTGGAAATGATGCAATTTTTTTAACTAATGTGTAAATCATTATAGTCTTTGGTGACTAGCCATAGATGTTTTTATTTTTTTCTCATTCAAGATTGTCGTACAAAGACTGATAAGGTGTTTATAAATGTTACCCTTGGCCGATTAGATCAATTATTTTCCTCTAATTTTTTGTTATTCTAGTTTTCAAGTTGCACAAGTTGATGCTATTGGGTAACTCTTCATATATATGCTATTATCTTGAAAATACATGGCTTATTTATATTAAAATAAAATAGTTATGACTTCTAAGGTAGCTTTAATGCCAAACTTTATTACATATCACTCCCTCTGTCTCAATCGTGAAGAATGGCACAACTCAGATCGCCTCATGATGGAGCATTCATTATAAATCAAGGTCAATGACGTTCTATAATTATATCCAAAAGTCTTATACTATATTCCATAGACCATGAAAACATAAAATCAATAATATAATTCAAATTGTTCATTAAATCTTTAAGATTTTTTAATATCTAATCTCACATTTCACATTATATTATTTATTATTTTTTACCTTCAAAATAATGTTGAAGGTTTCATAGATTTTATTTTTCCAAAGTTCTCAGCAGTAAAGATGTAGGGAACTTTTGCTTTTGACCTACAGAGTTAAGAAAATATTAGGGTAGTATTCAATGTTTGTAAAAGTCTGTGTTTAGGCAAGGGGTACTAGGGATTCAGGTGGAACGCTAGGGTTTATTAAGTTATTAAGGTTGTGTCATGTGAAGGGTTTAGTGAAAATGAGTCAAATTAAGCCTAAGACATAGTTGTCTTATTTAGTGTGTATTTCTACATTTATTGTTCACTGCCCTGCCCAGTTAGGAAGGATATAGTCACTAGATAGGTGTATATATAGGTTAGACTGTTGGGATTTTATTTGTTTGCATGGTTATAGTGCTTCCTTATGCAGTTAGGTGTAATACCTGGGTTGCCTAGGTTCTCTGCTAATAAGGAGACAACTGTGTATTCCTTGTTGTAAGTGTTTTCTAGAAGATGAGGTTAAGCTTAGGTGACTAATATGTCAGCGTGTGCTTTTGAACCCTGAGCCTTACCATCTCATAGTCAAATTCTTTATAGTGGATTTAAATATCTTTGTTGTGTTTACCCATGCAGATCATATTTTTAAGGCACTGGATCATTAAGGTTGATCATGCCATCAAAATAATATTTTTTATAAAGTAATTGAATATATAAAAGTTTAGTAAAAATATACTATGCCAAAAAATGGCCATATTAACTGGAATGTTGTCTAGATTTTTTGAAGAGGACTAGGCCTATATCAACTTAATTTTCCCATTTTGTGTATTAATTATTTTTAGTGTTCCATCTTCTATCATCGTCTGGGATGAAACAATGCCATGAAGACATGTCAATCACCACCAATGCCAAGTATTGGGTGAGATTCAAAATTAAAACCAAGTATTTTGAACTAGTAGTTTGAATATAGGGTTAAGCAGGGATTTTATAATTAATTTTTTTTCTCATCTAGCTCTGGTATATGTTGCATTGTTATAAAATCAAGTGCATGTTTGAATCTGAGTGTTTGGTTTTGAAGATTTCAACACTTTTTCCTAACACTTTTCTTTGTTTGGGAATTAGGTTTATTCAGTTTATGGTTGTCAAGTTTTTCTAATTAATTTTTATAAATCAAAAGTTTTCACTGCTAAAGGTTTTTTAATTCTTTGGAAGTTTCTTTTTTGTCATTTGTTAAAATTCAATTCTTTGATGCGTTGTTAGTATAAACCAAGTAAAATTATACATGCTAGTTTTTCTTGCTTTTTGGGTTTGACATTTTGAATCTAGAGTTAAGCAGGGTTCACAACTAGGTATTATTTCATGCAGGGTTTAGTTTTCATTTGGGTGTTGTAAAAGTGGGTCCATGTGCAAATCTTACAATGTAAATTGGTTTTGAAGTTTTTGTTAGTTTTGTTCCAATATGCCTATTTTTTTTTTTTATAAATTAAAATTATGGTTTTAAGTTATTTTGTTAAATTTTCTAACTCAATTACTAAATAAAATGAAATAAGATGGCTTGTTTTCTTTTCTTCATTGTCATAGTCAAGGTATTTTTTATTGGTTATTATAATTTTGAATCTCAGCTATTTAGTTTTATTGCTAAAAAAAATGGCATGGACTAGTTTGTTTTTCCATTTCTTCTTTAGTCTATTTTTATTTTAATTTGTTACTTTGAACTTTGGGTAGATTAAGAAAGGCATCTTAATATCAAGGGTCAAGTAAGGTGTCTTCAAATTGGTTCATATTCAAATCTTTTAGAGATTTTTAAGTTTCTTTTGATTTTTCTAGAAGGCTCCTATTTATTATGGGATTATTTTTTATTATTGTTGCAATACTCAAGTTTTTCTTGAGTGATATAATTTGGATTTTTTATTCAATTCTTTTATCTTTGAAGAAATGATGTAAGCTATTTTTTATTTCTTTAACTAGTAGTTTGAATTTGGTATTAGATGGGGTTGGTTAGGGTTAGGGTCTTTTCACTATGTAAAAACTATTTTAAAAGCATCGGGGATTGTTTTGGAAGATTTTATTAATATTTTTTGCAAAAAAAAAATCTTTGTCTAGGTATTGGGTTTTTGTTAAGGGTTTTGAGGGTATAAGGGTATAGGTGGTAGGTAAGAGTAGCGAAAAGCGTTGAATAGTTGATGTATAAAATCATTGTAAAATATTGCTTGGCCTTTTGTGGATATTAAAATTATTATTATAAGCATGCCATTATCATTATTTGTCCTTCATTATTTTCTTGCTTATTCTTGTTACCATTTTATTTTAAATAATAAAGGCAAGAATATTTATGTAAAATGTTATTGTATTTTGTTTATTTAGTATGTTCATTGTAATTAGCATATAATATTTTAAGAAAACATAGATATTTATTTATTGTTCTCTTCAAAATTGATATCTGTCACAATATTAACTAAGAATATTAATAGGTCCCTGCTTCTTTGAAATATGTTAGTTTTACCTGCATGTGAATATGCATATTTTGGGAAGAAGTTACATATTCTAGTATTCCTTTGGGCTTTCCAATATGGTCCTCCATAACCTCACTTGAAAATAGCTTGTAAAAGGTCCTTTATCTTATGAAATAAGTGAAGACAAGGCATTAAACTATAGCCTAATGTCTTATTTGTGTCTTTATAAAATAGATATCACAAACCATTGGTAAAAAAAAGGGAATTTTCTTTTTGTAGAACCAAACCTAAAACTAATGTTAGGCCACAATGTTACATAATCATATCATCTTTTCAAAATATTAAATATTTAAACAACTCTAACGGGAAAAAAAAATTGATTTTTTTCTCAATAGTTCTTTTTTTTTTTATAGTGAGGGCATCATTAGTCTCATTATTTGCCCTTTATTGGAGATTGATAAGGATGTTGGCCCCTCTTCTGCTCTTGGATCTAATCCAAACAAAATCCTTGTTCCTCTTTAGATCTTTTCCCTTGAAATTATCATTTGCTTAATACTAACACGAGGCTTTCCTTTCACAATATTATTTTGTATCATGTGGCTTTGAATATAATTTGTTGTATGGGGTTTTATAGTTTGTGTTGCATTTCTTTTTGCTTCATATGTCTATGTATAGTATTGATCTTCATTTTTGGCCAGAGTTTTGATGGTTTTAGTTTTTGGTATTATAACTATATGTATTATAGTTAGTGACAACACGGTTGGCCATAGTGAAAAAATAGTGGTTGGTGAGATGGTAGTTATAGGATGCAAAAAAATCATCTTTCAGGAGAGACAATACACTCGATCTTATTCAAGTGATTGTGGTTCTAGTATTGTTGATCGACTTTAGTGAGTGATTTCCTTCCATAGTGTTCTGATATGAAAAAGGGGAGACCGAGAAATAGATATTTTTGACACTAAAAGTAGTGCATTGCAGTTCATAACATACTAACATTAACAACTTCAATAATATTTAAGCAATAGCAGCAATTCTAGTCATCCAACATCCATACAAAGCCTATAAGAAGGGTGTTGGAGAAGTAACTAGAGCTCCTGCTATTATTATATTGTTATACTTATGTGCGAAATTTATTATGCATTATCATCATACTTATGTATAGATTATATTGTGCACTATACAAATGTTATAAAAGATATTATTATATTAATATCAGGTGTATAAGGTACAACTAATATAAATTCCCTCTTCTACTTATTTTTATTCAATTCCAATGCATTGGTAACAACATTTGAGCAATATTTTTCTTTGTTCAATAATTGGTGCTACATCAGTATCCCCAATGGGAGCACTAGACTAGTTCCCTCCAAAAACCAAAAGGGACTTTTGTGTGTTATTGAAGGGATCCCTTGTGTATTTATTTCTATGAGATAAATACACTTTATATATTTTTTTGGACTTATGTTCTAAGGATGTTATGAGTTTTATCCTATATGGTTGTACATGGGTTGGCTCTTTGAAGTGCCCTAGTTATCAAGGATGTTGTTTGTTTCTTAAGACTTTAGTCGGGAAGAATTTTTTCTATTCCACATGTGTAGAGATTAACTACATGCATAGGTGCATAGCTTTTGGTCATTGCTAATATTTTTTTATATATTATTTTTAAGTAAGATTTTTGAATTTTTCATTGTTCATGAGAATGAAAACAAGATTTTTTGGGGTTGAAATTGTGTTCAAATCATTTGAACAACATTTTTTTAATCATTGAGCTTGATTCAATTAGCGTGATAGGTGGCCAAGAATCTGCTGCAATCATAGGGATTCCCTATAGAATTTTATAAAATTTTAAGGATCAATCATTTTCCTTATACCTTAAGTTGATGCAGTATTTGTCCTATGCTTTTGTTCTGATATTTTCCCTACCATAAAATAGAAACATTGAATTCAAAAGCAAATAGATATGGACTTATGTCTAATTTGTCCTTTGAAACTATATTTTTCCAAAGCTAATTCATGTTTTTTTTCATTTCATGTTTAGTGATTTTTGCTATAAAAAAAGGGCTTGTACCATCTTGCAAGTGCTTACCATGGTCAATTTCCTATCTAGCATAATTTCATAAATGGTTTGGTGAACATTGTCAAATAAGGTCCATGAATAGAGATTAAAAAAATGGCAAATGGGCATAGTGATGAGCAATTTATTTTAGTGGAAGACTATAGACAAATATTCTTGACTAGTTTCAATAGCATAGATGTCACTTTGGATAAAGCAGACCTGTTCAAAACATGCATGTTCAAATACAATGTCAGTGATTATTTATTTGATGCATTTCAAGTCTTATTACATTTTTGATACACATCAATGAAACTTCTGTTGGGAGGATGTAAACCGGAAGCACACAATTTGATTACCAAACCAAGCAACTTAATATGCGGAAATTAACCAGATTCACCAAGTAACTAGAATTCAGAATAACACAGCATATGAGAGACAATACCAAATTGTATTAACACTTTATACAGAAAAGAATACAATAAAGAAGATGCCACTTCTTCTCCACCACCTTACAGAGGTTTCCCACGCCTCAAGTGAACAGTAATTCTTCTCCCCAAAGCTCTCCCTCTCACAGGTCCCAACACCCAACTCAAATACAGAGTTGGTGTTCACCTCCCGTGCTCCACGCACACCACAAGTGCTCCACGCACTCCACAAGCACTCCACGTGCTCCACAAGTACTCAAGGTACTTCAAGTAGATCTCCCATGAACCTGCAACAACCTGCAATTCAACAGACCATACTTATGGAAGGAACTCCCTTGCCTTCCTCTTGCTCTATCCGAGTACACACCTGTACTCCAAGTAGATCCTGCCTGATACTGCTCCCTGTTGTGTTGCTGTCTGTATGACCTTGCACACCTGCAAATCAAGCAATGGTTCTATTCACCTGTGAACCTCGACCTTGCACACACATACACCTGCAGATCAACGATCTTACTTACCATGTAGATCTCCTATATAGGCCATGCAACTGTGACCAAGATCCTACACTCTTGAAGAACCCAGCTGGCTCTCCAATCCAGCACCAACACACCTGGTACTGTGGCACTAGGAGGAACGCACCATAGCTCTACCTCACACACAGAAGGAGCTTATAATTATGCTCTCTTACTCCCTAGCACACTTTTCCAATACAACCATGAGTCTATTATATAGATCTCATCCAAACAATGATTAGACATCTAATTACCATAATTAGATCCACAGCTCTCAGTCTATAATTAGCCCTGATCATGCAAACACTTGGTTCGTTAGCTAACTGCCCGTAAATAGCTCGCAGTCGAACCACACAGGCGACCGACGCCGGTCCCTGTTCGCCTGGAGGTGACCGACGTCGGCCGATATATGACCGACGTCGGCCGATATATGACCGACGTCGGTTGCTTCTCTATGCTATCCCGCCGACGTCGGCTGATCAGACCGACCCCAACTTCTTCTGCAACTCAGCAACCTTCAGCAACCTCCTCTCCTGTTTGCATCAGTGAAGCTTTTAGCTCCACAATCCTAACAATCTCCCACTTGGAGATAAACAGCTGCACTGTACCTGTACCTGTACTCCATCTAATCTGTTTCCTGGTTTGTATCCCTCTTCAAGCTCCCACCTGAAGACAACCCACCACACATCCCGTGGTGTACCACCTGTCATCCGAGTAACCTGCCACATCCGAACCTACAAATACATGTAGTGAAGTCCTGACCCTGCATAGCAACACCTGCTGCCGGTCCCTCTCAAAAAAACCTGAGAACCCACTTCCCCGAATTGGCTCCTAACTCTCTGACAGCTCCCACTACATGGGAATACTCAGGTCTATACCAGACCTCATGTGATTTCGGACACTGTACCTGTCCAGCCCTTAGTGTGCTCTGGCTCTGCATCCCGAACCTCGCCAACACCTGATTCACATTAGCTCCCACTTGAGACAAAATCAACCTGTGATCTCCATGCCTCCCATGTCAAAGAATTCCGCTGCTCCAAACTCCTCATGACATGCCACTGAACTAATCTTACCCTTAGCTCAGCAAAACCCTGTATGTACACCCCTGCTAGCTAGCATACTATCCACATACAGCAACAGAATGATGTTGCAATCACCATCCCCCTGGTAAGTCAAATCACAGTAGATACCCTGACATTGACTGAAGCCATGCTCCGTCCTCCACCTGTCAAAACCTGTACCACTGTCCTGCAGCTCCACAAGACCATATACCTGATCTTCCGTCTCACGTATCCGTTCTCTCTATTCTTCTACTAAGGTATCCATTCGTCTCTGTGCTTTCATACCTGCTGGCATCTCTACCAAAACACACCTGTCTGGTTCTGCTCCAAGGAATCACATCCTCATCCATGCCAAGCTCACACCTGTTTCCTGGATCCTTCCTGCTCTACAATCAGCAACATGTATAAAGAAGAGGAACAATGAATTTGAGGGCCTACTTACGCCTTCAGTCCTCCGTATGGGTGTTTGAGACTCCTTGACAGCATGCTGTCCACCCAAAATCCATTACAGTGACCGACCTCGGTCACCCCACAGTCTGCATCCGACCGACGTCGGTTCCATGCGTCTGTACCTGACTACCAACCTGCCTGCGCTGGTGTCCCTGCTGCCGACGTCGGTCCTCTAACCGACATCGGTCTTACATACTGCCGACGTCAGTCTCCTGACCGACGTCGGTCTTACTCAGCCCGACATCGCCGGCTTCGGTCTGCACATGACCGACATCGGCATCTGTCTGTTCGACGCCGGTTCCTCCTGACCGACATCGGTACCTGTGTTCGCCTGTGAGTGATGAATTTTTACCCGCGAGCTTCTTTGAATCAAAACCCATGTCCAAATTGCCCTGCTCAGAAGTATCCAGCCACATCCACTGGGTTCTGTTCGCCATCTCCTCCATAAACACCAAGGCTTTCCAGTTCTTAAGCCTGTCAAATATATCTGTCTTCCGCTTAAGAACATGCATCTCCTTCCTGCTCATGTGACCAAGCCTACGAAGCCACGTCTCCGCAACAAAAGAAGAATCAGTAATATAAACAAGTAGATAAAGGATACCTGTTTTCTTACCACCAGCTAATTCAAGTGCATCCGCTGTGAGAGTTCTTGTGCATCTCTCATCACCCAATCTTTCTGAAGAAATTAGCCATATCTCCAAACCTGGGACCTGCATGACATTCATCAACACCTGTGTGTTGGCCGCCTACAATTTCAGCTTCACTTCTCCTTTGCCAATTCTTTGGCAAGGCTCACCAGCTCCTCTACCTGGAACTGCATGGAAAGAGGCAACCGAATCTTTTATCCAAGATTCCACTTTATCCAAGAAACCTGCAAACACATCCTGTGCAACAATACCTGCTACATCTGTATCTTCAGTTTCTTCATGCTGATCTGTTACCAACCAACAATAATCTTTTACCTGCTCTTTCTTTCCATAGGACCGTGAGTGA
This sequence comes from Torreya grandis, assembly GCA_037957365.1. Lineage (NCBI taxonomy): Eukaryota > Viridiplantae > Streptophyta > Pinopsida > Cupressales > Taxaceae > Torreya > Torreya grandis. The sequence goes on from JARHVA010003912.1 coordinate 1,681,379, forward strand.
CCATCTGTGCTTTTCAACTCCTCCATTCTTAGCTTACTTTGATCTGCAGTTGCTCTACTCCCACTCGATCAGAAACCCCTGAGAGTGCCCTGTAACCAAAAACAAAACCTACTTCCTCCAACCTCAGCTCAGATACCACTTGTTGGTATCAAGCTCAAGAACCTACAACCAAGGCTCTGATACCACTTGTTGGGAGGATGTAAACCGGAAGCACACAATTTGATTACCAAACCAAGCAACTTAATATGCGGAAATTAACCAGATTCACCAAGTAACTAGAATTCAGAATAACACAGCATATGAGAGACAATACCAAATTGTATTAACACTTTATACAGAAAAGAATACAATAAAGAAGATGCCACTTCTTCTCCACCACCTTACAGAGGTTTCCCACGCCTCAAGTGAACAGTAATTCTTCTCCCCAAAGCTCTCCCTCTCACAGGTCCCAACACCCAACTCAAATACAGAGTTGGTGTTCACCTCCCGTGCTCCACGCACACCACAAGTGCTCCACGCACTCCACAAGCACTCCACGTGCTCCACAAGTACTCAAGGTACTTCAAGTAGATCTCCCATGAACCTGTAACAACCTGCAATTCAACAGACCATACTTATGGAAGGAACTCCCTTGCCTTCCTCTTGCTCTATCCGAGTACACACCTGTACTCCAAGTAGATCCTGCCTGATACTACTCCCTGTTGTGTTGCTGTCTGTATGACCTTGCACACCTGCAAATCAAGCAATGGTTCTATTCACCTGTGAACCTCGACCTTGCACACACATACACCTGCAGATCAACGATCTTACTTACCATGTAGATCTCCTATATAGGCCATGCAACTGTGACCAAGATCCTACACTCTTGAAGAACCCAGCTGGCTCTCCAATCCAGCACCAACACACCTGGTACTGTGGCACTAGGAGGAACGCACCATAGCTCTACCTCACACACAGAAGGAGCTTATAATTATGCTCTCTTACTCCCTAGCACACTTTTCCAATACAACCATGAGTCTATTATATAGATCTCATCCAAACAATGATTAGACATCTAATTACCATAATTAGATCCGCAGCTCTCAGTCTATAATTAGCCCTGATCATGCAAACACTTGGTTCGTTAGCTAACTGCCCATAAATAGCTCGCAGTCGAACCACACAGGCGACCGACGCCGGTCCCTGTTCGCCTGGAGGTGACCGACGTCAGCCGATATATGACCGACGTCGGTTGCTTCTCTGTGCTATCCCGCCGACGTCGGCTGATCAGACCGACCCCAACTTCTTCTGCAACTCAGCAACCTTCAGCAACCTCCTCTCCTGTTTGCATCAGTGAAGCTTTTAGCTCCACAATCCTAACAACTTCATGTTTTAATTATGTAAAATTTTTAGAATTTCTTGGAAAATAATGATCAAGATGCACTAAGATCTTCACAACTAAAATTGGATCCATTAGAGATATATAGACTACATCGTGAACATGACATTACTACATACTTTGAATAGATGAAAATTTTAGCAACTACATGCACACCAAATGGTGAACATGGTTTATGATAATTTTTGCATATATTGGCTCATTAAATGTGTTTTTTATTTAATGAATAGGAAAAAATACTTACACTTTAATGGAAATTTAAATTCACCTTTGTATTATATTATTTTTCATGATCATAACCCTATGTATGGACATTATGAACCATTGTATTATAAGAAATTAAGTAATTATCAATGCCCTCAAAATAGCTACACTTGTCAAGAACCTGGACTATGCTTCCTTCTTATTGCCAAGCAAATTTTTTAAATTTGTAGCTATATGGATTGGTAAAAATTCTAGGATACACATCATATTGTGGTGATAGCATATTCCATGTTTTTATCATTTAACAAAAATTAATTTTTACATACAATTTTTGCATCGTTATATAGCACAATATTTTTACAAGGCCTTTCTTTCTATAGATATGGAAGCGTACGCTTATTTAGAAACAATTCTGATGGACAATGTTATCAAGTATATACTGACTATTGCAAATTTGTGAGGATATATTGTAAAACTAGCTTCACCCTATGATGATGGTGGAATAGAAGGTATCAACTTTGTTATTCAATGGATTTCATATATATTAAAAGTAACAACATGTCTATGGTCATCAACGAGTCAATAAATTGTCAAAATCTATAATTATTTTTATTAATCAAATGCCATATACAAAATTATTATTTTGAAACATATATAAATCATATACACTATAAACCATTAATAATGAAACAACAAACTACATAATAGATCTAAGATTTTACTGATTGTATATGCATAATAGCAATAAAAAAATCTTTGCTTTAAACATTGAAAATTGCACGTAAAAGGCCCATAGGCAAGAAAATTATCATGAATCTTATCAGAAAATCAATATAAACTTTCAACAAAATAATTATTGGCACCCCTATACATGTTTGTGTTATTTACAAATAACTACATGTTAAGCATAGTATGAGGCGTTTTAATCAAGATTAAAAGGACATATGTCAACAATTAATAAGAAAAAGTAAAGTCATTTGTAAAAATAAAATATGTGCAAATTATAACCAATCATTAAAGAATGGAATGCTTCTTATATTTGCAATGCCTATTAATATTAGACAAAACAAATGATTAAAAATTATGCTTATGCTATCACATCTTGAAGAAAAACTTATTACATTGAGGATAGTATTTTCACAGATAAGAGATTTGGGCTATAGCAAACCACAAATTAGACTAAAAGGTCCAATTATCAATGTCCCATCAAATGTTGATAAAATTCAAAAAACATTGTCAAGACCTATAGATGAAAGAACAAATATTATAGCTCTAAATAAGCAATTAGAATATAAAAATGCATATCACACAAGGATTTATTCAGCCACAACTCATTATGAAAGCATTGAAAGAACTATGCACAATAAAATTATAAATGTCTCATAATGTCTAGATTAAGCTTGATTGAAAACCTCTCATAGCTGATATTATAATGGATAATGTAAATAGTGATAATGTCTCCAGTGAATTTGAACCCGATACAGATAATGAAATGAGCATGTCTTTTGACACAGATTAAATTTGTTCTAATGACATCTTGATGTATGGCTTTATAGACTCAACATGTATTGTTGCATTACAAGACAAAGTGATTGCAATTTAACTTGTTGAAGACAATCACCCACTTGGCATTTTAAAAGACAAGGACTCTGAAGAAATGAATTTTACAACACTTTTCTTTGGAAATCCTTGTAATGAAGATATTGTGTTAAGATTTACATATAAAAAAATAGCACAATGGGAACTGTTACATGTCAATCATCAATTTGCATATCACCTCACCAAATTATTTTTCAAAGAAATAAAAATAATCATAGATCAGGTTGGAAATACTATGTGGCTTTGAATTATAAAAGGATAGCTAAAGGGGATAAAGCGTCTCACAAAAGATGTCAAATACAAACCAAATTTAGAAAAAATGCTTAAATGATAAAGTGGATATATATATTTCAAAAAAATATGCATTTTGATTGATTACATGCAAGGCATAGGAAAAATGTCTTTGCCATGATATGTTAATTCAGACCATCAACAATCTTCCTAATTTTTACAAACACCTAACATCATTGGAAACCACTAATAGATGCATTGCAATAAATGCATCTAAAGCATAGTAAAAATTCTAAACTTGGTGAATTCAAAAAATCTGATGATGCTTCCTTCCTTAAAAAAATAGATCTAGTTACATGCACATGTTATTATTGACATCACATCAATGCATTAAGACAAATGTTATGCAATGATGAATTTTTCCTAGGCAAAATCAATGATTATTTTTGCATAACTGAATTTCAACATAGAGGAAATACTCATGACCATTGGTTGGTGCAGATAAAATATGGATCAATATATGGAAAGGGTAAAAAATTCAATGATTGTATATTTTATAGACAAATACATAACTTGTGATACTGACATTCTAGAAGATGATGTTGCAAAATTGCATATACACCATCATACTAAGAGTTATAAAAAGAAGGAAAAAACTTTAGATATAATTTTCCACATTTTACAATACGATAAACAATAATACCTACACCATATGAAATAGAAAATGAATTTGTGATTGCAACATCAAAATAAATTCACCTACTACTAAGTACAAAATGATACACTTATTCAGATAACTTCAACATTTTTCTACAAGACCTGCGTATGAGTGAACCCTAGTACCTAGAAATAATACATGCCATAATTACACAATGTTGGGGATCAACCAACAATGGATTACACTTGTGAAAGTAATAAACGCAGAAATAAATCATATAGATAAGTAACTGAAATGATAAATAGCACAGAACAAGAGATACAAGAAAACACCCTGAAAACTTGTATTAAAACTCTTTACAATAGGAATACAATTGAAGAAACTTCGTTCTTCCACACCTCTCTCAGATGCACACAAGATCTCTCACTAGATCTCTATTCCTCAAGAGCTCTCTCTCAAGTACACTCAAATCCAACAACCTGGATTGATGCAACTCAGTACTGTCCTTCAAACATTCACAATGTTCTACTCATACTATTCAACTTACTAAGCTAAGAAGATCTTTCCTACATATAGAAATAGGAAACTTGAGCATGCTCTTACAACAAACAGTTAAGCCACTTCAACAAGGGCTCTAAAAATAATATTGTTAATAATAGAGACGCGAGCTTGAGACTACAACTCAAACTCATCATGCAAACACTCGCTTCTGTCCTCGAAAATCGCTTTTTGGACACACAGGTAACCGACGTCGGTTCCTGCCTGTTCACCTGTGACCGTCGCCGGCTGACCATACCGCTGACGTCGGCGCCTCTGTAATTGCAACTAATCGACGTCGGTCGCTCCTGACCGACGCCGGTGTCTGTGTAGACCCAAACCTATTTTAAAGTCTGCTCCTTGGTGAAGCTTTTAGCTCCACACCCTAACAATCTCCCACTTGGAGATAAACAGCTGCACCAGTACCTGTACAACAACATCTTCTAGCTCCTCCATCTTCAACTCAATCATGAAGACCAATAGAAGTTGAATGAAGATTCAACTTCTCCTTAGTAACCGGCTTTGTTAGCATATCAGCAGGATTCCTATCTGTATAAATTTTCTCGAGCTTCAACTCACCATCTTCCAATACCTGCCGTATGAAATGGTACCTTAGCTGTATGTGCTTGGTTCTTGAGTGAAAGGCTGAGTTCTTAGCCAAATGGATTGCACTCTGACTTTCACTATACAATCTGCAACTTCCATGCTCCCTTCCAAGCTCTTCCATGAACCGTGTCACCCATATCATCTCCTTGCTAGCTTCTGTGGCTGCAATATACTCTGCTTCTGTAGTTGACAAGGCAACAACCTTCTGCAACTTAGATATCCAGCTAACCGCCGTTCCACCTACAGTAAAAACATAACCTGTAGTGCTCCTTCTGCCATCCAAATCACCTGCCATATCTGAATCTACATAACCATGTAGAGAAGTATCTGAACCTCCATAGCACAAGTGTCTACTGCTGGTTCCTCTCAGATATCTAAGGATCCATTGAACTGCGTTCCAATGTTTCTTACCTGGATTGGCCATATACTTACTTACTACTCCCACTGCTTGGGCAATATCCAGTCTAGTACACACCATTGCATACATCAAACTTCTTACTGTGAAAGAATATGGAACCTTACTCATGTACTCTACCTCATCATGTGAATTAGGACATTGTTCTTTACTCAACTTAAAATGTCCAGCCAAAGGTGTGCTTACCGGTTTAGCATCCTGCATATTGAACCGTTTCAACACCTTGTCCACATAATCCTCTTGAGACAATATCAACATGTGATTTTTCCTGTCCCTCTTAATGCTCATGCCAAGGATTTTCTTTGTTGCTCCCAAATCCTTCATAGCAAACGTTTGAGCTAATTTCACCTTAAGCTCAGAGATATCCTGCATGTGTGATCCTGCAACCATCATATCATCTACATACAACAATAGAATAATATATCTACCGTTATCAAATCTCTTAAAGTATACACAATGGTCATATTGACATCTACTGTAGCCATGCTCAGTCATAAACCTGTCAAATTTCAAATACCATTGCCTAGGAGCTTGCTTGAGGCCATACAAGCTTTTCTTCAACCTGCACACTAACTTCTCCTTACCCTTGACCTCAAAACCTTCTAGCTGTTCCATGTAAATTTCCTCATCCAAATCTCCATGAAGAAACGTTGTCTTAACATCTAGTTGCTCAAGATGCAAATCCTCAAAAGCAACCAAAGACAATACAACCCTTATAGAAGTCATCTTAACAACAGGAGAAAAAATCTCACCAAAGTCAATACCTGGCTTTTGTGAAAATCCTTTTACCACCAATCTGGCCTTATATCTCATCTATCCATCCTCACCTTCCTTCAACCTGTAGGTCCATCTGTTCTTCAGTGTTCTCTTACCAGCTGGCAACTCAACCAAATCCCATGTTTGGTTCTCTCTTAAGGACTCCATCTCCTCAACCATGCCACGCTCCCACTTACTCCTGGACTCCACCTGTAATGCTTCTTCAAAACTCTCTGGTTCTCCACCATCGATTAGCAATAAATAATATAAGGAAGGAGAATATCTAATAGGAGGCTTACTCACCCTTTCTGACCTCCTGATGGGTGTCTTGGACTCGTTCTCAACACGCTGTCCACCTAAATTTTCTGACAGTGACCGACCTCGGCCACCTGTAGACCTGTTACTGGCCGATGCCGGTTCTTCCTGGCCGACGTCGGTGCCTTGTCTGCCGACGTCGGTCTCTGTATGATCGACATCAGTTTCTGTACTGCCGACGCCGGTTCCTAACCTACCAACATCGGTCTCTGTGTTTTCCTGTAAGTGATTATTTCTTTTTCCCGCGAGCTCATTTTGGACCATAACTTCGTCCAATTCACCATTGCTCTGCCCAGATTGATCCAGCTTCCTAATTCGATCACTGTACATCACTCTTTCATTGAAAACAACATCACGGCTCCTAATTACCTTGTTAGTTCCTAGATTCCAAAATCTGAAACCAAAATCATCTGAGCCATAGCCAATAAACGTGCACCTCATAGACTTAGCATCAAGCTTCTTTCTATTTTCCTTATCTATGTGCACAAAGGCTTCACAACCAAAAACTATGAGATATGAGAGATCTACCTTTTTACCTGTCCATGCCTCTTCTGGAATTCCACCATCCAGAGCTGTAGAGGGTCCTCTGTTAATCAGGTACACTGCGGTGTCAACTGCTTCTGCACAAAACTCTAAGGGCAACCCAACATGCAATCTCATACATCTTGCACGCTCCATAGTTGTTCTATTCATCCTTTCAGCAATACCATTCTGCTGAGGTGTCCTTGGAACCGTCCTTTGCCTACGGATTCTGTGAGTGTAACAATACCAGTTAAACTTAAGACTGCAGAACTCACCGCCATTATCATATCTCAAGCACTTTAATCTTCTGCCTGTTTCATTCTCAACCATAGCTTTCCAAACCTTAAAAGTCTCAAAAACATCAGATTTCTTTTTAATACAGTAGATCCATACCTTTCTTGTGGCGTCATCTATGAATGTAACATAGTACCGTGATCCTCCAATAGAGGCTACCTGAGCCGGTCCCCACACGTCTGTGTGAACAAGCTGTAACTTCTGCCTTTTCTTAGTAGACCCAGTCTTGAGAAAACTAACCCTTTTCTGTTTTCCAAATACACAATGCTCACAAAATTCTAGATCCATACTTTTCAAATCTAAAAGCATACCTTTAGACTTAAGAATTGACATCCCCTTCTCACTCATGTGGCCAAGCCTTGAGTGCCACAATTTAGCATCCACATCTGAAGTAGATAAAACTGAAGGAGATTTGTTAGTAACACAATTACACAAATAGAGAGTACCTTCTCTCTTACCTCTGGCCATAACAAGTGCACCCTTGGTCACCTTCCAAGAATCTGCTGTGAGGGTTACTATACAACCCTCATCACCTAGCTTACCTGCAGAAATCAAATTTCTCTTTAAACTAGGAACATGCATCACATCTCTCAACACCCATGTGTTGCCATTCTGCATCTTTAGCTGCACTTTACCTTTGCCAATAATCTTACAAGGCTCATCATCCCCTAAGTACACTATTCCAAAATCTCCATGGATATAGTCACTGAAATATTCTCTGTTAGGGGTAGCATGGAAAGATGCACCAGAATCTAATACCCAAGATTCTATATTATTATGCAAAGAGAAAATAAGAGCATCCTGTGCAATACCTGCAACCTTTGCCTCTTCCTTTCCTTCGTGTTGATTCTCCTCCTTAGGCTTTGACCAACAATCTCTGCTTATGTGCCCCAACTTTCCACAGTTCCAGCATTGTGGCCTTCTGCCATTTCTGGATTTGGATCTGCCTCTTCCCTTAGACTTAGATCTTGATCTCCTCTTGCTCCTTTCTTTTTGCCTTCCCCTGCTCTCGAGATTTAAATCGTTCCCAGATGTCTCTTCTGTGCTTTTCCTGCGAATTTCCTCATTCAAGATAACACTAACCACATCCTCTACTTTTAAAATATTCGAAGCAGAAGCAATATTAAAAACTGCCATTACCAAGCCATGCCAGCTTTCAGGCAAAGAACATAATATTAAAAGAGCTTTTATTTCATCTTCAAATACAATATTGACTGAACTTAATTGGTTAACAATACCATGGAAATCATTTAGGTGATTAGAAACAAATCCACCTTCTTGCATATGCAAATTAAATAACTGCTTCATAAGATATACCTTATTAGAAGCGGAGGGTTTTTCATACAAATTTGCTAACGTAGTCATTAACTCTACCATAGTTTTAGCCTGTGACAAATTGGATATCACAGTGGATGCGAGACTCAGTCTTATAGACCCTAAAGCCTTTCTGTCAAGAACTTCCCATTCTTCATCCTCCATGTCCTTGGGCTTCTTTGCTATCCCACCTAACGGTAAGTAAAGATCTTTCTGATACAGATAGTCCTCTATCTACATTCTCCAATGTTGATAGTTCTTGCCATTAAACTTTTCCATTCTCAACTTACTTTCTTCTGCCATTGCTTCTCCCACTCAAACAGAAATCCCTGCAGAAACCCCTGTGAGCAACCTGTAATCCAAACACACTACACAGATCTGAACCACCTGTTAGTGAACCTGAGCTCTGATACCACTTGTTGGGGATCAACCAACAATGGATTACACTTGTGAAAGCAATAAATGTGGAAATAAATCAGATAGATAAGTAACTGAAATGATAAATAGCACAGAACAAGAGATACAAGAAAACACCTTGAAAACTTGTATTAAAACTCTTTACAATAGGAATACAATTGAAGAAACTTCATTCTTCCACACCTCTCTCAGATGCACACAAGATCTCTCACTAGATCTCTATTCCTCAAGAGCTCTCTCTCAAGTACACTCAAATCCAACAACCTGGATTGATGCAACTCAGTACTGTCCTTCAAACATTCACAATGTTCTACTCATACTATTCAACTTACTAAGCTAAGAAGATCTTTCCTACATATAGAAATAGGAAACTTGAGCATGCTCTTACAACAAACAGTTAAGCCACTTCAACAAGGGCTCTAAAAATAATATTGTTAATAATAGAGACGCGAGCTTGAGACTACAACTCAAAATCATCATGCAAACACTCGCTTCTGTCCTCAGAAATCACTTTCTGGACACACAGGTAACCGACGTCGGTTCCTGCCTGTTCACCTGTGACTGTCGCGGGCCGACCATATCGCCGACTTCAGCGCCTCTGTAACTGCAACTGACCGATGTCGGTCGCTCCTGACCGACGCCGGTGTCTGTGTAGATCCGAACCTATTTTGAAGTCTGCTCCTTGGTGAAGCTTTTAGCTCCACACCCTAACACACAACCTGCATTTTTCCTTGTCTACACACCATTACAAGTATGGAGTAATAGTTTTATAAAAAAACATGCCATATTTATGGCAAGCCAATGCAGATGCATAGTTTATTTTAAATGCATATGTGACAACAACATATTATAGCTCATATATGACAAAGATAATTTCAAAAACCACACATATTTTTAATCAAATATAAAAATAACATGCAACAACACACATATATTCTATCCATATGTTGTATACACTAGGATATACAATGCTAAAATATCAACAAATATGTGCAGTAAGTTGTTCACTAGGTATTATCATTGCCATTGAACTATTGTTCAAGAACATGCAATTTTTTAAACACATCTTGCCTTGATGAATGAACATTTATCTTAAAACATTCAACCCTTCTTAGACATGAGCCAAACAAATTTGAAAAATGTAATATGTCGATCTCTTATAGATTATTATATAGCACGTTATGTTATCATTGACCATGTTTACGTAGTTGAGTTTGCTTCTAAGTATCAAAAAAATGAAAAGCCATTGAAAAGGAAAAATTAATGTTATACGCTTTGTTAATTAAAAAAAACATCTTGACATTGAAAATTATTTCTATGAATGGTTTTTGTTGTATCTACCATTTCAAAATGATGAAGATAGTTTTAAACAAGGTCTTGAAACATGGAAATAGGTGTGCAATTCATAATAAAATATCATAAAGTTGAACGAGGCTAAGTTCAACTATGACATAAATCCTTCTTGGGGAAACATAGAACATGTCACCTATGAAATTTAATTTGATAATGTGGAAGCATTAGACACTAAAATTTGTTTAAGTGAAGTAAAGGCCATGGAAGAGGAATATGATCTACATATGGACATTCCATCCACAAACTTTGTATCGAGTCAACGTAGTTCAAAACCATTTGAATTTATCCCTCATACATTTATTTATAATAACGCATAATACTATAAATGTAGACTAGTGTTAAATGAAGAGTAACGAGCAATTATAAAAGACATTACTTGTAAAAAAGGAAAACAAAAATAAACCATTGTACCTATTTCTTTTAGGAGGCATAGGCTTGGGAAATACATTTACAGTAAAATATATCTATGACATGATAATTCTTATTTAATCGTAGACTATTGATAGTAATCCCTACAAGCCAAAGGGTCTTATTCTTGCATACACAAGAAAATATGAATACAATGTAGGTGGACTCACATTGCATTATACATTTTTATTACCATTTAACTAGTTGAAACTTATCCATTGAACAATGAACATCTATATGCATTGTCCAAACATTACAATCAATTAGGCATAGTGTTAATTGATGAGATCTCATTTATAAGGTCAATAATGTTATATCACATTGATAAATGGTTACAAAACATAATGCAAATATCGATTGTGTTCTTTGGTAATGTTGACATGATATTTTACAGAGACTTTTATCAAGTTAAACCTGTGAATGATTGTTTATTTTTTGAGTATCCAAAAATCAATATCAAATTGATTCCATATTCTTTTTGGCAAGAAAAAATAAATGTTTATCAAATGTAACAACCCATGCGCTAAAAAGATGAAACTTTTATCTTGATCCTAAATAGAATATGAACATGCTCACATACAAAACATGATATAACATATCTTAATAAAAAATGTTTGCGACCAAATGATCTTTTGTTTCCATATATTTTTTACTTGAAGAATGATGTAGAAGCACACAATAATAAAATGTTGGCTCTTGTTCTGCAAAAAAAAAATTGTTACCCATGCAATAGACAAAGATTATGATACATACAATGAAAGACATGTATATGCTAATGTTATATGCCTACCAACAAAAGTCATACTAAATCCTGACATGTTGATCAAGGTTTTTGCTAGGAATTACGACATGTAAGATGGAATTATCAATGGCTTAGATGACATATATAAACTATACAACAAAGAGCAAAATAATGACATTATTTGGGTTAAATTTAATTATATTAACATTGGAAACTTGAAAATAATAAAACATGTTCATCTCTATAAAATCCATATTGATTTGGATTGGACTCCTCTATTTCTAATCTCTAGACCAATTCACATGCCCATTTACATAAAATAACTAATAGTGTGAAGTCAATTTCCAGTCCAGTCCAGTTAAGAATTATGTTTTTTTTGTTCAAAGCCTTTTTATTGTGTACAACTTTAGCCTATGTTAATTGCATTTTTGTATGCACAAAACTCAAAAGAAAGCATGTTGTTTCACCTATTTAATTTATTTGGTGCTTAAACATTATGTCTAGTTATTTTCATTATGTATTTCTCATGTGTAAAACTATAATATATGTTTATTACATTTTTGTTTAGAACAAATCATAAAATAATAGACATTCTATTTCAACAAAACAAAAATTCATGGAATCATAAAAAAATATTTCAAGCGAAGAAAAAAAAATCAAGAACAAGAAACCATTTTATATGGTATAGACCAGAGAATTTATTCTCAACAACAATTACAAAAAATGGTGACCCATTAATCTTTTTTCCCCCTATTTATTAGTTCTCAAATGCATCTTTTTATTGAGAGAAAAATGCTAATTTTTCACTTTGCTTTTGTCATTATGCTCGTTTAAAAAAAACATTTATTTCTTCTTATCTCAACACACACATAGAAGTAACTTCTTTGTGCATAATTTTGGAGATTTGTATTGGGAAAACCATTACTACATTTGAAGGTGATATTCTAAAGTTTTATGGACTTGTTCATGTTATAAATCCTAGTTCCCCGATTAAGGTAGAGATATTGTACATTAACTTGGTCAATGTTCATGGATAGATGAAAATAATAATGAACATTAGTAATAAATTGATTCAAAATTTTGAAACATATATATCTTTAGGCAAAAGTATTCACGTTTCAGATTTCTTGATCAAGGAAATAAATACAAAAGAGGGGATTTTGCCTTATGCATAGTGTTTAATGTAAAATCAAACATGTAAAATATACTAATGGTTTGAAAAAGACGTAAACTTACTCCTGATCGTATAATTATTAATATTATAGATTCGAATAATTTATTTTCTATTAGCTTATTTGGTGCCTTGATAACAAATTGTTAGTAAACAAATACTCTATTTAACTTGCATGTCAAGGATGGTGAAACTAAATAAAACTATGCAATTGTGAGTCTTTGTTTTTTTTTTAAATTAAATTTTTAATGCATTATGGTTTTTCTATTTACGAATTAACTATAAACTATTTTTTCAAATTTAACTTGGTGAATAGTATTAAAAACTTTGCCATGCAATTCAAGACCAATAATGTCAAAAAAAAACACCCTATCTACATTTTCAAAAATATCATATAAAAAAGCCCAAAAGGTTCTCGTATACTTCATACAAATTTTACATCTTTCATCAAACCATTGACCAATAAAACCATGAAAAAATATTTACAAACAATCATTGGAGCCAAGATCAAGGTAAATATTCCTTTGTCTCTCTCTTTTTTTTTCTTTTTTTTTCATTAACTCGAAAGAAAACTTTAAATTGCTTGTCCAAAAAAAAAATGATTCAAACATCTACATGCATTATGAATGTTAAAATCAAAAGACATTTATTTATCTCCCTTCCAGCCAATATGCAATTCTTGCCACCATACAATTTTAGCAAAGGATCTTGAACACAATGATTATTTATATTGTCCAAGATGCCCATCGAATTTAGGACATTTATTTGTTCATGCATTAGCTTTAAATGTCTCTACAAAAGAAATAAAGATCGAGTGCATATTGAAGAAACCTTTGCTTGAGACTTTATTTCTAGAACTGATACTGATATCCTTTGATTAATATAAACAAGACATCTCAGAAACTATTTTTTTGCTATGCAAATTCCAACTATACAACACAGTCACAATCACAATGAATAATATCATTTTTATATTAAACATGAATGAGAACAACTTCTATCCTAGTAATATCATTACATCTTTTCTTGAAAATATGTTTTTATCATTCAAAATATTATTCCTGCCCTTTTCTAATATAGTTATTTCTTGTTTTGTTACTTGGCTTCTTGTTTTCATAAAAAGAACCTTGTTTAAAGACATGGCATAATAACATTTTGCCAATACTAATACTTATGATAGTTACTTTCACTACTCATGTTATGTATAACATTACTCTAAACTTATTGCGTATTTACATCAACAAATCTAAACTTATTTTTTTACCTTCATTACTATAATTTCATATAAGTAAAATAGTTAATACATATAAAAACTAAAGAAAAGGATATTGATATGTTGCATGGTACTTTTCTGTTAACATGAAAATGCAAAAAAAAACATATAATATTTGATATATGTTATTGTATAGTTTCAATTTCTGAATTGAATTTATTTATAAGCATATAACAATGAAACAGGTTTCAAGATCTTACATGTGTTATTTTGACAAAATTATGGGATTATAGAGGCAACAATGGATTCTTTTCCTAATACGTGTTTCTAATTCTCAAGTATGATAAATTGACCCTTAAAATTGAATCATTATTATAATTCAAATTTGGGTACCACCAAAGTAATCCACACCAGGCATAACATCATATAGATATGATATACATCACATAACTACTTCAGAATTGACATCATGCCTTATAATTACTATGGAGGCAATATTGCTTTAGATAGTAAGACTTAGGTCAAAACTAATGAAGTTCCTTATTGAATAAATTATAAAAATGTAAGTTATACAACACTTTACAAATCTTCACTTTTATTAATTTTAAAATTATGTAATTTATAGACTATAGTTTTAACCTTATAGATATCATATGTTGCCTCGAAGTTGTCATTTATGATAGTTATATGATTTGGTTTGTAATTTCTACTCCATTTTTTTTATCAAATGTCATGGTACTCAGTAGTATATAAAAATTGTATTTACAACCTTATGTGATTTATGATAATTGTGTAGTTTAATTTATAGTTTTTGCACCATTATTTGATCAAATATCATGGTACCCAGTATTATAGCTACAATGATAGTAATAAAGACAATATGTATGAACAAGTAATTGTCTACTTAGCTCCAGATCTCATGCATTATGTAGTATAGTACACAAATTGAGAATCAAGGCACACAGTAAAATTACTTTGACTAAGAGGTGCATTTGAAGTTATCTTGAAGGCAATGGGCAAGGCAATTAGTAAGACATTGATAATTGCATCAATCATTGAGGTATGGAAATTCATCCTGTAAATTTTTATGTTTAAAAATATTAGAGATTAGTCAATTATCTTGATGCTTTATTTTTAATTTACACATTCATTTTTGTTTGTCATAATTTAATGCATTACAAAGGAGGATTCCTAACCTTCACCAGAACACATCAATTAGTTTTACATCAATAACCTATATGTGGAAGCCTTTTGAATAAAGAATTTTATCGTAACTATGGTAAATCTGTCTCTTATTTTTCATCTCAATTAACTAGGGGTAATACATTTTTTTTTTGTTCTATTTTAGATTTTTAAAACTTCAAGCTTAAAAATATCCTTTTCAGGTTAGAAATAGTAAGGCATGTCTCGATAATTACTATTTCTTTATCCACAACACAACTTGACATATCATTTATAGGGTAAGCATGATGCTCTTTTCTTTTTCCTTGAAGTATCATTTTATTTTCCTTTACAAGATGTATATTCTAAAAATATTTGTTGCTTATATCTGTTGTGACAATTCCTTTTATAATTTATCTAAATTTAGTAGGCACACTTATACTTTTTTAGTTATCAACCACCACTATCAACTGATCAAGTTACGCCTCTACCTTAATATGAATATGAGGGTAGTGAGATTTCCTCTTTTTTTTTTCTTTTGTAAAATTATTGGATTGAATATAGTGTTAACATTATAGATCGCTAGCCTTGATTTGTATTGCTTCTATAAAGCTAATGTAGGCAACTTTGATATAGGAAATGTTGTTTCTGAAAACTACCATAATGGTAATGTAGGAGGCCATTATGATGCTCAGGATAATGGATAGAATTGAGGCCATAGTATTTTTTGTCACCATATTTCAAGGTAAGGCATTCAAAATCTTATAGGCTCTGCCTTGTTTCATAGTTTGGAGGGAAAACTATAGGAGTCAACTATGGGCAAATGTGATTGTAAATGATTGATAATGGATTTGAGTCATAATACATACCAAGATTTAGAATTTAACAACTTTAATTCTTTAGTTAGGATTTGTAATCATAGATATTTGACTACAACTAGATTCTAGATTAGATGTATTTACAATCACCATGATATATGGGTGCATGTACAACATGAACATTGAATGCACACAGTTATACTCTACAAAACCACTTCAAAATTAAATGGTTGTTATAGTTACTAGATTGTAGATGTTTCAGAACCCAAGCCTTTAGTAATGAAAATTCATCAAAATTTTGTGTGTTTTACGTCTTTACCTTGATTCTATCTATATATACTATTATTGCACATAGCTTATGCCTTACAAAAATTAAGACCACTATGGCCAAATTCACAATATTCACTACTTTGGTTCTATAAAAATTCACAAACCTATCATGATTCAACTAAAAAAGAAAGTCAAATAGAACTTTAGCTATAAAAAATCTCACAACAATCCACAACTCTATTCATTTGTGCCTAGCAAACCACAACAACCTTCTAAAGAGAAAAGTCATGCAGTAGCTATGCAAATGTTTTAGCAACCCATTGAATATCTAAATGTTT
The DNA here is from genome assembly GCA_037957365.1 of Torreya grandis. Lineage (NCBI taxonomy): Eukaryota > Viridiplantae > Streptophyta > Pinopsida > Cupressales > Taxaceae > Torreya > Torreya grandis. Next base: position 1,698,099 of record JARHVA010003912.1, read on the forward strand.
TATTACAAATTGTTTATAGTTTAAATTAGAATGGTTTAATGTATTTATTGATTAATTGTACATTAATGAAGACAATAATTGCACTAGAAACATGTTTGTAGTTTTTTCAAAACCCTTTTTAAAATTATGCATGCCTATGTAATTGGTTCTTATTATTTATCTTGGGAAGATTTTGTATTTGGTGGGAACGCCAGATCTTGTTCCACTAAATTTTGATTTTCCTTGTTCAATAGATATTTGTGTTTGCTTGTTTGCATTCTATGTGTTTCTATTCAAATATTTTCCTCGAGATTTATGGACTGATATTAAATAGTGGTGATATACATGTTACCATTCTAGTGAGTATATAACACTTGATTTACTAAAAAACTTAAAATGCGATTGCACAATATTATAAATTATTGAATTTTTGTTCAATAACACTTGCAATGCCAATCATACAATGCATATTTTATGCCTTCATCTATAATTATGTCATCACTTTTTTTATTCCTAGGCATGATGCCAAGTATCAATATTTTTAGCTTGTTTGAAATATGTTGGATTTAAATGCATGTGAATATGGAAGAAGGAAAAAATTCTAGCATTAATCTAGGCTTTTCACTTTGCTTGATCTAGATTTACATCTACAAATAACCTACAAAAGGTGTTTTATCTTATGAAACAGGTGAAAACATGCATTTAACTCTAGCATAAAGTCTTATTTGTCTCTTACAAAATAAGACAAATAATATTCAGTTATTCATAAAAAATATTACACAATTATTACTCAGATTCTCTCCAAACCTTTTCAGTTCACCAAACCTAGAAAACCATGGCAATCTTCTATAAGCATCTAGATCTTTATAACCCGTTGCCAGGTTCTTTGGTGAACTAATATAGCATTCGATGTAAAGTATTCAAACTAGGTGGTCCACACCACCTGATCAAATGTATCATCTAATATCAGATCATACCCACCTTGTAAAAACTTGTATTTTATCTATTGCATGTTTAATGCCTAGCCTTGATCTAAGTGAAGCAAGCAATAACATGAAAATTTCAGCCAATCAGCTTGCACCAAATAATATTATTTTATCTACCCCATTAAAAAACTGTTATTTCATTTTGTAAAAGGCCTATATTTTTTTTTTTTGTTAATCAATGGAATCTAATTGGCCATCAAATTCAGTAATAACTCAAAGATAAATTTACTCTATAATGATTTTAACTATGTATCAATGCAGCTTCGATTCATCAATAAAACATTGTGTGGTCTTGTTAATTTTGTATACCATATTTTGTTTTGCATTGTAAGGCTTGGATTAGTTTTAATATTTGCCAAAGAAGATTTGTTCAAGATTTGGGTTTTGTTTGTTTAGTGTGCGGTTAGGGGTGTGTGATCCAAGTTGAGGATTAATTTAAATATTTCCCATACATCTATATTTTTGATCCTATTTGTTCTAAAATCTTTTCACTGATTTTTTTACTACATTAGATCATCATTTTAGGCAATGAATTGGTTTAAAGTTTTACCAAGCCAAAGAGCCCCATGATTTGTATTGTGTTTACTTGATTCGGGCCTCAAGATTTAAAATGTAGGGCTTTGTATCACTTTAGTTAGGGTTAGACAACCCTTTATTTTTTTGGGTTTTGTTCTAGGCAATGATTTCATCATTTGGGGATCTGATGGGATAACAATATGTGACTTTTGATGTTGTATTTGACTTATTTTTTTCCTTCAAAAAAATGTTGAAGGTTTTATAGATTACATTTTTCTAAAGTACTCAGCAGTAAATATGTAGGGGGGTTTTCTTTTTGACCTACAAAGGTAAGGAAATATTAGGATAGTGTTCATTATTGTAAAAGTATGTGTTTAGGTAAGGGGTACTAGGGATTCAAGTGGAACACTAGGGTTTTTCAAGTTATTAAGGTCATGTTAGGTAAATGTTTTAGCAAAAATGAGTGTAATTAAGCCTAAGACATAGTTATCTTATTCAGTATGTAATTCTACATTTATCATGTACTACCCTACCTAGTTAAGAAGGATTTACCCACTAGGTAGTTGTATATATAGGTCAAACTCTTAGTATTTTATTTTTTTGCATAATTATTGTTGTCAATTAGGATTGATACCCTTGTGAGAATGTGTCATAATTCTCACTCCTGTTGAAACATTGAAATATCTCCTAAGTGTGGGTGACTTTGAAATGGAGAGAATCTTTAAATAGAGGGTTGGTTCCATTGATGCACTCACTAAATCTGATCCTAATCCTACTAACTACTGATTTCTTGACTAAGGAAAGGAGTGAAGGGATAATGTTTGCACTAGAATTGAAATGGAAACTTGGAATAAAGGTGATGCAGCAATGTTTATGACCACGTTTTCTTGAAATTAACACTTTGATGAAGGAAAGGAGCTTACACACATTCTCTTCACTTCAACTTTATGGCTTCTACAATATTGTTTCATACAAAGGACTTAACAACACTCACTCTTTGATGGAAGGAATGAAAAATTATTAAATTCACATCCAAACTTAGGTTGAAATTGAACCTAGACACTTAATATCACCTATAGAAACTTAAAGATGTTGTAAGAAGGTAAAAAAACTAGACATTAACATAGGAAAGCTACTAATTCATAATGGTATATCAATAGAGATCACACATACACTTCACACAACAACCTGATAATGGAGGAAAACAACTTATTTTTTAAATAGGTGTAATACAAAATTTTGATAGCCTTTCCGCATAGCCAAAGCAAAAGTGATATGATAATGCTAGAAAATAAAGTACAAATAGAAAATAATAGGAGAGGGGAGATAAAACAACCCCAAAAAAGGGATGACTAACTTTGTCTTCAAACCCTCAAAATCACTATGTAGTGTTTCCTATATTCTCTCTTCTCACTATTTCCCAAAATTGGTGTAGGGGTATGGTAGCACTTGATGGAGAAACTTGAATAAGTTTGCATCCTTGATTGGTCAAGATTTACCACTTGAAACATGCCTAAATCCTTGCTTACGTACCCTATGTACTAGCTTACATGTCCTTCTTTGATGAATAATTCACATCCTTGAAAATAGGTCTTAAAGTATTCATTAATCCATCCATTGAAACATTTTCCTAATCTATTTATGAGGTCTCTCCACCTTACTTGGGCTATTATAAGGCTCCTTGAAGCATCTTTGACCTTTTCAACTTGTTAGGCATATGAGGGAAAGAAGGTCTTGTTAGGACTATTAGAGACTCTTTCAACTTTTTGAATGTTCTTTGAACTAAATTTGGCATGTTATTATCTTTTAAATTGCATGGAAAAGTGAATCAACCTTGAAAAATCCCTTGAATAACTTATATGTGTTGACTTGGTTGATTGTTCAGTTGAACTCCTCTTTTAACAATATGGCATAGGAGAGAGAAAACTTGGTTTTGCTTTAAAAAAGGTAATATCACTCTATATCTAGATTCTCAACATCATTTTAGACTTGTAAAATGGCACTTATATCCATCAAACCCTCCAAAAGATGTGATTTTGCACAAAAACTTTACTTTTTAACCTATTCCTTGTAACCCTCAAAATAGGTAAACCTCCTTGTGTAGAAGAATGTGAAAACTATCATGGATAAATAATCACATATTTTAGGACTCATTATCCCCTTACATCTCTATGCCTAGTTTTAGGATCCATCTCTGAGTGGAAGTTTTCTTTCCATCTACCTTTCTCTCTCCAATTAGGCCTAATTAGGCCTCCTAGGCCTAAAAATAGAGATTTGGTCCAAATGGCCTCCCACTAAAAGTTTTTTATTCACTTTACCTAGATTTATATCATGCTTCATGTCAAATTTTAAGTTTTGAGACCTAGTGTAGGTGGTCAAACCAAGAAAAGGCTATTGGCAAGCCCAGGTGCTTGAGCATGCTTGAGAGGTAGTCTGAGTGTGTTTTCATGAAACTTTCAGGTTATGAGACTTAAAAATGACTTTTTGAGACCTATAACACCTTTATACAACTCATTCCTTGATATTGAGGTCTTTTATTGTACTCATAGGCTTTCATCTAGGCTTCTTGGCTTGTAAAACTAGGTTTTCCTCACTTTTTGACCAAGTGGCCAACTTGTAGAGATGGTAGAGCATTTTGAGAGACCTGTAGAAGATTTTGGATGATGGTATAACCTCTATCAAGTCCTTATAATCATCCTCTCATTTTTTAGAGATCATTTCATAACTTATACCTTCACAAAAAAGCCTTCAACTACATATTTAGCCTTCTTTCGTATGGTATTGTACCTACACATGTGAGCCAGTACCTTGAAATGGATATTAGGAGATTTTTGAATGCTATTAAGGTCATAAAATTTCATTTTAAGGTATTAATAATTACATTTCCTCCGTTAGGTCAGTTACAGGGTCTAAAGAGGGTTTAGAGATGTGTGAGGTCTTAACAATGATTTATAAAGGACATGGGTCCATTCCAAGAACCAATGCAAAGATATTATATCCAAGGTACCTATATAACACATAAAATTACCTTCCAGCACCATGAAACTTCTCTAAAAAATTTCAATCAAAAATTTGACCTACTCTAACTCTTAACAAGGTGAAAAAGGAATTTGATGAGTACTCAACCTTCTTAACAATAGTTCATACATGTGTTAGAATTAAAGAATAAACCAATGCTAGATGTTTGAATTATGAGGAACCTACCATAACCTATAGTAACCTATTACCACCATGTAATTCCTTGATGAAGTTATAAGCTCTTTAAATTAGCTTCTCGGCAAGATAAACTGTGTGAAAAGGCCAAGAAAAGTCCTTTTGAGTTTTAAGACCTCAAAATGCATTCTAATGGTAAAAAAGGCTCTAAATAAATATTAAATGATACATGGCATGTTTCACAAATATATTACATAATAAATAGCCTTATAAATGGTTTGAAATCTTGATTTTTCAGTACCTAAGGGTTTTTAGTCAAATTTAGTTTGTTGACCCTAGAGGTCAATTCCTTGAGCTTTTCTTCTTTTTTATTGGATCAAAACTTGATAGAAGTACTTGTAAAGATAATATACATCATTTTTTACCACAATAAATCTAATTCTATTAATAAATATTTTTCTCTCTTCTCTTTGTTCTAGATTAAACCTATAGGTCCTCAATGGATTGTATTTCTTAACTGAGACAGTTTGGCACTAAGCATATTTTGATTGATTCTAACTTTCTTAGTGTTTCCAATGGGAATAAATACCTTTAAAAATTTCTATATTCTGATCCTCCAACTCTCTATCCCTTTATACCACTTAAGTATGACTCTCCTCCACTTTACCTCGACACTTACTAGGTGTATGTGTATGTATTAAGCCTCTTGACAAGAGTCTATTTACAAACCTCAACAACTATACCTAAATTTAGCTGACCCTGACCAATGATAAAAATGTCCTTCATATAATCTTCATGGTATTGTTTTTTCCCTTTCATCTATTGTACAGATTATAAGTACACCCTTCTTAAAAATTGTCCAAGATGAGGTTTAGATAGTAGTTTGGGTTCATGCATGGTGAGTTCTTAGAATAGGGTATTATGAGCTAATCATAACCCTTATAGTTTATTAATAAGAATTAAAATTAGTTCCCATCATCTTTTCCTTGATAGGACCTATATCCAACACAAACACCTTAATTTCTCTTATGTGGGCCTAAGACCATACCATTATCTCTTTATTAGGCTTTGAATGCCTCTTCAACTAGAAGAACCTAATCCCCATTACTCTTAACATCATGCAAAAGTTATGCCAGATATTGGAAGGACATGTAGACATTATTTTTTCCTTAGTTTTGATTATTCATCTATCACCATCATCTTAACAACCTATAGGTGTCATTAATCTTTACTTGGTTGTAGGACTAAATAGGTGAATCCTCTCACTTTTGGATGATGTTGATAAGGTTTCCAATCTCATATCCTCTTTAAACTTTATGACCTCTAAAATTATATTACATCTATATTCATTGACCTTCGTATAGGGTATTTGTATTTTTCAAAGTGATGATTGACTGTATTTCTTGATTGAGGCCTGGATAACTATACCTAAATTTAGGATTCTTCAAGTGTGAAGATGTTGTACTAACATTGCATTGCCCACATGATTTATCCTTGAATCAAAATACATCTTCCCTGAGACTCCTTTTCCTCATGATAAATAACCATCCTCTCTAAACAAGGTAGGCACCTCAGTTAACATAACTAGATAGAGTTCCATGGCTGAGTGACTGTAGGTGCCTGCCCTTGAGATGAAAATGCTATGAACACTAACTTTGATCTTATTTAGGCCTATAGGATAGTGTCTTCATGACCTCATACACCTTTTCTTACTCAATCTCACCCCCTAATGTATCTTATTCAATACTCATTCCTGACTGTATCATCATGGCTCACAATACAGTTGTAGGTGGTTATTTGGCCTCTATACAGACAGAGGAAGGAATAATAAAGTTGAATCACATGAATAATGTATATCAAGACTCTTTTTGAATAAATATAACCTTGTGTGCTTGTATAATTATCAAATTTATACCTAAAAACTTAATTAATATGGAAACCAAAATTACTCTTTACCTTAAAAACTACTAAACAACCTTAAACTCCGCTAAAGTGTGTCTCAAAGCCTTCTTTTATGCTTTTGCTTTGTTCATTGGTAGTATCATGAACCATGATTTCAAGTGTGTTGAAACATCCTAATTTTATTATATCTCTAATGCCTATATCACCTTTAACATGTTCATGGTGCATCTTACTAATGTAGGTGATCATTTGTAGTCTCTTTTCAACTTGTAATACATAAGCTTGACAATGTTATGTAGGCATATAAGGCATAGTTGGATATTCTGCTCCTTTGGGTAGAACCTGTCACCCTAAATATTCTTAAGGGTAATCTATAAAAACCTCTTGCTCTCAATCAACCTCTTTATCTTCATGGATCCTCTGTGTATTGATGTTCATGGGAAAAGTCTATGCAATTTAGGCCTAAAGTTAAACTTATGAATGATTTCCTTGGTCTCGAGAGAGAATAAGAACATGAATGTCATGTCAACTTACTTATTAAGATGGATCAATTTTTTTTATCCATTTATATACCTATCAAGATCCTATGTTGATCTGAATATGATTTTTATACACCAAGAACTCATGATTCAATGATTATCCCTTGCTAAAGACCCTCTCATAATGGCTATCTTTAAATAAACCATTCTTCATAAAAGTAATACATTATTTTATTAAAGGTAATAGGTGGACATGGATGAAACATAGAGTTGAGAAACCTTTGACTATGAAAACTCTCAATAATTATGTCAAACATGCTTGAAAACTATCAACTTTAACAATCAACATAGGAAACCAGTTTCCTGCCAAAAGACCCCTTATCAAGACAAAGTACGTAATGACTACAACATGAAAAATGTCCTATTTGAATTTTAAATCATCCCACTATAACCATTTTTATCCATCAAGTTTTGAAGTGAATAAACAGAGGGAAACTTGGACCTTGTCTAGATGACTAAGACATAGTGACCCTATTACACTCTTAGCAATTATTCATAAAGATGGGGAGATGGATCAAACAAAAAATGGAACTAAATTGAATTTAATTATGTTCCCTATCATTTACCAACATCTTTAGGCCTGATTCTCTCGCTCTCCTGATTGTACTGAGCAAAAATTGATGGTTTTCCTTGAGTTGCCAAAGGAGTCAATAGGAGAGATAAATTGGTTTTCTAAATTTTGGCACCTAAAAATCCTTATAAACCACGTATTTGACCTTTAAATTAACAAATTAAGTCTTTAATATGCCTATATATCAATTTCACCTTGAAAACTTGTACGTATAACCTCAAAAGAGGCCTTTTTGGCACTAAAACTACCATAACCACTTGAAAAACCTGATGAAACTACTACAAAAAGTATTCATTAGACCTTTTCATGTCTTAATAGGTACATCATGACATTATTATGATATTAAACTACCATTATCATGCAAAACTTGCTCTAAAATTCATAAAGTGATCCAAAATGTAACCAACTGGGTTATGAAGTTAGCCAAGAATATCACCAACATGTTTGATCTTTAGTAGAGCATGTCATGACCTTTAAAAATGATATGAGACCTATCAAGACACCTTATACTCCTTTCAACACTTGAAACCCATTGAAATACTCAATAAGTGGCTACATAAGCACATAACTATGATGAACATAACCTCAAACTCATCAAATTCACTTTAAAATTTGCTAAATAAGGTTTCAAATGAACATTCCAAGGACATAACAAGATAAACACCATGATCCATAGGGTAAACAAGCACGATGATCAAAATTTCAAATTGTAGGGGTGACAGTTTGACTTGTGAGGTTAAACTTGTAAACATATTAGTGAATCAACTGGGAAGTATGCCTGCTATGCTTATGAATCAGACAATTGACATCTCTTTTAAACTTATGAAATCTCTCTTAAATTCTGAAATTAACACTAACAAATATGACCAATGAATACAAGACTCGTGAATTGAAATAAGTCAACTGCTTCTCCTCCAAAAATAAGGAAAGAATACACAAAATAAGGGAAACCAACTAACAAGACACATGTGCAAGCTAAGCACTTATTTGAAATAAAATATAATCAAACTAATGTGCTAGGACAACACTTGGATGAAAAGAAAAAAACTATGTACAAAATAAATTATCTCTCAATAGCAATGTTTTCAATGTATCCCATTTATTAGGATTGGAAGCTCCTCACCATCCATCTTGGCAAGTTGAAAATCATTATGGGATTTGTAGCTAGATATTGTGTAAGGGCCACTCCAAAGGGAGTCAAACCTTGTGTGTCTTCTTGGTTTATCTCTATCCTCATCCCACTTGAGATCCAAGTCTCTTTATTTGAAACTTCTTGAAGATGCTTCTTTATCAAAGGTTATCTTAACTTGTGCTTGATGAATTTCCATAGCCAACATGGGTTGATTTATAATTTCTTCCAGCTCTATAAGCTCAGCATACATTAGCTCCATAGGTTCTTCCTCCAAAAACTCTAGTTGATACATTAGATCCAAAGTAGGAAATTCAAGTGAAATGAGTAACCTTGCTTCCTTTTCATAGACCATCTTGTATGGTGAATTAGATATAGAACTTTTGTAGGTGATCCTATCAACCCATAGAGATGACTTAAGCTTCAAATTCCATGTTCTCTAATTATATTGAATGTTCCTTCTTATGATATTCAATAGGTTATTATTGGTGGACTTAGCAAGGCCATTACCTTGTGGGTAGTAGTTTGATGAAGTGATAAGGTATACACCATGTTGAACAACCCATTGGCTGATCTTAGCTCTCACAAAAGCCATGGCATTGTCTGAAATGATGGTGGAAGGAACATCAAATCTTGTAAGCAAATCTTCTAAAAATCTAAAAAACTAGATTCATTTGCTTCTTTCCAAGCTACTGCCTCTATCCATATTGTGAGTTAATATATGGCAATAAGGATCCATTGAAGTCCAAACCCCATTGGAAAAAGGGTTGATGCACTAAAATCAGTTGAAGAGGTAAGGCAACAAGTCTTTCTTTTCTTGTAAACATGGCACATTTCTTGTACTTCCTCACCTAAGCATGGCTATCTCTGAATATGCTTGGCTAATAATATCCACCTCTCATGATCTTAATGGTTATTGTACTTGCTAAGAAATGTCCTCCACCTTGTCCATCATAAAATTCCTCAATCAACCTTTCTATTTGGCTTGGTTATATGCACCTTAACAACATACCATTGATGTCTTTCTTGAAAAGCACTTTAGATAAAAAAGGAGAAAAGGAATGAACTGTAATCTAAAATACCTTCTCCTTGATGCACTTAAGTTAGGAGGATAAAAACCATCTTGGAAATACCTTACCAAGTCTTGAAACCATCTTGAAGATGATGTATGATCAGTTGTAATTTATTCATCATTTAGCACTAAAATTATCTCCTTATTCTCTTGCAAGTATTGGGTTAGGTGCACACTATTGTTCCCAAAGTCAGTCATTCATTTTTGGGACAAAATATGAACTATTTGGTCCTGCAGGACCAAAATTATCTCTTCCCTTCTCAAAAGATTGTTTTGAGCATTCAAATTCCTCATTTTTCAAGCTTTTTCAGTTAAGGGACTAGCAGGTTCAACAGGTTCAATGGCTTCAACAGGCAAATTCTCACAAAGGAACAAGTTCCCAGCACTTAGGCAATTTCAAGATTGGTTCAACACCTTGGTTCAACCAAAAATGTTCATCGACAGGCTTCAAAGAGAGGATTGAACCATTGAACCATTGAACCTCACTTCCAAAAGGTTCAAAGGTTCAACGATGTCAGCAAGCTAAAAGAAGTTAAGCACTTTGAAAGAAGTTCAATGTTCAACAAGTTTAATAGGTTTAATAGCTTTGAAATACTTAGAAGAAAAGATGGCTTTAAATGCAAGATTGAACTGTTGAACCAAAGTCAGTTCAATCAGTCAGTTTAATCGTTCGGTTCAAAGGGCTGCCCCAAAGCCGAAGGAACAAGTGCCCTTGCGGAGGGCAGTGAACTAAAGGTAGGTGCCCTTGAAAAGGGTAGGAAACATTGGTTCAAAGATTAAAGATAAGGCTGAAAGGGTAAGGTTTCCTTCAGATTTTTGTTCGAAGAAATTACTAAGTAAAGGAACCAAAAGAATTCCTTCGAAAATATTTTCCGCGGAAGAATTTCACAAAGATAAGGTGAATTATTTCGGACAAAAAGTTTGAAGGAATTCCTTCAGACATTTTTTCCAAAGGAATTCACCCGAAAGGAAAAGCCCAAAGAAAAGTGGACAAGCCGAAGGAATTAACTTGAAGACCACCCGAAGGACCCTGAAGAGCATGTACCCTTGTGGGGGGCTCTCAACACCAAGAAAATGGACCTTTATCAAAGACCTGAAGGGACACCTTCCATTCGGGGTGTTCCAAAGGCTTGATAAAGATGCAAAAAAAAGTATCGAAAGACTTAAACAAAAGAAGACTTCAAAGGACAAGGATTGAACTAGTAAACCTTGAACCAAATGGTTCAACGGGTTCAAGGGTACAAAGGTTCAACAATTCTAATAAAGTTTGAAAGATTAGCCAAAACAAATGATGCTAAGAAAGAGATTGAACCGATGAACCTTAAACCAAAATGGTTTAAAGGTTCAAAGGTTCAAAGAAATATCCAAGCAAAGAAATAAAGCGAAAGATTCTAGAGACCAGTTCAAGTGATGGTTCAACCAAAGAGCAAGAAAGTGATTGAACCAAGAAAGTGATTGAACCAAGGAAGCGATAAAGACTGCCTGAACCATTGAACTATTAAACCAATGAACTTTTAAAATTTCAAAGGTTCATGGTTCAAACAACCAATAACCATTGATGTCCCCGTAGACATAAAATTTAAGGTAATGGAATATATGTTAACTTTCAAATATAGAATATAACTTAAAGGATGAACCAAGAGAACAGTTGAAGAAGATAGCCTGAGAGCTCCAATTACATTAGGAAAGAAGAGAAGGCTACATAAGATATTGAAATATCTACAAGAGAGTTATTTTTGGTAGGTGAAACAGTCGACCAAGTAGTCATCTGAGCACACCAAATCAAGGGCGCGGCCTATTTTTCTTCCAAGAAGTAAAGACAAAATGGATAGTTGTGCAGACATTAGGAAAAAGACCAAACAACCCATGCTAAGGAGGAAACATATGAGATGAATGGGCACGCCACAGTTAAGGTGATGCATTGTTCCAAGCATGGCCCTTTGATAGAACTGAAAATGCAGTCAAAACATTAAATGCACAGCATGGGCCCTTTTCATGAAACAAAACTCCAAGTCTTTCTTGGCTGATATATATTATAATCTCTTGTTTTATGCAAAGGAGATCTTTTCCAATACAAAATCAAAACTCTATCCAAATTGAAAGGCGATTACTGAGACTTTGAGCTCAAATTGTTGATCATATTACTTTATCTGAATGAGAAAGCAAGTGAGTTTTAGACTTTGTGCTATTATATCTTATGTTATTTTAGGAAATTGTTCTTATGTCCATTTCCTAGGAGCATTCTTGTTTATTTAATTTAATAGGCAAAGCTAGTGGAAGTAACCAGGAAGGTGTCCTGAAGCCAATTGTGGAAAGACTTTGTGCTGTCACAGTTGTCTTCAGTGTGTTTTTAGTTTCTTTCTATGTAAAGGATCTTGGGATGGCTTTGTGACCCCATTATCCTTTATATTTCACTCTTTGAGCAGTTGAAGTGGAGACTTTGTGTTCCATTTCATCCTACTGGTTAATGTGCCTTTGTTACCAGTTACTTGTCACTACATGAAAGAACTCATGTTGTTTCCTGCAAGATCACTTTTGAAAGAAGAGAAGTGCCTTCAGTGTTTTCACCAAGATTTTCTCCTTTGTTTGTGAACATCATCTCTGAAAAAAGAGAGATGGATGGTGTAGTCCTACCCCTGAGTGTTATTTTCTGGTTATATATATATATATATAGTATATAGTATATAGCTCCTCATAATTATAGGGAACCTCCCCTTAATGAGAGGAGAGATTAGTCCACCTCTGATGTGGTAAACCTGCACATTTGGCTGACCCATCTCCCTTGCTGTGGTTGAAGAGACCTATTTTTCTCATCAGTTAGCTAGTGACAAAATATTCACCCAATAGTTTTTTGGTGACTCTACTGGAGAGTGACGAGCAGTTCCTACCCTTATCCATTATATACTCTGGTGACTCTGGTCTGTGTTTTACCCATTATCATTATAGCCTTACCACTTTCTTCTAGCTCCATGCCAATAGCTTTTTGGTGACTCCACTAGGGAAGAGCGAGCAGTTTGAAGCCTCAAGCTTCAAGCTGAAGCATGACCAGTTCTTTCCCATTTTTAATCTATAATCTAGTAACTCCATGTTATACTAGAAGCCAAAGAGCCCAAGGTGTTGTTGACCCTATTTTTGAGTTGGTGCAACAGGGAAATTTCAATTTGTTCCATCCCTAACTTTAAGTTCAATGATCCAGGAGTGTTCCTTCCACCCATACTAGGTCACCAACATAAGGTAGAGCTTCTTTTTCTATTGTTAGCATAGCTTTGCCTATACATACTCCACCCAAATTTTTTATCCCCCTTTTCCATAACCAAATCATGGCAGTCCAAGGCCCCTGGGGTAACTCTTTTAGCCCATGCAATTTGACTCCACCTCTACATGAACTTCCACGCAGTTTAAGGAAGAATTTCCCCAAATTCTTTGGTGATGGGAGAGTTCATCCTGATGAACACATTGTAGCTTTCAACATAGCATGTGGTATGATAGGTGTAGAATTTGAAGACGTAAAAGTCAGGCTATTTGTGGAAACATTACAAGGTGCTATTGCAGACTAGTTCTACCATTTGTAGGCTCAGTCAGTGACTGACTGGGACACTCTTAAAGCTAAATTTGAAGCCAGGTTCAAGCCTGCAAAAGATGTGCATGCCTTGCTAGCCCAGCTCACACAGATGAAGAAGGAACCTCATGAACCTATGAGGGACTTCATTGCCAAATTTTACAAGTTAAGGAACAAGATTCTTACAATTTCTCAGCCAACACCTGAGAACCTTAAATGCTTCTTCATCAACTCACAGCTACCTAAAGTGAGTTTTTTGTTGAGATGGGCTGGCCACATAGACCTTGCTACTGCTCAAGATTTGGCTACTGAGGTGGAAGATGACCTTATCTTGGCAGGAAATATAAGGAGAGATCCAAGTAGAGGTAAACCTTCTTCATCCTCTGAATATCCATCTACGGGCACCACTGATCCAATAGTGAAAAAGTTGGCAAATGAGTTTTTGGCTCTCAAAAAGCAAATGGCACAAGGGATGTCATTTTCACCTTCATACAGAGATGTACCAAGGAGGACATTCCCCAATCAGTCATACCAAGGCAATGCTACCAGGAATCAAGGGCAAACAATCATCTTCCTCACCCACAGGGGAACCTTGCCATAGAAGTACCTCCAACCAATTTAGCAGTTGGATATCTTGAAGTAGAATTAGATTTCTCTTTCTAGCCTGAGTTGAACCTAGAAGATGACGTTAATCTCTTCATAGAGGAAGAAGAAGAATTAGCTGGCAACTCCAACATTGGTTTCCTGAATTACCAGGATGAACCTAGAAGTGAAGGTAAAGCAGTTGAGGGATCATACACTGTATTCACCTGGTCTAAGAACTAGTTAGCCCAACAAGCTAATAAAGAGAAGACAGAGGAGCGACCTCAACTAGCAATTTCAATTGCTAAGCGGGGAGCCACTCTGCCTTTCCAGTCAAAGGACCTGATGATTGCAAGAAAGGTAAGTACATCAAACATCTCTACACCTTTTACTTCAAATTCACAGACCAGTCCTCCCCCTCCCAAAAACCAAAATGATGAACTCTCATCCTCTGTACCTAGTTCATTTCAAACATTTAACATAATTGACCATATAAAGAAAACCAAAATTTAAATGTCTGAATTTGAATCCCTACAATCCAACCCTGAGTAGTTGGATAAGTTGGTTCAATGTGTGAAGAACCAAAACATCCCTTTAGGACAAGCAATTTTGAAGGTAACTCATGATTCCCCCAAGAATACACCCACCAGGAATAACCTCGTCATTAATCCTCCTACTGCTCCTGGGAGGACTGAACTATTTTATGTCTCCCTGTTGATAAATGGACACCAACTGAATAATTATATCATAGATTCTGGTCCATCTAACAATGTCATGCTTGCCAAAGTGGCAGAATCTCTTGGTCTCACACTTACCAAGACATTTGGGAGATGTTTCTCCATGGAGAACAAACAAGTACCACTACTGGAACAAATCAAGGATGCCCAATTTATATTTTCAGTATTCCCAGACAAGAGAATCAAGATGACTGTCTTGGTGGCTGACATCCCAGCATCATATGGCATCCTTCTTGGGAAAATTTTTTACAAGGATGTTGGTGGTGAATTAAGCATGGACCTATCTGAGGTGAGGATCCCAATCAAAGGCATTATGCAGAGATTACTTCCTGAAAAAGAAGCAAAATATGTGGTCACTCAAACATCAGCACCTGAAGCTCAAATTTTGTTTGAGTCTTCAAGCATGAGTAACTAATTTTTATCCATAGAGGAAGTCCATGAGGTGTCTGATTAAGCTCCTGAAGGTGACAACTTGAAAATTGTTTCAGATAAAATAGCAGAAGGATTGGTGGAGCATAGTGCAAGTGTAGAAGAATCTCCCCCTCCAAATGAAGAAGAATCTATGAAAAAATTAGTGTCTAATAAGGTATGGATTTTGGAATTTGATGGCAGCTGCTCCTCTACTAATTTAGGAGTTGTGATTATGTTGATATCTCCTCAAGGAGATATTTTTCCTTCTTCATATAAATTACAATTCAGCAATACTTATAACATATCTGAGTATGAATCTCTATTGCTTGGATTGAAGGCTGCTAGAGACAAAGGCATCAAACTCTTTCATGCCAAAGGAGATACGAAACTGGTGGTCTGTCAAGTGAGAAACCTGTATTAAACTAAAAATGAGAGATTGCACCACTACCGCAATCTAGTCTAGGATCAAATTGAAAACTTTGATGCTTTCAGCATCTCTGCCATACCTAGGAAATTCAATGATTGAGTTGATGCACTGGCTATTTTAACAACTCCCTTAGTTCTTCACCTTGATTTTAAGGGAGATAGGTACACTATTGAACTATTCTTTCAACCAAGTGTGTCTGACAATGCCAATAATTGGCAAGTGTTCAATGGTGATAACTAAATCGTTGCCTTCTTGGAGCAAAAGGATAGCTTTCAATAGCTTCATTTCAAAGGTAGTGAGCCTCAAAAGCTTGAACCAACCTCTGAATCAAGTGCAGATGTAGGTGAAGAATTCCCATAGCTGAAAGGGAATAAAGTTTCCAAAGGCCTAGTTTCCCTTGAGAAGCTATTTGACAAACATGACAGGTTCATCAAACAACAGCAAATGGATTCAAGCTCCTCTCAGGAGTTTAATCAAATAAATCTAAGTACCAAAGAAAATCCCAAGATGGTGAACATTGGAAAATGCTACACTCCAGAAGAAAAGTTCAAGTTCACTACTTTGCTCAGCCAGTACATATATGTATTAGCATACTCCTATGATGATCTGAAGTTACTCAGACCTGAAGAAATCTACCATGAGATTCATCTCAAGAGTGATTCAGTACCTTACAAGCAAAAATCTAGGTAGTACAATCTAAAAATATCAGGTACTATTCTATCTAAAATACAAAAAATATTGAATGATAGGATAATTTTCTCAATCCATCATTCTACATAGATTGCCAACATAGTACCTGTGAGGAAGAAGAATGGCAAAATTCACCTCTACATGGATTTCAAGAATTTGAATCAGTCATCCTTAAAGGATAACTATCCTCTGCCCATCATGGACCAAGTTCTTCAAACAGTGACTAGTTTAGAGATGTTATCAATGTTAGATGGCTTCTCTAGGTACAATCAAGTTGAAGTTGGTGAAGCAGATCAACATAAGATTGCCTTTACCACACCTTGAGGCACCATTGCTTATCAAAAAATGCCATTTGGCTTGATAAATACTGGTGCCACTTTTCAGAGAGCAATGGACCTTGCTTTCAAAGATGAAATGAATAAGTTTATTGTAGTGTACTTGGATGATTTAACAGTCTTTTCTAAGCATCGCCCTGACCATATGCACCATTTGCAACAAGTGCTGGAACGTCGCCACTAGAATGGCATTTCTTTAAATCCCAAGAAGTCTATTTTTGGAGTAACAGAGGGGAAACTTCTCAGACACATTGTATCCCGAGAAGGCATAAAGATTGACTTAGAAAGAGTCAAGTCCATCTAGGAGCTTACTTTACCCACAATTAAGACTGTAGTTCACTCTTTCTTTGAAAAAGTGAATTTTTTATGAAGGTTCATCCCTGAGTTTGCTAAGAAGACTCGCCATATTATAAACATGATGAAGGGAAAGGCCACTTTTATCTAGATTGAAGAAGGCAAATTGGCATTCTGAGACATCAAGACAGCTATTGCCCATGCCCCAATTCTAGTTTGTCCAAATTATACCAAGGATTTCACAATGTATAGTTATGCTTCTGAGTACACACTTTTAGCAATTCTAGTTCAACAAAACCAAGAAAGTGTAGAATATCCCATTTATTTCATGAGTTGTCCTCTCAAAGCTCATGAGATGAAGTACTCAAACATGGAGAATCATGCTTATGCAGTGGTGAAGGTAGTAAAGCACTTCTATTTTTACATCTTGAATTCACACACTACTGCCCTGGTTCCTGACACCACAGTCAAATCCATATTAACTCAGCAGGAGTTTGAAACCCAAAGAGGGAATTAGATTGCTAAAATCTAGGAGTTTGATCTAGTCATCAAACCAACAAAGCTGGTACAGGGAAGGGGCCTATGCCATTTGATTGCCAATAACCAACCAAAATAAATAGAGCATGAAGAAGAAGAAAGTGAAGACACACCAAGAGTCCTCTTTGTATCCACCATGAATGAGTGGTATTCAAATATTGCTCATTTCTTTACTTATGGTGAGTGTCCTGCTCACCTATCTCATAAAGAAAGGAGGAATGTCAAGTTAAAAGTTGCCAACTTTGTCCTCTAGGACAACACCCTGTATAAGAGGAGCCTTGATGGAGCGTTCCTTCGCTATGTGGATAAAGAGTAGCAGAACCAACTTTTGAAGTCATTCCATAATTTGGCCTATGGAGGACATTTTTCTACTCCTGTAACTGCCCATAAGATTTTGTGAGCCAGCAATTACTAGCCTACTCTATTTCAAGATGCATACAAATGGGTAAGAAGATGTGAACTATGCCAACATTTCATTGGAAGACCCAAGTTAGCTGCTCTACCTCTCAAGCCAGTCATAATAGAAGAGTTATTTCAGCAATGGAGAATCGATTTCATTGGTGCTGTAAACCCATCTTCAAGTGTTGGACATGATTATGTCCTCATAGCCACATATTACTTCACCAAGTAGGTGGAATCTATTCCAACCAAGCATGATACTTTAGAAGTAGTGTGCAATTTCCTCAAGGAGAACATCATTTCCAAGTTTGGGGTCCCAATCAAGATTGTCACAGACAACGTAGCTTGTTTCTCTTCCCAAGAGATTACTCAGTTCTATTTTTACTATGGGATTACCCTCTCCCATTCTTCTGATTACTTTCCACAAGGGAATGGCCAAGCTGAATCAAGCAACAAGAAATTGGTGACCATCATCAAGAAGCTGGTCAATGACAACCAATGAACATGGCATAAAGCATTGGTTGATGCTTTATGGGTAGACATAATTACACCAAAGAGGGAAATTGGTATGTCACCTTTCCAACTTCTTTATGGTCTCAATGTTGAGATACTAATCACTCTGAAATTCCCAGCATTGAAATTGGCTAAGGCAGTTGAAGATCAAACATATGAAAGCTCCATCGATAAGAGGATCATGTGCTTGACTGAGCTGGATGAGCAATGAACTATGGTGGTGGACCGAATTACTACACATCAAAGTCTGGTGAAGAAGCTCTTCGACCAGAAAGCAAAAAAATATGATTTCCAAATTAGAGATCAAGTCTTATTATGGGACAAGAGAAGAGAACCCAAGGGAATGCATGAGAAATTTGATTCCCTATGGAGAGGCCCATTTACTATTCATCATCTCAATGGTGAAAATAGTTTCCTATTAAAATATCAATATGGCATGCTCTTTTCTCTATTATATAATGGGCAGCATCAGATAAGTTCACCTATACATATGTAAATTTGTATAGTCTTTGTTTCTATTTTGTGTTGTTCATTTTCATTTTTTGGTGCCTTTCTTTTTGGGTAGCATGTCTCCGTAGCCCAATGGCATACTTAAAGGCACTGGAGATTCTAGTTTTTACTCCCCTCAGTTGTTCCAAGTTTTCAACTGAAGGAAGTTCCCCAACTAGAGCTCGTTGTTGTTCCCAAAATTAGTCATTCATTTTTGGGACAACATATGAACTATTTTGGTCCTATAGGACCAAAATTATCTCTTCCCTTCTCAAATATTTGTTCTAAGAATTCAAATTCCTCATTTTTCAAGCTTTTTTAGTTAAGGGACTAGCAGGTTCAATAGGTTCAATGGCTTCAATAGGCAAATTCTCACAAAAGAACAAGTTCCCAGCACTTAAGAAATTTCAAGATTGGTTCAACGCCTTGGTTTAACAAAAAATGTTCATCGGTAGGCTTCAAAGAGAGGATTGAACCATTGAACCCCACTTCCAAAAGGTTCAAAGGTTCAATGGGTTCAAAGGTTCAATGACGTCGGCAAGCTAAAATAAGTTAAGCGCTTTGGCAAAAGTTCAAAGTTCAATGAGTTCAATAGGTTCAACGGCTTCAAAAGACTTAGAAGAAAAGAAGGCTTCAAATGCAAGATTGAACCGTTGAACCTTTGAACCAAATTTGATTCAATCAGTCAGTTTAAAGGGCTACCCCAAAGCTGAAGGAACAAGTGCCCTTGCAGAGGTCAGTGAAATAAAGGTAGGTGCCCTTGCAGAGGGCAGGGAACATTGGCTCAAAGATCAAAGAGAAGGCTAAAAGGGAAAGGTTTTCTTTGGATTTTTGTCTGAAGAAATTACTAAGTAAAGGAACCAAAATAATTCCTTCAGAAATATTTTCCATGGAAGAATTTCACAAAGACAAGGCGAATTCTTTCGGATAAAAAGTCTGAAGGAATTCCTTCAGACATTTTGTCTGAAGGAATTCACTTGAAAGGAAAAGCCCAAAGAAAAGTGGACAAGCTGAAGGAATTAACCTGAAGGAATTACCCTGAAGACTGCTCGAAGGACCCCAAAGGGCATGTACCCTTGCGAGGGGCTCTCGGCACCAAGAAAATGGACCTTTCTCAAAGACTCAAAAGGACACCTTCCCTTTGGGGTGTTCTAAAGGCTTGATAAAGACACAAAAAAAGCATCGAAAGACTTAAAAAAAAGAAGACTTCAAAGAACAAGGATTGAACTGATGAACCTTGAACCATATAGTTCAACGGGTTCAAGGGTACAAAGGTTCAACAAGTCTAATAAAGTTTGAAAGACTTAGCCAACACAAATGATGCTGAGAAAGAGATTGAACTGATGAACCTTGAACCAAAATGGTTCAAAGGTTCAAAGAAAGCTCCAAGCAAAGGAAGAAAGCAGAAGATTCCAGAGACCAATTCAAGTGATGGTTCAACCAAAGAGCAAGAAAGTGATGGTTCAACCAAAGAGCAAGAAAGTGATTGAACCAAGAAAGCGATTGAACCAAAGAAGTGATAAAGACCACTTGAACTATTGAACTATTAAACCAATGAACTTTCAAAGGTTCATGGTTCAATATGGTTCAAATAACCAACAACTATTGACATCCCTGCAGACATCAAATTTAAGGTAATGGAATATCCGTTAACTTTCAAATATAAAACAAAACTTAAAGGATGAACCAAGCAACCAGTTGAAGAAGATAGCCTGAGAGCTCTAATTATAGTAGGAAAGAAGAGAAGGCTATAGAAGATATTGAAATATCTACAAGAGAGTTATTTTTAGTAGGTGAAACAATCGACCAAGTAGTCATCTGAGCACACCAAATCAAGGACGTGGCCTATTTTTCTTCTAAGAAGTAAAGGCAAAATGGATAGCTACATAGATATCAAGAAAAGGACTAGACAACCCATGCTAAGGAGGAGACATATGAGATGAATGGGCATGCCACAGTTAAGGCTGATGCATTGTTCCAAGCATGGCCCTTTGACAAAACTAAAAATGTAGTCAAAACATTAACTGCATGGCATGGGCCCTTTTCATGAAACAAAGCACCAAGTCTTTCTTGGCTGAAATATATTGTAATCTCTTGTTTTATGCAAAGGAGATCTTTTTCAATACAGAAGCAAAACTCTGCCCAAATTGAAAGGCAATTACTGAGACTTTGAGCTCAAATTGTTGATCATATTACTTTATCTGAATGAGAAAGAAAGTGACTTTCAGACTTTGTGCTATTATATCTTATGTTATTTTGGGAATTGTTCTTATGTCTATTTCCTAGGAACATTCTTGTTAATTTAATTTAGCAGGAAGAACTAGTGGAAGTAACCAGGAAGGTGTCTTGAAGCCAATTGTGGAAAGACTTTGTGTTGTCACAGTTGTCTTCAGTGTGTTTTTAGTTTCTTTATGTGTAAAGGATCTTGGGATGACTTTGTGCCCCCATTATCCTTTGTATTTCACTCTTTGAGTAGTTGAAGTGGAGACTTTGTGTTTCATTTCATCCTGCTGGTTACTGCACCTTTGTTACTAGTTACTTGTCACTACTTGAAAGAACTCCCGTTGTTTCCTACAAGATCACTTCTAAAAGAAGAGAAGTGCCTTCAATGTTTTCACCAAGATTTTCTCCTTTGTTTTTGAACATCATCTCTAAAAAAAGAGATATGGATGGTGTAGTCCTACCCTTGAGTGTTATTTTTTGATGATATATATAGTAAATAGTTGCTCATAATTATAGGGAACCTCCCCTTGATGAGAGGAGAGATTGGTCCACCTCTGATGTGGTAAACCTGCACATTTGGGCAACCATGTAAATTTAAATTTTGGTCCTTGATCATGCCAAAAGTCTTTGTTTTGGATCCATCAAGCTACAATACACCTTTATTTTTTGGTTCATACACCAAACCAAGCTTATCTATAATCTACTTAGGCATAATAGTAATACTATCTCCACTATCTATCATACAATTATGGACTAAGGTATTGCCAAAAATTAAAGAGAGATAAAAGGGAGGCGTTTAATTCAATTTTACCTCATATTTACTTATTTTTACCTCCTTATGTACTTGTTTCACTTATTGTTTCATTGGTTGATCTAAATTTGCCAGAACTACACTCTCCTTCTCAGCTAGTTCTGGAGACAAATTAAGGGTTGAAAGCTCACAAATAAGCATGTCATTTTATCTTGGGATTTCTAAGGAATCCCATATGATCATTCTGATATTATACTTATTCATATGGTCAATAACACTAAAAGGAGTTCCATTCACCTTTGGTTGTACTCTTAGAATAACTAGATGATCTAGCACTTGTGGTACATGATGAGATTTACCAACTTCCATATGATTTTTCTAAGGTTTTGGGATAACAAATTTATTATTAACACCTTTAAAAATAATAAAAGGAATTCTTGGAACATGACCCACCTCCTTAATCTCTTTATTTTCCATTTTCTTTGCGCTATTGTTAACTTCAACCATATTGTTTGAAGTAATAGAGTCACCATCCTGATTCAAAGCTACAAGGTCATCAATTTATTAGTCCACAAAGATTAAATATAGATACCCTTGTCCATGATGTACCTTATCTTGTTGTGCCATACCCTCATTCTATGTTGACTTTCTTGAAGATAAGCCTCTTCCTAGGGCATCTGAGGCATCACCATAGATTGATTGACTAAGGCCTAATTCTACATATCATTCAAATTAGATGGCTAAAAACTTGAATCTAGCATCATATTGTTTTGTGTTGGAAAATGTACAATAGCTTTAGATGAATAAGGATCATTTGGATTAATTTCAACATAAGATTTGGCCTACTTGATAGCTCCTTGAGCTTGATAGGAAGGTCTTTGTTCTCTAAAGCCTTGATAAGAAAGCATATTATCTTTGAAAGGATGATAGGTAGGTTAATTAAGTGTTTGGTAAGGCATATTATCTTGGTATTATTGCCTTTCAACTGAACAATTTCATTCCCAAAGGATTGAAACATTCCTTTGAGTTTTCCAATCTCAATTGATTGACTAGGAACGGCTATAACTTATTCCTATGGGGATAGAATGGGAGCCATTAAAGGAGTTTGAGGGCATGGAATTGGTTGTGTTTTTGGGTAAAAAGGCATATGAGATCTAGGTTCCAACTTTATAGCCTGAATCAAACTATTTTCTACTCTAATAGCCACTTCATATGCATTTGGGAATGTAGTGCCACCCATAGACTAAATCATGATACTAATGTCTGAATTTAGATCTCTTAAATAATACAAAAATGCATAATCTAGAGATGGCATAATCATAAGAGGTATCCTAGTCCATGTATTTTGAAATCTGAGGTTAAAATCTATCATGAACTCATGAGGAGCCCTCTTTATGGTTGTGAGTTATTTAACCAAGGATAAGTGGTCAAATTTATCTTCAAACTGCCTACAAAAGGCTACACCCAAGTCATCCTAGGAAGTAATAGAATTTAGGTAGGTTTCTATACCACTGCATTGTTTTTCATTTAAATGATGCATCAAGTAGACGAATAGCTACATTTTCCTGAACAACATTATGGACAGAACAAAGAATGGCCACATCTTGTATGTGTTCAATAGGTGTAGTTTGGTCTTCCCCTGAGAAAAAAATAATGTTTTTAAGGGATAAAATTGGTATAGATTCATTGGGCATCCTCTATTGAATGAAACAAACACCTAGTTCCTAGGAAGAGCAATTTGGATAGTGGGAATTGAGTTGCATAGTACATTAGGCTGATTAAGAGATTGAAATAATTTTCTAGGATAGGGTTTTGTCCTTATAAATCTTTTACTTTTATATGAATGAGAAGGAAGTTGTCAAATTCAAAAGGAATACCTTTGCTTGATGATCTTGTGGTAAACTTTGACATAAAACTTGTGCTAGCCTCCTGCTAAGAATCTTACAGCTTCAAGGAATCCTCTAGTTTAAAATATGATGAGTGTCCTCTAATATTTCAAATTATTTTATTAAGATCCAAACTTTAGCTATGCTAAGGAGTATGAGTCTCACTAAGATTGCCAAAAATTATTATCAATCTGGAGTGTCACCCTTATGATAATGTGTGCTACTTCTCAATCCTATTAAAATAATGGAATCTTTATTAAGTACGGGTGACTTTGAAATGAAGAGAATTTCCAAATAGAAGGTTGGTTCCTATTGGTGTTCTATATTTGCACCCTAGCTAATAAGGGGATTGTTTAGGTCCTCTTCTCAAATCTAGTCCAACATGGGACTGACCCTAGGCTGTGGGTCACCTATCATATGGTTAGACCTCCAGAGAAGGCTAACTTATTTTTGGATATATCACCTAAACTAAACTTTGACTGGAAAAAAGGAAAGAGAAATGAGTAATAATGCATAAAAATATGTAAATGAGGTGATGCACCGGTAATGTGATTTTAAATCCACTCCATCCAAACTTTTACAAAACACTAATGAGATTAGATCTGCAACTCTAAATGGTTGTTTATGCATAAGTATTTCATGCAAAGGTTCACTAAATGATCAAAACCTAAGGGAAGTGATGGAGAGGCCTAATTCAAGGCACTAACTAGTCAATGTATCCACTTGATAGCTTTAATCAAATGACATTTAACACTAAACATGACCTGCAAAACAATATAATCTAGTAGTTAGGTGAGATCAGGATTTGAAAAGGGAGATATTTTTACCACATATGCAAATCAATCTAACATTAACACACTATATCAGAAAAATAAGATATGAAAAAGAGTCCTTTATTTATCTCAAGAGGTTACAAAGATCAAATCTGGGTAGAGTCTAGTCATGCCCAAGAGAGGAATTACCAAGATATTTTTAATGATTAGAAGCATGTATTTATAAAAGAAAGGGATGAGAGAGAAATAATTGACCATATAGACAACATTGAACAAGATCCAACTACTTTTGATGGTTTAACACTAACTCGAGGATGCTGAGTCATAATATGATCAAGAAGGCACAACTTCAAAGGTTTTACAAAAGAATTTAATGCTTCATGGTCCTTATTTAACTACAAGGTCATCATCTCAAGACTCCATACCACCTCTACTTGATCTATCATGAAAAAAAACCCTTTATGCCTTTAAAATGATAGATAGGCATGGTCTATTTTAAGTGGTTAGATGTACCTATTTATATCATAATATCTGAGCACAAATTTATTTATAGATTGAAAACCAATCATATTATTGGTTTTTTTGTAGTTTAATGCCTTGTCTTATTTTAAAAACAAAATGTCAACTTTTGATTGAAATAGGTCTAAAATACATATCCTACTCCATGAAGCTCAAATGGTGATGCTTGATCTTGAAATGTGACACTAGTTCAATCCTGGATTGCCCTCAAGCTCGGCTCCTATGTATTTTATTTACCTGGGTCTAAAAACTTCTTCAACTTTTGTCAAAAAATGATTCGAGCTCTCCTTTGTTGATTGATTTTTGATATCTAAGTTAGCTCCTTGACTTTTCAAACTATGTCCACTCTATTGATCTTCCTGTGCAGATGCATGCACTTCATCGATCTTCTACTAAGACCCATGCACTTTTGACACTTGTCATGCATGCATTCATTTTTTAGATCTACTGACCCCTTTGAACTTTGATCATCATTAGATCTAAATGTATAATCAAATGCACTTCATTGATCTTCTGGGGACCCATTAACACTGTCAGGCTACCTTATTTTAGATATGGTTGTATGTTTTAACACTGATCATCAAATTTGCCTACCTTTTGAAATCTAATGGCTCTTTATCATGTCTTAAAATTGACATTTGTGTGAATGTCATTTGACATCCTCACGGATGTATTTGACATTCTATAGACCATCAATTTTAAGATCATATGATTTGTGCCTAGGATTTAATTTGACATCCATGTAACCATCATCTGAGATTCATGTGAACATCATTGACGTCTCATGGATCATCAAATTTAAGATCTTATGAATTTCCACCTGAGTTTAAACTTGACTTTCATGTAAACATCTTCATCTATTAGATCACAAATCCCCTAGGCTATTTCCTTCAAACTTTTGTCTTTAGGCTTTTTGTTGAAGAAATGACCCTTTAGGTTTTGCCTTAGGATACTTTGATGCAAGATTGACCCTTTATAATTTTTATATCGGACTATATTCCTGATAAAAGACCCTTCAAAAAAATTATCTAGGGACACTTTGCTAAAAAATGATCCTTCGAGACTTTGTCTCAGGATAATTTATCTAAAGAAAATACCCTTCAAAAAAAGTGTTTTGAATACTTTGTTTGAAAAAATAGCCTTCAGGATTTCTGTGTGAGCCACTTTTTGTGCTTGAATTAACCCTTCAAGATTTCTGCTTAGGACCTTTTTCCTGAGAAAAGACCCTTCAAAAAAATTATTTGGGACACTTTATGAGAGAATGATCCTTCGGGTTTTTTGTTTCAGACAAAATATCTAAAACAATTCCTGACACTTATCCCAAAAGACCTGAAAAAATTTTCCAAAATAAATAACACTTAGCCAAATAAAAAAGTTAAAAAGAATTGAATTTAGCAAAAATAAAGCCCAAAATAAATTACCCAATAGAGATGTTAGCACTTTATCCAAAATAAAAGCTTGAAATAATCACCAAGTAAAGACTTCCCCCAAAAGGGGTTTTGTACTTAGCTTTTCCAAGCCCTGTATATTTTTATAGACTCGTGCTTGATCCTTGGAATCACCTTGAAAACCTATTTAGATACATGTCCCTTAGAATTTGAAAAAATATAATTTAAACAAGCTTAAAGTGTTTCAAAAATTTTGCACTCTACATGATCTTCATTTAAGGTCTATCTACTCCTTGTGACAATGAGTCACTCTTCAATCAGGGTCCTGCTCCTTTCACTGGACTCTTGGACTAGGCATATTTTTGGTATGTAGACCAAATTTGGTCAACATCTTTGGTGATTTGGCTGGGAAGCATGCCTACTATGCTTGAACTCAGACCATGTACATGACTTTTGGACTCATAACAAATGATTGCAAGAGACCTCTTGATTTACAAAGATAACATACCACCAAAATTGGGAAGGAAACAAAATAAAATAGGGAAATGAACCGAATAAAGTAAATGTGTAAATAAATAACTTATTAAAGACAAAATATAAAAAAACTAACCTAATTAACCATGACAAAACATGATCCACCTCGATTAAAATGGAAATTCATGGATTTTCTCATTACAAAAAATGGTATAAGTTGCAAAGTAAGGGGTTTATTGAACATGGCCTCTAAAGAGGCACTCTTTTTTCCAATTTTTTTTTTTTTTGACATCTTCTAAAATGAGGCATTAGCAACAAACTAGTCACTAACAAAGACAAATTCATCTTGCACTTTTGGATCCTTTTCATGTTGCTTGTCAACTATAACCTTGTCCAGTGACATCTCATTTATGCCTTATCCTTGAGTGACATTATCATTCTTATAAACTACTGAAAGTTCATCCAGCTCTTCAAGGAACTCTGAATAATCAACCTTCTCTATATCTTGATCTTGAATATGTGCATCTTGATCAAATTTATCAATAACATGCTCTTCAATGGGCAACATATCTCTATAAAGATCTTCAATCTCTTGTAGAGATTCAAGATGTAGCTACCAATCATTCTTTTTTTCTTCAATTTGATGAACTTGAATAGGATTATCTTGAATGGTATCTTTATCTTCCTCAAGTGGATATGTCTTAATCTTATTTATGACTTCAGCCTATACCAATTCCTCATAGATTTCTTCCATATCAAGATCAACCTTTTCCTACATACTTGAGATAACTTATTCAATATCATCTAAAATATTAGTTTCAACTTGTACCTCAAGTGAAGTATCAATGAATAAATCTTCATCATACACACTTGAACCATCTTCTTCACATTCCCCAAGATCTTGAATTATAGTTGTAACCTCTTCCTCTATTTCTTATAGAGTAAGCTCCTCTTGAAGAAGGGAGATGGTGGGAGGGTGATGAAATTCATTTGCTTGAGAGGGAGTATGAAGCATGGGAGGTTGATCAGGATCAGATTTTGGGATCTTGAAGACAATGGAATCATTTAGGAAATCTTGATGAGGAGGGAAAGAGAAGCTTTTGAGAACTTCTACATTTTGCTCTTTTCACTTATCCATTACTTTATCAAGGTTTGAAAACTTTTTGTCCTCATGGATAACTTGAGCTTCAGGGGTAAGTGGTGAATAAAGGGGACTATAAGAAGGTTTAGATTATTTAATAGGCTCTTGAATCCAACTAGGAGTCTCCATTAGCTCACATTGAACATGAGAATAAGGAACACAAGAAGATTGGTAAGGAACACAAGAGGGTTATTGAGACAACTAATTCACTTCACCTTTCTATCTCTCATAAGCCTCTGATTTCTCTAATAAAATTCACTCATGCCTCTCTTCTAGATCATTAAACACATTTTGAAACCATTCATTCACTTCTTCATAGTGGGAATCTGAACATAATTTTCTTGCATATGCTAAAATTTTGAGCTCTATTTCATCCATCTTTTCTTGTAAATAAGACTGCTCATATGCAACATCATAGCCACATGGGAAAGGTGAAATCTGGTCTTGAAACTGACATGGTTCATAAGAAAGGTAGGAGTCATGCTCTTGATAATAAGGATCATGGGAAACTTGATAAGGTTCATCATGGCCTTGATAAAACTCTTGGTAAGGCTGATTGGACTCATAATAAGGCTATATGGATCATAATAGGGCTGATATGGAGGTATAACATAGGGATTTTCCTCATACATAGCCATGAAAATAACATGAAGATAGTGTAATGAAAAATGAACTTACTTGGAAACTACCTAGACTTTTAGAAGCAATTACTTGAGCTTAGAATCAACATATTCTTCATGAAGAACACTACTAGAACTATAATTCCACCAAGATCAACTCCAATGTGTCCCATCAGGCATGCCAAAATTATTGGTATCCTTGCACACTAATTGAGCAGAATATTTTTCAGGTCTCTTACTCAAATCTAGTCCAACATAGGACTGACCCTAGGTTGTGGGTCACCTATCACATGGTCAAACCTCTAAAAAAGGCTAGCTTCCTTTTATATCTATCACTTAGAATCAATTTTGACTGGGAAAAGAGAGAAAAATGGATAACAATGCATAAAAACATGTAAAGTAGGTGATGCACCAGTAATGTGATTATTCATCCACTATATTGAACTTCTAACATGCACTAATGAGATCAGATTTACAACTCCAAATGGTTGTGTATGCATAAGTATTTCATGCAAAGGTTTACCAAATAATTAAAACCTAAGGGAAGTGATGGAGAATCCTAATTTAAGTCATTAACCAGTCAATGTATCCACTTCCTAGCTTTAATCAAATGACATTTAACACTAAAATGACTTGTAAAATAATATAATCTAGTAACTAGGTGAGATCAAGATTTGACAAGAGAGAGATTTCTACCACATATGCAAATCAATCTGACATTAACACACTATACCAAAATAATAAGATCTGAAAAAGAGTCCTTTGTTTATCTCAAGGGGTTAAAAATATCAAATCTAGGTAGAGTCTAGTCATGCCCAAGAGAGGAATTACCAAGCTATTTTTAAGGCTTAGAAGCCTGTATTTATAGAAAAAAGTATGAGAAAGAGAAGGAACTAAATAGATAGATAACACTGAATGAGATCTAACTAATTTCACTAGATTAACACCAACTCAAGGATGTTGAGTCATAATCTTATCAAGAAGGCACAACTTCAAAGGCTTTGTAAAATAATTTAATGCTCCATGATCCTTATTTAACCACCAAGTCATCATTTTGGGACTCCATGCGACCTCTACTTGATCTATCATTAAATAAAACCCTTTATGCCTTGAAAATGAGAGAGATGCATGGTCAATTTTGAGTGGTTGGATGTACCTATTTGTATCACATTATCTAAGCATAGATTTCTTTATAGATTGAAAACCAATCATATTATTGGTTTTTATGTAGTTCAATGTCTGGTCTCATTTCAAAAACAAAATGTTGACCTTTGATTAAAATAGGTCTAAAAGACGTATCCTATCTCCATGAGCTCAAATGGTGATGCTTGATCTCTAAAATGTAGCCCTGGTTCAATCCTCGATTGCCCTCAAGCTTGGCTCCTGTGTATTTACTTTACCTGGGTCCAAAAGCTTCTTTGGCATTCATCAAAAAATGTCCCAATTTCCCCTTTATTAATTGGTTATCGGTATCTAACTTGGCTCCTTGACTTTTTAAACTATGTCTGCTCTATTGATCTACTTGTGCAAATGCATGTGCTTCATTGATATTTTTCTAGGACCCACACGCTTTTGAATCTTATCATGCACACATTCATTTTTTATATCTATTGACCCCTTTAACCTCTGCTCACCATTATATTTGAATGTATGATTAAATGCACTCCATTGATATTCTAGGAATTATCTCAGATTTCATTGCTAGGCTAAATTCTTTCAGACCTTATATTTGATGAAGTGTTCATTCTCTCAGGCAAATTCTTATGGGCTTTTATTTTACTAAGTTACATTCTTTTGGGACCCTTTTTTGGCTAAGTGTTGAATTCTTTTGGACAAATTGTCTAAGACAACATTTTCTAAGTCATTAATTCTTTTGGATAAAATGTATGAAGAAAAAGAGGAAGACCAATTTCTTTTGGAGAAATTATCTGCATCAAAAAAAGGCTAAGTGTCATTTCTTGTAGGAAAATGGTCTAATATAGAAATCCCAAATGGAAATTTTCAAAGTAAAGTGTCCTATACATTTTTCCTGAAAGGTCATATTTTGTCAAGCTAAGTGGCCCAAATAATTTTCCCGAAGGGTCTTGTCTTGAGAAAATGGTCCAATACATAAATACTGAAGGACATTTTTTCAAAGTAAAGTGTCCTATACATTTTTCCCAAAAGGTCATTTTTTGTAACAAAGTGTCCCAAATTATTTTTTCAAAGGGCCATTGCTTTGACATTTTGGTCCTAATACAAAAGTTCTTCAAGAACGTGTCCTAGATAGAATTTTTAAATGGTAAGTCTTCAATAAGGTGGACTGAACAAGAATCCCAAAGGGCCGTTTCTTTCGATAAAGTGCCATAAACAAAGTCTTGAGGGTTTGTTCTCTCACCAAAGTGCCCTATACAATTTTATTGAAGGGTAATTTCTCAATAAAATGGTCCAGTTCAAGGGTTTCAAAGGGTATTTTTCCAAAGAAGGTAGCCCAAACAAAATGTCCAGCAAAAGGTTCGAAGGAAATATCCCACAAAATTTATGATCTAGATAGCCCCGTAAGTGTTAAATTCAAGCATAGGAAATAGTAGTTTGAATTCAAAAAGTCCAAGATGGCCCCATAACTATAAAATTTAAGCACAATAAATGATCATTGAAATTCAAAATGCAATGGCGTTCATGCAATCATCAAAGTTCAAGCTCTGTAAAGTAACCATTTAGGTTCAAAAGGTCCTTAAAAGGCTTGAAGTTGGTGGAGATCTAACAGTCTATGTGAACCCACATATCGACACATAAGATCTAATGATCCATGCTGGTGTCAAATAAGTCAAAAGGTACCTAGGTTAAAGCTTTTAAATATCTACAAGTTGGACATGATCCAATAGTGTGGGTTCATCAAGCTGAGATCTAATGGTGTGCATCCACTAATAAAAGGATGGGTCTAAGCTAAATTAATTATCAGCATTTAATCATATAAATGATCTAATGAAGTGCAAGAACTGATAGGAAAGTAGGACCAGTGAGATATATGGTGTGCATGAGCTTATACATCTTGATCCAATAGTGTACAATCAAGTCAACATGTCAAAGGGATCTTTTGGTAGGAAACCAAGGACTTGCGCGCATTCATATAACAAAGATATAATGGTGCAATTAGAATTAATAAGTCAAAAAAATATATAGGACTAATAATAATAAAGATAGTTGGGTATATTTAAATGGGCTGAGTCAATTTTTTATAGCTAATCAAACAAAGGCAAACCTAGACATTTTTTATGGAAGTCGATGAGGTAGTTTTTGACTCAAACATGTAAATACAAAAGAACTAGAGCTCGGATATGATCCAAATGGAACCTGTAGGACCAAGTATTGTTTTAGATCTCAATATAGGTAAAATAGGTCATTTGGACCTAATATAAAGACCAATGGTTACGAAGCAAGGTCAAATAGTTTGTAAGTTTTTTATGAATATTGTGATTGTGTGAAAACCAATGATCTAAGATTGGTTTTTTGTCTATAAAATAGACCCAAGTTTGAGTTGGAAAAAATGTAGATATAAACATGATCATAGAGATATGTGTCTCACCTATCATTAGGGTCACTTTTTAATGAGTAGTTATAGTTGGCCACCCAAAGTAGATGAGAAATAATTCTCCAAATTCCAAGACATGATCCTTGTCAGTAGATCATTAGATGATATCATGGAATTACAAGAAGACACCAAGAAGATGGATAAGGATAATGAGCATTCAATTATTTTACAAAATTTATTCCTTATTGATAAAACCATGACTCCGAATCCTTGATAATGCGAATCCATCGAAAGTGGTTGGGCCTTTTTCAACACACAACTTTCTCTCTCTCATCTCTTTTTTCTATAAATACAAGCTTTTAAGCCTTAAAAATGGCTTGGTAATTCCTCTCTTGGGCATGACTAGACTCTACCCAAATTTGATCTTTATAACCTCTTGACATAAATAAAGGACTCTTTTTGAGATCTTATTATTCTGGTATAGTGTGTTAATGTCAAATTGATTTGCATATGTGGTAGAAATCTCTCCCTTGTCTAATCCTGATATCACCTAGCTAGTAGATTATATTGTTTTACAGATCATCTAGTGTTAAATGTCATTTGATTAAAGCTATTAAGTGGATACATTAACTATTTATTGCCTTGAATAAGGCCTCTCCATCACTTCCCTTAGGTTTTAATCATTTGGTGAACCTTTGCATGAAATACTAATACATAAACAACTATTTAGAATTGCAAATCTAATCTCATTAGTGTTTATTATAAGTTTGGATAGAGTGGATTAACAATCACATTACTAGTTCATCACTTCCTTTACATGTTTTTATGCACTGTTACTCATTTATCTCTCCCTTTTTCTAGTTAGATTTTACTTTAGGTGATAGATCTAGGACATCAACCTTCTCTAGAGGTCTGACCCTATGATAGGTGACCCATAGCCTAGGGTCAGTCCCATGTTGGACTAGATTTGAGAAGAGGTATTGAATAATACCCTTCTCAACTAGGGTGAAAATCTATAACACCAACATTTCCCTTGATGCACTCACTAAATCTGATCCTAGTCCTACTAACTACTGAGTTCTTGACTAAGGAAAAGACTGAAGAGATAATTCTTGCACTAGAATTGAAATGAAAACTTGGAATAAAGGTGATGCACCAATGTTTATGACTAATTTTTCTTGAAATTGACACTCTTAATAAGTGAAGGATCCTACACACATTCTATTCACTTCAGGTATATGGCTTATACATTAATATTTCATATAAAGAACTTAACAACACTCACTCTTTGCATGGAAGGAATGAAAGATTACTGAATTCACATCCAAACTTAGATTGAGATTGAACTTAGACACTTAGTATGACTTGTATAAACTCAAATATGATATAATAAGGTACAAGAACCAAACATTAACATAGGAAAATAATGATTCACAATTTTATATCAATAAAGATCACACATACACTTCACACAATAACCTAATAATGGAGGAAAATAACTTATTATTTATTCAAGAGGTATAGTAAAAAAATTTGATAGCCTTTCAGTATAGCCAAAGCAAAAAGTGACATGATAATTCTATAAAATAAAGTACAAATAGAAAATAATAAGAGAGGGGAGATAAAACAACCCCAAAAAAGGGATGACTAACTTTGTCTTCAAACCCTCCAAAATGCTATATAGGGTTTCCTAGATTATATATTCTCACTCTTTCCCAAAATTTTAATAGGGTTATATTATCAATTTTTGGATAAATTTTAATAATTCTTCTTCCTTGATTGGTCAAGCTTGACCACTTGAAAAATGCCTAAATCCTTACTTACATACCCTGTATACTAGCTTACATGTCCTTTAGTGATGAATAAGTCACATCCTTGAAAATATATATTCAATTATTCATTAATCCCTCAATTTAAACCTTATTATAATCTATTTATGAGGTCTCTCCACCTTACTTTGGTTGTTAGAAGGCTCCTTGAAACATCTTTGACCTTTTCAACTTGTTAGGTGTAGGAGGGAAAGAAGGTCTTGTTAGGACTGTTAGAGACTCTTTAAACCCTTTGAATTTTCTTTGAAACTGAATTTTAATTTTTATTATCTTTCAAATGTCTTGGAAGAGTGAATCAACCTTGAAAAATCCCTTTAATAACTTCTATGCCTTCACTTGGTTGATTGTTCACTTGAACTCCTTTAACAATATGGCATAGGAGAGATAAACTTTGTTTTCATTTGAACAAGTCAATATTACTCCATGGATGGCTTCTCAACATAATTTAAAACCTAAAATAATTCACTTAGATCCATCAAACCTTCTAAAAGATGTGATTTTTCACCAAAACATTACTTTTCAACCTATTCCTTGTAGCCCTCAAAATAGGTAAACTTCCTTGTGTAAAAGAATGTATGAACTGTACTAGATAATTGAGCACATTTTTTAGTACAATTTATTCCCTTACAAATCCATTCTAAGTTTTAAGATCCATATATCAGTGGAAGTTATTTTTTTTATCTCCCTTTCTCTAATTAGGCTAATTAGGCCCCCTAGGCCTAAAAATAGATATTTGGCCCAAATGGCCTCCCACAAGTGTGAAACCTTATAAAATTGGTTTATTAACTTTACCTAGCCTAATACCATTCTCCATATCAAATTTTAAGTTATGATACCTTGTGTATGTGGGCAAACCAAGAAATGGTTATTGGCAAGCCTATGTCCTTGAGCATGCTTGAGAGGTAGTTTGAGTGTGTTTTCATGAAACTTTCAGGTTATAACACTTTTTACTAAATTTTTGAGAACTATAAAATCTTTATACAACTCATTCCTTGAGAGTGAGGGTTCTTATTTCACTCATAGGCCTTCATCTAGGCTTCTTGGCTTGTAAAACTAGGTTTTCCTCACTTTTTGACCGGGTGGCCAACTTGCAAAGATGGTATAACATTTTTAGAGACATTTAAAATGGTTTGGATGATGTTTTAACCTTATTTAAGTCCTTATAATCATTTTCTCATGGTTCATAGATCATTCCATAACTTATACTTTCATAAACAAGCCTTCAACTACATATTTAACTTTCTTTTGTATGGTACTGTACCTACACATGTGAATCGGTACCTTGAAATGGAGCTCAGGAGAGTTTTGAATTCCATTTAGGTCATTTTTAGGTTATAAAATTTCATTTTAAGGTATTAATAATTACATTCCTCCATTGATTTAGTTTCAAGGTTTAAGGAGGGTTTAGAGAGGTGTGAGGTCTTAACAATGATTCATAAAGGACATGGGACCATTCTAAGAACCAATGCCAAGATATTAGATCCAAGGGACCTCTATAACACCTCTAATTTCCATCCAAAACCATATAACTTCTTCAATAAGTTTTGATCAAATTTTTGACCTACTCCAACTATTAACAAGGTAAAAAAGGGTTTTTTTAAGTACTCAGCCTTCTTAGCAATAGTTCATATAGGTGTGAGACTTAAAGACTAAATAAACACTAGATGTTTGAATTATTATTAACATACCATCACCTATAGTAACCTATTACCACCATGAAATTTCTTGGTGAAGTTATGAGCTCTGCAAATTAGCTTCTCAGGCAAGATGGACTGTGTGAGAAGGCTAAGAAAAGTCCTTTTGAGTCTTAAGACCTCAAAACACATTATAATGGTAAAAAAGGATCTCAATAAGTATTTAATGATACATGACATGTTTCAAAAATATATTCCATAATCATTGAACTTATAAAAGGTCTAAAACCTTGATTCTTCATTACCTAAGGGTTTTTAGTCAAATTGAGTTTGTTGACCCTAGAGGTCAATTCCTTGAGACTTTCTCCTTTTGTATTGGATAAAAACTTGATGTCAATCCTTTTCAAGGTCATATACATCCTTTTTTACCATCATAAATCCAATTTTAATGAGAAATATTATTCTCTCTTCTCTTTGTTCTAGAGTAAACCTAAAGGTCCTTAATGGAGTGTATTTCTTGAATGACTCAGTTTAGGTCTAAGCATCTTTTGATTGAGTTTGAATTTATTAGTGTTTTCATTGGGAATAAATGCCTTAAACACTTTCTCTATTCCTCTCCTCTAACTCTCTAACACATTCTACCACTTAAGTATTACTCTTCTCCACTTTGACTAGACACTTACTAGGTGTATGTGTATGTATTAGGCCTCTTGACAAGAGTCTGCTTACATACCTCAAAGACTACTTAAATTTATGTGACCCTAACTAGTGTTAAAAATGAATTTAATATGATCATCATGGTCTTTATTTATCCCTTTTTATCTATTTTATAGACTATAAGTACATCCTTCTTCAAAACTATCCAAGACAAGGTTTAGATAGCAGCTTGGGTTCAAACATGGTGAGTTCTAAAAATAGGGTATTTTGAGATAATCATAACATATTATCTTAATAATTATTCCAATTAGTTCCCATACTCTCTACCTTAATAGGACCTCTATCCAACACTAACACCTTAGTTTCTCTTATTTGGGCATGAGACCATACCTTTAGCTCTTTATTAGGCTTTAAATGCCTTTTCAACTAGAAGAACCTAATCCCCTTTAATCTCAACATCATGCAAAAGTTATTCCAGATATTATAATTACATGTAAAAACTATTCTTTCCTTAGTTTCAGTTATTCATCTATCACCATCATCTTAACAACTTATAGGTGCCATTAATCTTTACTTGGCTATAGGACTAAATAGATGAATCATCTCTCTCATCTCAATATTGATGATTATGGTAAGTTTTCTAATCTTAATTAGATCCTCTTTAACCTTTGTGACCTATGTAATTATCTTTCATCTATATTCCTCGACTTGCCTGTAGGAGATTTGTAGTTTTGAAAGTGAGGATTGACTATATTTCTTGATTGAGGCCTAGATAATTGTACCTAAATTTAGGATTTTTCAAGTGTGATGACATTGTAATAACATTGCTCTACCCTCATGATTTATCCTTGAATCAAAAGACATATTCCCCCATACTCCTTTTCCTTAGTCTAAAAAACCATCCTGTCTAATCAAGGTAGGTACCTTAGTTAACATAACTAGACAGAGTTCCATGGTTGAGTGACTAAAGGGGCTTGCCCTTAAGATGAAAATGTTATGAACACTAAATTTGATCTTATTCAAGCCTATAGGAGAGTGTCTTCATGACCTCATACACATTTTATCATTTACTATCACCCCTTAATTTACCTCATTCAATCCTCATGGTTGACTGTATTATCATGGCTCACAGTATGGATATAGTGGTTATTTGGTCTCTTTGGCCTTTGTACATATAGAGGAAGGAATAATAAAGTTGAATCACATGACCAATGTATATCAAGACTCTTATTGACTAAATCTCACCTTGCATTCTTAGAGAAGTATCAACTTGATACCCAAAGACTTAATTAATATGGAAACCAAAACTCCTCTTTACCTTAAAAATTGTTAAACAACCTTAAACTTTGCTTAGGTGTGTCTCAAAGTCTTATTTTATGTTTTTGATTTGTTCATTGGTAGTATCTTGAACCATGATTTCAAGTGTGTTGAAACATCCTCATGTTATTATTTCTCTAAGGCTTAGATCACCTTTAAAGTGTTCATGGTTCATCTTACTATTATAGGTGATCATTTGAAGTCTCTTTTCATCTTGTAATACATAGACTTGATTATGTCATGTAGGCATATAAGGCATAGATGGATATTTTACTCCCTTGAGTATTACTTGTCATCCTAAATATTCTTAAGGGTACTCTGTAACAACCTCATGCTCTCAATCAACCTCTTTATCTTCATGTATCCTCTATTTATTGAAGTTTATGGGAAAAGTCTATGCAATTTAAGTCTAAAGTTAAACTTATGAATGATTTCTTGGATCTCAAGAGAGCATAAGAACATGAAAGTCATGTGGAATTCCTTATTAATATGGATCTATATTTTCTGTCCATTTAGATACCTTTTAATACCCTATGTTGATCTGAATAAGATCTTTATACACCAAGAACTCTTGATTCAATAACTACCCCTTGCTAAAGACCCTCTCATAATGGATATCTTCAAAGAAACCATTCTCCATAAAATTCATACATGAATTACTTGAAGGTAATAGGTGTGACATAGCTGAAACATAAATTTGATAAAGTTTTGAAGATGAAAACACTCAATTATTATATCAAACGTGCTTGAAAACTACTGACTTTAACAATCAACATAGGAAACCAGTTTCCTACCAAAAGACCCCATATCAATATAAAGTACCTAATTATTCCAACAAGAAAAATGTCATATTTCGACCTGAAATCATCCCACTATAATAGAGGCAAACTTGGACCCTGTCTAGATGACTAGGATGTAGTGACCCTCTTATAGTCTTAATAATTATTCATAAATATGGGGAAATTAATTTGATAACCAATGCCACTAACTTAAAGTTCATTAGGGTCCCTATCATTTCCCAATATATTTGGACCTGACTCTCTCTCTCCTGACTGCATGAAGCAAAAATTGATGGCCTTTCTTGAGCTGCCAAAGGAGTCAATAGGAGAGATAAATCAATTTTATACATTTTTTCACCTAAAAATCCTTAAAAACTATATATTTGACATTTAAATGAATAAATTAAGTCCTAAATATTCTTAGAGGTCAATTTTACCTTTAAAACTTGTATAAATAGCCTCAAAAGAGGCCTTTTTGTCACTAAAACTACCATAACCACTTGAAAAACTTGATGAAACTATTGTAAAAAGTATTAATTAGACCATTTCATGTTTTAATAGGTACATCATGACCTTCTTCTGATATTAGACTATCATTATCATGTAGAACTTGATCTAGGATCCACAAAGTGATCCAAAATGCAACCAAATGGGTTATGAAGTTAGCCAAGAATATCATCAACTTTTTTGATCTTTTATAGAGCATTTCAAGACCTTTAAACCTGATATGAAACCTATCAAGACACCTTAGACTCCTTTAAACACTTAGAACTCACTGAAATACTCAAGAAGTGGCTACAAAAGCACATAGTTATGATGAACAAAACTTAAAGTCATCAAATTTACTTTAAACTATAATAAATAAGGTTTTAAATGAAAATTAAAATGACATAACAAGACAAACACCATGATCCATAGGGTAAACAATCATGATGATCAAAATTTTAAATTATAGGGATGACAGTTTGATCTGTGAGGTCAAACTTGTCAACAGTTATGATGATTCCTTGTGTAATTAGGTATAATACTTAGGTTGCCTAGGTTATCTATTGACAAGGGGACAACTAGGATACTCATGTTCTTTTTTGATGAGGTTACAAATTTTTATTCCCTATTATAAGTGTTTTTAAGAAGATGAGTTTAAATTTAAGTGACTGATAAGTCAATTTGTGCTTTTGAACCCTGATCCTTACTAGCTCAAAGTCAAATTCTTTGTACTAGATTTAAATATATTTGTTGCACTTACCCATGTAAATTATATTTTTAAGGTGTTAAATAATTAAGTTTGATCAATCCATCAAAATAATCTTTTCAATAAATCAATTGACTATATAAATGTTTAGTAAAAAATATATTGTACCAAAGAATGGCCATATTAACTAGAATGATGTCTAATTTTTTGAGGAGGACTAGGCCTATATCAAATTAATTATCCCATTTTGTGTATCAATTATTTTTAATGATCATCTTCTATCATCACCTGGGGTGCAATAAGCCCAGGAAAACACATCAATCACCATCAAAGCCAATTAATGGGAAAGAGCTTCAAAATTAGAACAAAAGATTTTGAATTAATAGTCTAAATATAGGGTTAATTAGGGAATTTAGAATTAGTTTTTTTCCTCATTCAATTATGGTATTTGTTACATTATTCTCAAATCAAGTGCATGTTTTAATCTCAATTTTTGGTTTTGAATCTTCCTACACTTTTTCCTAACACTGGGCATTCAAATGTAGCATAAAGTCTTGTTTGTCTCTTAAAAAATAGATATCAAAAACAACTAGTCGAAAAAAGGAATTTTCTTTTTGTATAACCAAAACTAAAATTAAAGATACACCATAATGTTACTAAATCATATCATATTTTCATGATATTAAATATCTGAGCAGTTCTAATGGCCAAAAAAATATCAAAAAATCCCACTAATTATATATATTTTCATGGTGAAGACATCATCATTCTCAAAATCTGCCCTTTCTTGGAAATTCATAAACATGATGGTCCCTCTTCTACTCCTAGCTCTAATGCAATAAAAATCCTTGTTCCCCTCCAGACCTTTTCCCTTGATATTTATGTAATGAATAACTCATAAGGCTAGAATTAAATATTCTTGGAACTTTAATTCTATGGTCACAAACATGAAATTTTTCCATTGCATCTGTGATATCTATACAAAATTTTATTATTTTATTGGAGCAAAAACTTAGTTATGTTCTCTTTGACATTACCAGACTCTAATATAATGGTTGTTTTTTTATAATCAATTTGACTTGTTGAAATCTCTGACTATACTCAAGATTTCACTTACACTATATGAGCTTCAACATCATATGTTTTAATGCCATTTAAACTTGTATTAACAATTAAAAATAAACCTAGCAAACAATAACAAGATTCTAGAGAGATCTAGATCTT
This sequence comes from Torreya grandis, assembly GCA_037957365.1. Lineage (NCBI taxonomy): Eukaryota > Viridiplantae > Streptophyta > Pinopsida > Cupressales > Taxaceae > Torreya > Torreya grandis. The sequence goes on from JARHVA010003912.1 coordinate 1,738,837, forward strand.
TATAACCTATTGCCATGTTTTTTGATGAATTAATCCAATATTCAATGAGAAATCATCAAACCAGCCAACCCACACCATGCAAAAAAATGTAATTTTCAATGCCAAATCATACCCACCTTATACAAACTCACCCTCTCTATCTCCTACATAGTTAATGTTCAGGCTTGATCCAAATGAAGCAAGGAATAACATGAAAAAATCAGCCAATCAACTTGTAATAAATAATATTATTCTGTCTACCCCATTGTTGCATTTGTTCGTGCAAAGTGGGATACCTAGTTTGATGATTTTGCATTGAATGTTGCATTAATTCATAAAATAATATGCCAACAAGTTATAAAAAACTAGATGTCTATAAAAAATTATTATGGTTTGTTGGGGTTTTTAAAGTGATAAGGGTTGGAGACAAGCTAAGTAATAGTTGTGTATGTATTTTTATGATTAACTGGATATTAATATGCTTTATTGAAAACATTTAGGGTTTTTAACTTGAATGAATTAATGTGTCTTTTTCTTAACTTGAGTTTAATGGAGATAGGTTGGGGTGGGAAGATTTCATTTTTAGTAAGTAAAGTGGATTATGTTCCATTAAATTTTGATTGATTGTAAAAAAACATTCATAGTGTCATTCATAGAATGCATATTATATGCCTTAATCTATAATTATGTCACAAAATTTGTTTTTCCCTTGGCATGATGCCAAGCTTCAATGTTGACCTTAGATTTTGTGTAAAAATCATTGTAATCAATGGAATATGATTGGATAGAAAATTTGGTAATAATTGTTGTTTTACTTTGAATAATCCGTACTAGATCAATTTATAGTTATCTTACCTTACTCATTTGTAAGACTAGTTACTTTTTAACTATCACATGAATTTAGATTTGTAAGGTTCTATAGATCAATAACATGTTATTTATTGGATAACATTATTATTCATGGAAGAACATTGACATTTGGAGTGCTTCAAAACTTGTAAAGCATGTTGGAGAGGCAAAATGCTTATCAATAAGGTCCATGCAATGCAATAATTTCACCCAATGTCACTCAGATTATAGACCCATGATTTTGAATCCTGACTAAAGAATATAAAAAATGTTACTTCTAAATACCAATATGTATGGATTAGATATGTCTCTATTAATGTACAGGAAAAAATGACAAATGATTTTTCACATAAGTCTTTTTTTTTTAGTCCCCTGTCATTGTATCTACCCATAGTTAACCCCTATTTTTTATTATTGTACAACTTACATCTGGTCCTGGATGAAAGTCATAAGTATAAGTAAAATATCATGTTCTCAGTGAAAAGTCCTCAAAAAAGTGTCCCCTGAATAATTCAAAAAATATGCTCTAATTTCATGTTCTCTACCATCTACAATCAGGATTAAAAATTCATTCATTAAGTGATCATAATATTGTGCATATGATTTTCTCTCCATGTATTTATTTCCTAATGATTTGCAAGTAGAAAAAATAGGCCACGGAATAGATACATATCAATACTTTGTTTCATAATTGATTTTTGTGTTTGCCTTATTTTACCAAATCTTAAATGTGGCAAAACTATGTTAGGTTCCCTTGGACTTGATGAACAAGATGCCAAAACATTTGTGTCATGGGTAATGTGCTATTAATACCACTCTAATCTAGTAACTAGATTTTAAAATCATAGTCTCAAGTGTAGATGAAGCTACAAGAAAACATAAAAAATAAGGATTGGTATCTACTCTTATCACCATTTTAGATAAATACTTACTATTGTTTGATGACTGGGTAACAAATACATTACTTAAAATATGATGATTATCAAACAGTTGGAGAGCAACATGAGACATACTAGACAAAAGTGATAGGTACTATATTGGTTTTATTCAGATAAAGTCCTTTCCATCAATGACTAAATCAAAAAATTATATACTTTTTTATTAAAAAATCATTCATTGTAGCATTAAAACTAATGCTGACAATATCAATCAATTTTATATATGTTGTAAATTCCAACCTGTACTTTAAATAATTCTTGGCCTTGCCTTATGAAAAAAAGACCCAGATATGTTCGAGGTTGGAAATTGGGGGATAACCATCAACAAATATAGGTCACATTTTATCATATGATATTTAATAAAGATAACTAACATGAGATTATTTTGCATGTATAAATGATTAGGATACTACCCATAAGACTTCCATCTAGCCTTTTGGTTAAGGATCCATGATTAAAAAAAAAGTTATAGTATATTATCTTCATGTTCCATAAACCCATAAAAACCTTGACAAGTTTAGGCCCAGGGAAGCATATCTAAACATGGCTTGAAAATAAGTGGAAATGATTGGGAAAGACTAAAATAAAAGATAAACACAAAGTATTAATGGTCATTTTGATTAAAAAAATTCATATTGGTCTAACTAAATTGGCCTTGTTTAACATTTTTGACTTGTTTTTTTGTTAGTGTTCATGTTTATTACTACTATTTTCTTGATATGTGTATATTGTTATGCATAAAGATATGTCACTGACAGAAATTAAAATTATATGATCTCCTTTGTAATATAAACTTACATGCCATATCATCCCAAAAATAAAATGAAAATCTTATGTTCTTTCTGTTAGGTTGTGGAGCTAGAAGCTTCACTGATGCAGACACGGAGAAGGCCATTAGAGGGGTTGCTGAAGGTTGTTGAGCGTCAGAGCAACCAGCGTCGGTCTGATTAGCCGACGTCGGCAGGATGGTGAAGAGAAGCAACCGACGTCGGTCAGGGATTGGCCGGCGTCAGTCACCTCTAGGCAGACAGGGACCGACGTCGGTCGCCTGTGTGGTTCGACTGCGAGCTTATTATGGGCAGTTAGCTAACGAACCAAGTGTTTGCATGATTAGAGCTATTTTTAGACTGAGAGCTGCGGATCTAATTATTGTAATTAGATGTCTAATTATTGTTTGGATGAGATCTATATAATAGACTCATGGTTGTATTGGAAAAGTGTTCTAGTTTGAGTTGAGCAAAGTTTGCTCCTTTTGTGTGTGAGGTGAGCAAGGGTGTTCCTCCTAGTTCCACAGTATCAAGTGTAGGTGCTGGATTGAAGAGTCAGCAGGATTCTTCAGGTGTGTAGGATCTTGGTCACAGGTGCATGGCCTATATAGGAGATCTACATGGTAAGTAAGATCGTTGATCTGTAGGTGTATGTGCGTGTAAGGTCAAGGTTCATAGGTGTGCAGAACCAGGTTGATTTGCAGGTGTGCAAGATCAGATAGGACAGCAACACAATAGGGAGCAGTATCAGGCAGGATCTACTTGGAGTACAGGTGTGTACTCGGATAGAGCAAAGAGGAAGGCAAGGGAGTTCCTTCCATAAGTATGGTCTATTGAATTTTAGGTTGTTGCAGGTTCATGGGAGATCTACTTGAAGTACCTTGAGTACTTGTGGAGTACGTGGAGTACTTGTGGAGTTCGTGGAGCACTTGTGGTGTGCGTGGAGCACAGGAGGTGAACACCAACTCTGTATTTGAGTTGTGTGTTGGGACCTGAGAGGGAGAGCTTTGAGGAGAGAATTAATGTTCACTTGAGGTGTGGCGAGCCTCTGAAGAGGTGGTGGAGAAGAAGTGGCATCTTATTTATTGTATTCTTTTTTGTAAAGTATTAATACAAGTTGTGTATTGTCTCTCATATCATGTGTTATTCTGAATTCTAGTTACTTGGTGAATCTGGTTAATTTCCGCATATTAAGTTGCTTGGTTTGGTAATCATATTGTGCTCTTTTGGTGGAGCAAGATCCTGACACTTTCTCTTTACTAAGTATATCACAATGTTTCTTCTCTGCATATATGTATTTCTCAAGCATTGATTCATCTATTATTATTATGTAGGTTTCCTCTACTATAAATTCCATTATTAGATCCATGATATTGGATTTAATTCCAAAGGTAAGGCATTTAAAAACATGAATTTCCTGCCTCACTTCATTTTAATTAACCTACACCAAAAAAAAACATGCACATGTGCATGGATCAGTACTAAGCAAATAAAATTGCACAAGCAATAAACTATTATTATTGAATAGTTTGCTTGAAAATTCATTTTTAAAACTATGGAGATGAATAATTTAGAGACTATTACATTTTATTACACTCTAACTACTATTGCCTTAACCTATAGTGTGTCTATGGATATGTGTGGTTGACTTGTGGCTTACACACCTTCATATCATCTTGTTGTATTTATCGATGTTCTTAGTATGGTCAACCTATGGAATAACCATGGATAATTAGAGTATATATAGGAGGTAGTGGTTAATATTTTATCATCATATTTTGAATTCTATTCTTATTTCATTGTTATGTAGGTTTCCCCTCGAAGTGGTTCAGTCATAATATTCAAATATTTTTCTCTTTTGCCAATAATTGATGTGGATCTACTTATTTTGATCTTAATTATATGATATATAATTCTATTTTTGTGAATTGTTTATGTAATTTCCTTACAAGTGGTATCAGATCTTCAATTTGGGAAAGTTTCTACGACACATTTCTTTTCTAGATCTAGCATCCTGAGCACTAGAAGGTTGAAAAAACATAACTTATGATCCAGGAGGAATTGAATTTTTTTGTCACCATAATTTTATTCATGAGGATTTTTATTTTAAATAAAAAAAATTGAGTAAAAAAATATTCATAGTAAATTTTTTTTACCTTGTGCAAATTAGTAGTTGTTGGATTAATTGCAATGGTATTCTACTAGTACACTTTTTCAAGTCAAATTTTTTTTTACTAAATTTTTACCCTTGTGAAAATTAGCAATCATTGGATTCATATCTATGAGACGATCGCAATGGTATATTCTACTGAAACAAAAATTTTGTTTAAAAAATTTCACCCTTTTATATAATAATAGTAGTTGGAATCATCTCAGTGAGATGATTGTAGTGGTGTATTCTACCAGTGCATAGCTAGTCCAATCACTCATAAATGTGGTAAAGGGAAATAAACTATAAAAACTCCTCACATGGATGACATGGATTCTGAAACTTTTGATCCATCTATTTTGGAGGCAGTTCAACAAATTAAGTCAGAGTTGTAGGGCATGGTGAAAAAAGATGATTTTGATATGATTTAAGGGGACATTAAAAGGTTAAGAGGGGACCTAGATAGAATGATGGATCAATTAAAACAAATATATCATTAATTATCCAACTTGTCAACTTCACCACTATAAAATAACTCTGCACAACTTTAGTTTGGTTCTCCTCCTCCAAACAATACCAACGCCAATCCTAGCCCTAAGTTGATGTTACCAAAAGTGGACCTACATAAGTTTGATGGTAATGATCCACTCACTTGGCTCACTCAAATTAAAAATTTATTTGATCTACATCAGACTCCATGTTCATAAAAAGTGGTTATGGCCTCTCTATAACTGGAACCTAAGCCATTCATTTGGTATCATTGGTTGTGTGCTCAAAATAAAAAGAAGGGTTTCCCAATTTCATGGTCAATATTTTCTAAGGAGTTACAGCTCCACTATCACAATAATGTCTCTAAAAACTACTTCAATTAGCTAGTCAAATTATACCAGACAGGGACTATAAAGTACTACATTCATCAATTTTATATTATCTTCTTATGTGTGGTAGACATTATTGAAGAAAATATAACTGGCCTATATTTGGTTTGCCTCAAAGATAGGATCCAATTGGAGGTTCTCATGTTTCTAACCAGTGTTGTACCTGATGCCATACCAAGGGAATGCATGGTTGAAGAAAAATAGTTAATCAAATGAATACCTTTCACTAATGTCCATGAGCGCACCTTCTCAGCAGCATCATTTCTGTAGCCTACCAGATTGATACCTTACCAAGTGGAATAAAAGTGTGCAAAAGATTTATGTTTTGGATATGATATAAAATGGAGCAAAGGACATTGATGTGTTGAAAATAAGTTATTTTCCATTGACAGTGCCAATGATGAGGAATAAGATGAGGAGCCTTTAGGGGCATGTTTGGAAGAACCTGAGGATGAATTTGAAGATTCACAACTTACTATTTTCTATCATGCACTTTTTGGCATTATTACTCCTCAAACTCTTAAGGTGGTAGGTTTCCTAAATAAATAGAAGGTGACTATGTTAATTGACTCTAGGAGTACACATAACTTCATCAAAAGTAAGTTGGCTACTCATTTGAATTTTTTCATTTACCTAGCTCCAGAATTTTAGGTCATGATTATATATGGTGGTACATTAAACTATTCTAGAAATTGAAATAGCATTAAGCTTGCTATGGGAGACTACTTGTTAGATTCCCCTATGTTTTCTACTCCTATGGGAGGAGCTGATATTATTTTGGGAGTGTAATAGCTCACCACTTTGGATACTATTGAGATGAATTTACAGGAACTATTCATGAATTTTTATTCATAATACAAGACCTTTGAATTACATGTATTATGAACTAAAGCTCTATAATTGGTTAGTTCCCACCAGATGATGAAGACTCTCAAAAAAGGTGTAGAAAGATTTATGGCATGATTATTTTCCATAGAGGTTCAACCAACCAAGGAGTCTACACATCCTATTTTGAAAAGGGTGTTGGATGACCATTATGTTATTTTTGGTGACATGCCAAAATTACTTCCTTCAAGTCATGCACATGATCATGCCATCAGGCTCATTCTAGGAAGTACACCACCTAACATCTGACCCTATAGGTATCCCTATGCCTAAACGAGTGAAATTGAAAATATGTTATAATTTATGTTGGAGGTAGGAATCATTAGACATAGTTAAGATGAATATACCTCCTTGGTGGTCATGGCGCAAAATAAGGGTGACATTTGGAGGATGTTCCCAGACTATAGAGAACTCAACAAGTACTCCATCAAATATAAGTTTTCTATTCTAGTAATTGATGATTTACTAGATGAATTACACGGTGTTATTTATTTTACCAAGTTAGACATTTGCTCTTTATATCATCATATTCACATCCACGATGAGGACATACATAAAAAAAACTTTTAGAACTAATGAAGGCCATTATGAATTTATGATCATGTCTTTTGGCCTCACAAATGTACCATCTACATTTTAGAGTTTGATGAATACTATTTTTAGGTCATTTTTTATCAAGTTTGTCTTAGTGTTTTTTGATGATATCCTCATCTACATCAAAAATTAGGAAGACCATTTGAAGCATATGAAACAAGTAATTTTAATTCTAAAACAACATTAGCTTTATGACAAACCTACCAAATGTGATTTTGAAATCTAAGAGGTGGAGTACTTGGATCATATTGTTTCACTTGAAGGAGTGAAATTCGATCCTAAAAAAATCCAAACAATGGAGTGCCAAGTTTCCAAGTCCCTCAATAACCTCTGAGAATTTTTGGGGTTAACTAGTTACTATTGCAAGTTTGTCAAAATTTATGGTATCATTGTAGCCCTAATCACCTCTTTATTGAGGAAAGACTCATTCCAATGGAATTATTTATCTACCAAGGCATTTGAATAGTTGAAAATGACTATGTAAATAACTCTAGTTTTGGCTACTCTTGATTTTTTTTTTAAATTTGTTATGGAGTGTGACACATTAGGATATGGTATGGGGGTTATAATCATGCAAGAAGGTAGACCACTGACATTTCAAAGTCACTAATCAAAAGGAAAAAATAATCTCAAACCAATCTTTGAGAAAGAGATGATGGTTATTCTACATGTACTGAATCAATGGATACCTTATTTGATAGGTCATCACTTTCAAGTAAAGATTGATCATGATAACCTTAAATATTTTTTGGAACAACAATTATCATCTGAAGAATAGTAAAAATGAGTGACTAAAATGTTAGGCTATAATTTTGAAATAGTGTAGAAGAAATGAAAAGAGAATGTGTTGGTAGATGCCCTATCTTGATGGGATGAATTAGTTGAGTCAATGTTATGCACCATGACCATGTGGTAGGTAGATTGGCTAGATGAAGAAAGATCAGGATGGGATAATGATAGTGCTACCAAGGATTTGATTCACAATATTCAGTAGGGTTCTAATAAATCTAAAAAAAATACATGGATTGGGAACACATTATGATATAAATATAGATTATATCTTTGTAAGCATTCTCTCCTCAAACATAAAATTCTTCAGGAACTTCATGCTTCTCTACTTGGACATCACTCCAGATTTTTGAAAACATATCATAGAATCAAGAAAGATTTCTTTTGGGAAGGACTCAAGGGGGATGTCTAAAAATATGTGGTTGAATGCATGGTATGTCAACAAAACATAGGTGAAACCAGTAAGACCCCAAGTCTTTTGTATCCTTTATCCATCCCTAACCAACATTGGGAAGAGGTTTCCATGGATTTCATTATGATATTACCATGATCTTAGGGTTAAAATGTTATTATGGTATTTGTGGATAAACTCACCAAGTATGCCAATTTTTTCTCCTTATCATATCCATTTGTTTCCATTACATTATCTTTTTCTTTTCTCAATATAGTTCAAAAAGTACATGGTACTCCAAAGATCATTATAAGTGACTGAGATCCCATATTTACTAGTAATTTTTTGACTAAATTATTTGCATGTTCGGCACCCTGTTGGCTTATAGCTCATCCTATCATCCTCAATATGATGGACAAATAGAAGTAGTCAATAAATTTCTGGAAAGCTATCTTCATTGTTTTAATTCTATAAAATAAGACAAATGGGTTCATTGGCTACCACTTGTTGAATGGTGGTATAACACTTCTTTTCACACTTCTTCCAAGATGTCTCCCTTTATGGCATTGTATGGGTATCACCCCCATCCATCACTTCAGCGTTGACCATGCATCCCAAGGTTTGATATATTAATGAACACATTCACCATCAATAGGAGGTATTAGTTTGTTTAAGAGAGAGTTTAGTAATGGCACAAAATTAAATGAAGTAGCAAGCCGATCAACACTGTAGTGAATGATATTTTTACATAGATAATTGGGTCTTTATGAATTTGCATCTATATAAGTAGATGTCTATGAATCAATATAAAAAGGATAACAAGCTATCACCTAAGTATTATGTCCCTTATCAGATCTTGTATAAAATTAGTAGTGTGGCTTATAATCTAGGATTACCCCCATCCACTCACATGCATATAGTATTTTATGTATCTTTCTTGAAGAAGGTAAATTAGCCATAGATTTTTCACTCAGACTAAGTTACCTGAATGGATTAAGAAGGTTGAGTTATTATGGAAACTTAAGATATCCTTCAAACATACACTAAGCAACTACAGACCAAAGTGATTATGGAGTATTTGATCAAATGAAAGAACCCGTTGTAGACACTAGGAAACTACACACAATAATTCTAAATGTCAAACTAACCCCTAGACCACTTTGGGACCCCCTAAGGACTATCCTACAACATTTCAACCACAAACCTAAGTCAAATTGACTGACTTTGACCATTTTACCCTTTAACCTATCAACCACTGATGATTGACCCCTAATCACTGACAATTAGGCTTAACCATCAACAATCATCCTTTTAACCACATTAAGGGTTAACTTCAACTTACTAGAGCTTTCTTTTTTATATTTAGCTTATTTAATCCGCATGTGAATCAATGCATGCTAAAGATAAATTTAGACATCCTGTTAAACCTCTTGTTGAACCTATTGTTCTATCTCTCCCTTCTATAAAAAAGAGGAAGATAAGGTGAAAGGGATCAAGAATCAGAGCAATCAAGCATCAAATACCATCAACAATTATCAAAACTTCTTGTATTAGAAATTATTTTTTAGGTATTCTCCTAGTAAACTAGTGACTATGTTAGAAATCCAAAGTGTTGTAATTCATCAGTCATAGTCAAGACATTGTTAATCTACCAAAATTGCTCTAGACTCCACCAATAAGTTTTTCAACCAACTATCTCCACATTCCTTAAGATAGCAAGCTAGGTATCTATATTTTTTTAGATTCAATATTTAGTTTCTCTATATTATCATCCATCCCACCTTCTAGAATCCATTTTATAACCTCATCAACTATCTTCTTAAATCACACTAAAACCCATAGTAACCATTGACAGTCACCTTGACTATCAATGGTCTATCCACAACCACTGATGGTTACATAACCAATGATGGTTCACCCAAATTGTTGATGGTTCTTCCAACTATCAATGGTCACCATGTGAAATTTTCAATAGAAAATTATTTTCACCTATCAAACCCCAACCAAATCCCACTTTCTAACTTTCTATTTGAGCACAAAACAACACTCTACTTTCTGAACCATACATGATCTATTTAACATTAATATTCAATTATTTATTGCTATAATTAGTTAAATTCATCTCTTTCAAGCACTTATTGTATTTTATTTTAGTATTTTCTATTAACTATGCAAGTAATTTATCTTTCATTGTCTAACAGTGTGGATTGATAGCCTCCAAGGAAGCTCGTGCTTCTTGGATCTAGCTTTCTAGGTAGTCCACCCTACTATCTAACTAATCAACCATCTCTTTAGTGATTTAATATCTACAAGTAATTCCTCCCAATCCAAAGAGGAGTATCTATAACCGTATAGATCACGGAGTGAAAATCAAATCTAGTTACTAACCTCAACCTTGTTTCAAGTTTTACAACTTTCTTTAAAATAAATAAATCAAAATTTACGTGAAATATTTTGGCATGCTCGGTGGGAACCCTGAGTCTTTTTTTGGGTTCATAGTTACATTTAGGTACTTATTTTTGTCTTTTTTCTCATATAATGAAATCAAATTTTCATTTTGGGCTTAAAATTGGTTGTATCCATTATTTGATTATTTATTTTAGCTCACATAGTTTAATTAATCAATTAAATTAATCATAGTTTCACTCTTATCACACACACAAGAACAAACCACTTACACTTAATCAAGCATAAAAACATTGACATAAAGCCTGATTGGGATTTCATCACCTAGCAGCCACCTTTCCTGGCTATCTTACTTGGATTTAATCACCAAGGGAGAACCAACTCAGTTCTTTGGCTGAGCATAATATTTGGCAATCAATATATCTTGGATAAGCACCTGACACCCTTATCACTATGGTGTGTGAAGTGAGGGGGTAAGCCCCAATATCAAGCCACATATTGATTTCTAATATAGATCCCTTTAAGAGCCTAAACACAACTTGAAACCAACCATAGACGTATTTTCTAGTACCCACTCTATAAGACAAGTTGAGTCACACAATTCTTAAAATCTTAAGGCATAAGCCACAAGAGAAACTAAATATAACCTTAGGATTTAACATGATTTAGTGTGTGTTTTATTTCCTTGAATTTTTCTTGTCTTCTCTTTGTTTGAGTTGTGAGATTGATTATACCTTCCTCTTTCCCTTATATGTATGGTTGTAACTAGGCAACAACTAAGAAACCAAGCAAATCAGGAACCACCTCCTGCTCATCCATCTTCCTCTTCTCCCTCATCTATGGAGTACATCTCAGATGCAAAAATTTATCCCCATCCTTCTAGAAATCCTAGCATCCCTCAGATGATTCCCCAAGGTGATTTAGATTTTTCCACATTTTTAGATAACAACCCCATAGCCCGCCAACATTACCTTAACACCATATCTCATCATACCCCTACTTTGATTCTACCTACTGACTCACCCTATGGCATGCCATCCCACTTTATGGGTGACACTTATGTTTCTACCGTCTCCACCCAAACTTTAGTCACCCAAGCATCCTCCTTTACTAATAACCCCATTGATACCATCATCCAAAACTAACCAATCAACTAATTAACACTCAAGCACCTTCTTCCCTAACTAATAACCCTCCTAGTATAGAGCAACCCAACCTTTGGGTACCAGTACTTTGCTTATCATGGGAGTACCCTCTACTAGCAAATAATCCCAATCCACCTACCTCCACTTTGTTTTAGAGGTTGGTGGTCCCATACCTTCTACGCTTCCACCCATCAATACCAAAGTTACCACCTACCCTCTATCTAGTAACCCAACCATACCTCTTACCTAACCTATGTTAATCTCTCAATGGGTTCCCATTACATAAAACTTGAGCTACATCCCTAACCCATAAGGGTATGTACCTCTACCTTCTACCCAACCACCTATCTCCATGTATTCATATGTGGAATCATCCCAACCACCCATGTCCACATACCAATAGGTGGTAGCTTCTCAACCCCCCACTGACTATTCATATGTTGTACCTACCCAAACCCAACTTAATTTTCCCTATAACTATGAGGGTGTATAACCACAAATGGACCCTGTCAAAATGATTACTTTGGAGTCATCTATCTCTGGTGCCCATAACCTCTTATCTTACGACCAAATATGCAATGAACCAATTCATTCATCTATCCCCATTTGGCTTTATCCTCCTCAATGGGAACTTCTAAAATTTTCAAAATTCTAGAGCAAGGAATACCCTCAACAACATTTGAGAGCATTTAGGCATTCTTGCTATTTGATTGCCTATGATGATGCCCTCATTTTTCACACCTTCCCCATGTCTCTATTAGGTCTGGCACTAGATTGGTATGGTGTTATTACAAATCACTCCCTCTTTTCTTTTGCCCAACTAGCTCAGACTTTCTTAGATCACTTTTCCATAAACATCTCTAATAAAGTTTCCATCAAAAATATTTACTCCATTCAGTAATTTGGTGACAAGTCCAGAGCTAAATTTATATCCCATTGGAAACGCTTGATAAATCAAATCTCTTTCTCTTTACCCCAACTTGAGTTGATTGAACTATATGCTTGAGCTTGTGTTAAACACATTTCCTCTACTTTATGGATTCAAAGCTTCAAGACCTTTGACGAAGCTTTCACCATGGAACAAAAATTTGAAAATAGATCCATTGATGAGGGGAAGTTGAAATTGAGAAACAATAATTCCACCTTAAAATCAAATGAAACTCCTTTAAAACCTAACAATCAAACCAACACTAACTCCAAAAACAAGGGAACCATAAATGCGATTGTACTTAAAACTACCCTCCACCTATTGTTAACCAACCCAACTCCTTCAATTCTTCCAATCAAAACACTAGAAACCTAAACCATAACAATCAAAATCAATTTACTCTATTAGGGGAGTCATATGCTTTAGTCTTGGAGAAGTTGTTGAAAGTGAATATCATACAACTACCATCAATCAAACCTCCATAGCAATTTGATTCCTCTTGTCCTGTACTTGGTTGGTATAAGGAGAATGAATTGTACACCTTTCACCATGTCATTAGACATGATGTTAGTAGGTGTAATACCTTCAATAACATCATACAAATCCTCATTGACAAGGGGGAACTTGTGTTGGATAACCCCAATGCACCCCTAAATCAAGTACTTGACATCTTTAGATAGCCATTTCCCAACCATGCCACTTCTATGAATAAGGAAATAAATAGAGAGAAATCCTCTCAAAACCATGAAGTACATGCCATTAATGCAGTCCTTAGTCAACTCACTACTGAGGAAGCCATTAACAAAACCACTTTTCCTGCCCCTCCACTTATTGAGGTAGTGGAGTCACTCTCCTTCCCTTTAGACAATGAGACTAAGGAAACAACCACTCCCCCTTCTCCACTTATTGAGGTAGTGGAGTTACACTCCATTCCTTTGAAAAACAAAACCAAGGCAACAACCCCTCTATTTTCTCCACCCATTGAGGTATTTGAGCTACCATCCCCTCCTTTGGAAGGCATACCAAAGGAGGGAGCCATTACCACCATCCCCTTCTCCTCTATCATACAGTAATCCACTCTTCCTTTAGAAAGCATCCCTAAGGAAGTGATCACTTTACCTACCTCTCCCATAGGAGACTCATCTTCCCAAACCTTAGAGCCTTTGATTGAGGAAAAGGATGAGGTAACCACTTATCTCTCTATCCACTCATGGGTTTGACCTTTGAGCTCAGTATCAAAGAGATCAAACCCATCTATAAACCCTTATCTAGACTGGTTCAAAAAATTTAATACTTATCTCAACCCAATGCAAATCATGCCATATTTTGGCACCATTTCAAGCTTCCTTACCAAACCAAGAAAGAACCTCTGAACACACCATTATCATCCCAACCTTACATTCCCAATATCAAACCCACTTTCACCACAACCAAGCCATTAGAAACCTATACCAACCAAATTGTACCCGAACCATCTGAACCGACTCCACCTAAAATAACCAAGTCATCTTCTACCACTCCAACCAATCCTACTAAAATCCTTGGCATATTACCTATTTAGGACCTTACTCGCCCCCCATTGAAATTATAATTAACTACACTAAACCTATCAAATAAACCTTGAACCAAGCCAACAAAGAATGTAAAAACACCCAAGATTTCATAAACCAAAACTCTACCTCCCCCTTCTACTTTGACTTCTATTGTGGGACCTCACCCTAATACCTTAGTAAGGAAACCAACCATCCTAGATAAGACCCAAATCCAACCACCACTTTTAGTTACACCATCACTCCTACTTTCATCCTTACCTATTTTTACCAAACCTTCTATAACCAAACCACCTACTTCTCATTCATGTAGCCCAACACCTTTTACCTCTAATCAATCCATACCAAAACCATCCACCAAGAACACTCCTTCACCCAAATATATGACCATCAAACCCACTTCTAAAAGGGATTCCACCTCAACTACAGAACTTAAGACCTCTATGCCTTTACCACCATTGTTAGAGTATTATTCAACCATCCTGTAGAAGTTATTGTAAGTATTTTGCTTAACCATACCACCTATCAGACCATTCAACCCACATAATCCTAAACCATCTTGGTATAATGACAAATTAATGTGCTCATATCATAGGACACCTGGGCATGATATGGATAACTGTAAAGCTCTCCAAGTATTAACCCATCATCTATATAACAAATATGAATTATTGTCAAATGAGCCTCTTATGAGTCCAATACCGATCCAAGAGCCAAGAAACATCAACCAACACTCACCTAATCCTCTACTCTCATCTCAAAGTGAAGCAGAACCCAAATAATCTTTTAACTTAACTCTTTCCCAAATCCATACCATCCATGTGTTCACATGATCATAGGCTCAAATGGAGGATAAGGTAAATCAAACGTGTCCATTCCATGGACATATCCCTCTTCCACCATGTAACCACTCAACCAACACCAAGCACCTTTACCTTCAACCAAACCCAAGGTGTCCATCTTGGGTCCCCCTTAATCAAACCCTTCTAAATCAATCTAATGAGTAGTTACAAAATAGATTCACCAAACATCGGTGAAGATGAGTTTGTATGAATTGATCAGTACCTCACCCCATCACCACCAAGTGATGATAGAGGCTTTGTAATCCATAGAGGTCTAACTAGAAGACCCACAACCTCTAGCAACCTTTGTCAGAGTGCTTCAAATTTCTAACTTTGTTACCTTCAAGGATTTAGAAATACCCTCCATCCATCTAGATGATCCAGATCCTCCCCTCTTTATCACCTCATACATCAATCAAACCTGCATCAAGAGGGTTATGATTGATGGGGAGATAACATTAACATTATCTTCTCCCATGCATATAACCAACTCAAATTACCTAAGAACACTATGTTAGAAACCTCAGTGGTGCTCTGATCATTCAATAATACCATGGCCATGACTCTAGGAACTATTGTCTTTCACATTTATCTAGGAACCTGCATGCTTCCTAAGCTCTTCTACATATTAGAAGGTGAGTTCTAGTACAACATTTTATTGGGATGCCATTGGATCCATTCCATGGGTTGTGTACCATCCACCCTACATCGATGCATCAAATTTGAACATGAAGGTCAGGTTATTACCATCCAAGCTGACTTGAGTCCTTTTACATCATGCAACATAATGTACCAACCCAATAACATTCTCCTTCCCCCATCCAATAAAACTTCACCAGTAAAAGATGAAGCCCCATATTCTTCTACCATTGAAGCATCCACTAGTTCATTTGTCCCTTTTACCCAAATCCCCACAACGGACCCTTTGGAATCAACCTTTCAGTGTCTTTCATTGGGGAAATATCACCTTTTAACACTAGACACTTTTCCTACTCCTCAAGAGTATGAGAATCTTGACCAAAAACCTAGTTAGGACCCTAATATTAAAACCATTATTCCTTTCAGGCCCTTAACTCATCAAATTAATTTCATCTATGAGAGACTTGATAAACCCATTGACACTTATGCCACCTCTTTTTCACGTCAACCATTCACCTCTAGTTTTTCCTATCTAGATAAACTAGAGTTTACCTAGACATACCTTTATAGGTTTGCTTGGAAAGGATTTGGTTTAGATTAGTATGAACATGGGCCATATGAGTTTCTTTCAATCAAAACCTAAAAACCTCATAAAAATCATGGCCTCAGTTTCATGCCACCTAAATAGCAAACCAACCCACTCTCATTACTATCATTGACAATGAAATCCCATCCTCACCATCCACTCCACCATTGATAGCTAAAGATTATGACATCATCCCCCCTAACTTTTTTTTCATCAACATGATCAGACTCAAAGCCCTAACTTATCAAAAGGATGGGGAAACCATAACCATTCCTCTGACTCACCTTGAGATGGTAATGGATGACTCGCCAACCATTAATACCATTTGGTGTTAGGATGACAATTTCATTCTCACCTATCTTGGTGCAGAAGATTCATTTATCCATAAATCTCTTCCCCCTAAGACTTTAACCATGTTGAATGATTCTACCATGGATATCAACTTGGGCACTCTAGATAACCCACACATTATCAAAATTAGCCAATCGCTAAATTTTGAGGAGCTCTAGGACTTCCCCTCCTTCTTGTAAAACCACAACATAGCATTTGTTTGGTCTTATAGATACATGCCATTAATCAACCCCTCTATTTCTACCCACAACATAGTCATCAACCATGATGCTAAGCATGTTAGGTAAAAACTTTGACAAATGCACCCTCACATAGCCCTTCTCATCAAAAAGAGCTTCAATGTATCATATCTATCAATTTCATTTAACCCATTGATTATCCCGATTAGGTCTCTAACATCATACTTATTACCAAATCCATAAGGGGACTTCAATTTTTTGTGAAATTTTGTGACCTTAACCTTGCTTACCCAAAGGATGACTTTCTTTTGCCAAGCATTGACCAGCTTATTGATCTTACAACTAGCCATGAGATGTTATCTCTTATGGATGGATTCTTGGGTTACAATCAGATCTTAATTACCCCCAAAGATCAACACAAAAACACCTTTATCACCCCGTGAGAGACTTTTTGCTATAATGTCATGCCTTTTGTACTGAAGAATGTTGGTACAACCTACCAAGGTATTATGACCTACATCTTCCATGACCTTATTGACAAAATCATAGAAGACTATGTTGATGGCCTTCTTGGGAAATCCAAATGTTGTAAGGATCATTTAGTCATTCTTAATATTATCTTTGAGTGACTCATCCATTACCATGTCTTCCTTAATCCCAAGAAGTATATCTTTGGGTCTTGTCAAGAAATCTCCTTCACTTTATCATCTCCCTTCATGAAATTGAAGTCGATCCTACTAAAATCAAAGCAATCCTCAACATGTCTCCTCTCTCCCACCTCAAGCAACTCTAAATCTTGTAGGAGAAGCTCTCATCCATTCATCACTTTATCTCTTAACTCTTGAATTGATGCCAACCTTTCCACCACCTTCTAAAGAAGGATGTATCTTTTAAATGGAGTGACAACTATCAAAAGGCCTTTGATTCACTTAAAGAGTACCTTCTATCTCCACCCATCCTCATTCCTCCTAATGAAGATTGACCTTTTTACCTTTATATCTCTACCACCAACCACTCCTTAGGGGTAATGTTGGCTCATTGAGATAAGCAACATAAAGAGTAAGCCATCTACTACATTAGTCATACAATTATAGAGTATGAGACTTGGTACACCCATACTAAGAAAATTTACCTAACCTTGGTCTTCATGACCACCAAACTTCACCACTACCCTCTCAACCACAAGACCTATGTCATAACCAATACTAACTCACTCAAGTATATGCATTCCAAGTCATACCAAAACTAACATATGGCCATGTGGCTCATGATTTTAGTTGAGTTTGACCTTGATTTACTTTAGTAGAAGTTAATTAAAGTTTAAGTCATTTCTAACTAATTGGCCAAAGCACCATTATTGAACAACCAACCTCATCCTCTTGAGTTTCCAAATGAGTCCATCATAAACCTCTCTCAGGTAGACTTCACCTATCAAGTGACCATATTCTTCGATGGATCGAAGTGCCAACATGGTGGAAGATCTGGCATTATCCTTATCCCCCTTCATGGTGAACCTCTTCCTTTATCCTTTAAGCTATCTTTTGAATGTACGAATAATATGGTTGAGTATGAAGCCTAGTGATAGGTCTCCAAACTGCATTAGCTCTGGGATTCAAAATGATCAACATTTTTGATGACTCTCAACTCATGGTCAATCAAATCAATAGATATTATCAATGCAAGAATGATGTTTTTAAATACTAAAAACAACTAGATGATGTAATCTTAGCATCATTTGAACACTATCATATCCAAACCACTCTGTGATTTACAAAAAATTTTGTTGATACAATAGCTTCTTTCATTTCTTACATCCTATCTGCACCCTCTAACTCTAAGCTATATGTCATTATCCATCAACTTACCCAACCCTCTTATGTCAAATCAGACTCTCCCACCGTCTTCAATGTGGAGGAGACCCAACCTGACCTTTGGTATTAGTAGACCTTCAACTATCTCAACCTTATCATCATTCCTTTTGGTCTTTTAAAGAATGCTCAAAGAGCATTTATTCAGAACACCTCATTTTATACCATACCGGGGGGGGATTCTTTATAAATATAGCTTTTATGGTCCCCTCTTTTGTTACCTACATAATCATGAAGCCTCTCATGCTATCAAGGAAATGCATGATGGGATCTATGGGGGACACTTTAGTAGTTTAGCTATTTCTAAATGCATCCTTCACCTTGGCTATTATTGGTGCACCCTTAACCAACATTGTATTGATTATGTGAAAAAGTGTGTCAGATGTCAACAACATGCTAATTTACATCATGCGCCTAACCATAGCCTTTGCGTATCCAAAGATTTCTTGCCCTTCTTGCAATGTGGTTTGGATATTATTGGTGAAATTGAACCCCCATTCTTCATAGCAACATCATTCTATCATCACTACAACCAAATATTTTACCAAATGGGTACAGGTTATTCCTCTTGTCTTAATAAAAGTATAAAAGATTGTTGACTTTATCAACCATCACATCATTTATCATTTTAGTGTTCCTCATAAAATTATCACTAACAATGGTAAATCTTTCAAAAATAAATAAGTTGAAGGTCTTTGTGATGCATTTGGTATCAATTTAAGTTTATCATCACCTTATTGTCCACAAACTAATGGGCAGGCACAAGCCTCTAACAAAACTCTCAATAATATGCTAACTAAAATGGTTAATGCATCTGGTTAGGATTGGCATTTACGCATCCCCTTTGCCTTATGGGCCTATCATACTAGCATTCAGGCTCCTATGGATATTACCCCTTTCTCTCTAGTTTTTGGAGCTGAGATCATCTTGGCTCTCAAAGTCCAAATTCCCTCTCTTCATATATCCCTACAAGATATCAGTTTTGAAAGTGATTATTATCAAGAAAGTTTAGCCCAATTTGAGATACTTGATGAGCATTGTTTATCAACTCTCACTCATCTTTGTGTCTATCAAGAATGCATCAAACATGCCTATAAAAAACACCTTAAAGTGTGAGAATTTAATAGCAGAGACCTCATCCTCAAGTAAAATCAACATGTCACCAGTATGGATAAAATAAAGTGGGGAAAGTTTGCTTTCAATTGGCTTGGACCTTATATCATAATGCATAAGTATGGATTAGGAAATTACTGGTTATTCTCTCTTGAAGGGAACCTAGAACCTGAGCCCCTCAATGCTTTGCAATGCATCCTTTCTTTTGTTAAACATGATTGAACTCATCTTTTTGTCTAACTTAAGTTCATCCTTGTCTTCACCCATGTTCATTCCTTATTTTAAGGATAATTGATTGCAACTAAATCATGTGATTATCCATTACAATATTTTCCTAATCTTGAACATGGGTACCATGGATCTACTCATGGCATGTTTCTCATGGTACTTTTTGCCCCTTCTATAGATGGATTCCCATGGTCATTGTCACTTAAACCTCTTTTACACCCCATAAAAATTCGTGTGCTTTAGTTTTACCTTCATAAAAGGTAAACCTTTGAGCCCATATAAGCAAGTATATGACATACAAAATCAAGAGAAAAATAAAAATAAATCATATGGGTCACTCTCTAGCATTCGTAGACTGCTCCCTCGAAAGATAGCTACCAGAAGCATATCAAAATTTATAAATATAAGGTAGAATGCTCCCTTGAAGGATAAATATCAAATGCCTTAAACAAAGCACATAAAATTAGGCCACTCCCTTGAAAAATGACTGAGTAAATTATTGGTCAAAGCGTAGAAATATCTTGGAAGCTTCCCACATAAATCAGCTTCCCCATCCCTCAAAGCAATAACAAAATAGCAAAAGACCCATTACCAAAAATTAGAAAATACAAATTTAATTTTGGAACCCACAATTAGCTTTCATAAGTAGACTTCCTGCGTCGATCAATCTACACCTTATATGACATGGAAATGTTTATACTGACTCTTTGGTAACCCCCAGAAGAGGCATTATAGACTCACAAGAAGGTTCCATCTTCATCCATCTCCCCTTTATACACTATAAGCAAGGGATTTCGAGCTTACTTGACATTATATGATCGAGACACCTTTTTAACCAAATAATAAATGCTTATGTGAAACATTCAAAGGGTTTATGTTCCTTAAGCCAATCTAACTTCAGCTTGTTTTAGTCCTTGACAAAGAAGAAGCATTGTGCCTTCTTATTCTCTCATACTGATTGAGACATTCATTAAGATGTTTGTCTTTTGATTGTCTTATCTTTATTTTCCGACACTTAATTTCAATATCCAACATACTCTATGGTTTTAAGATTACAACATCTTTATCAACATAAATGCATTTAACCATTTGTTTTTACCTTATTTGTTTCAATGTTTTTAATCATAAGAACATTTTAATGAATTAAACATCTCCTACAGCAAAAATCATCTAGTGATAAATCACATCAACTAAACCATCTATCATATCTACCATAATTTAATCATACATCAAAAATAAATGAGTCATCCACACATATCCACCATGTTTCTAAATTCTAGATGAGGAAGCATATACTCATTAAATTTCAACATAAACATAATCATCACTATCATCATAATATCTAATAAAAAACATCATCATCACATAAACATCATCATCATCATCCTATCATTTATCACATTCATATAACTATGATTCATAAACCATAACCATAACAATGATCACAAAACATGATATTCATGCCCAAACAATGCATCAACATCATCATATCATAAACAATATCCATCAAATATCAACATCATCATGTACATAACTTAACGAGCCATATCATCACATGCCTCGCTATATGATTCTACATCAACCATTATATCAAGTCATAAATAAGTAACATGAACATCATAACAATGAACCACAAACCATATACAATGATCATATCTATATATATGATCTCATAATGAAGATGATGATCACATATACAAATAGGTGCATATCTCTCAAAATATGTATACATTTTGCCACTTCGGCTCACAAGTTGGTATCAAAATCATATGGAACATCAAAATTACAATGTCTCATAACACATTTATGATATTAGGACACCACTTCCTCCTAGAGCTTGCCCTCTTATACCTACCTATCCTTTCATAAATGTGGCCCATTGACCTGGGGTTATTTTACTATCACCTCCTATAATGTTGGCCCTATATTTTCCCTACCATGGCTCATATGGACAATGCCTAAAGACCAAGGCCTCATAATACTATAGCTCCTCGATTGTTGCTACATATCTCTACATCAAGATAGTCCTTGATGGTCCTATAGCTACTGGTACTCCTCCTCTTGTCTATTGGAGAGAATCTCTCTCTTGCATCACCATGGCTAGCTGAGCCCTAGCCTAATCTCTCTCTCTTGTAAGAGTGGCCACTTGACCCTTTACTACTACCAAGGATGATTGTGTTGCTACCAAAGATTTCTAAACTCTAGCTAGATCCACTTGTGCCTAGTCCTTCTGAATGATCACTTCCTATATATCTAGGGTAACCCCATGCATATAAGCCTATTGACCATCTCCCCCTACATCTACATCTATGTCCTATCAACCACCATCATCACCTCCAAAGTTAACCATAACATAGTGTGCCTAATACCATGCAAGATAGCCATTTGTAACACCTACATCATCCATATCTATCATCGTAACTCCTCATGATTAATGAACTCATGAATTGGCTATGGAGCAGGCAGTGGAAACTATGTATCCTCTATCTTATACCTCAAGAACACCCCAGGTATATCATGCATGAGGTCAAACTACCTCTATACCTTATCAAATAGAATGAGCTCTATCTCCTGATCTCACCTATCATATATCCATTTTTATCTTTGAAGAGATAGAGTATGTCTCACATAATGTTGCCATCTTAGAAACCTGATATACAATCTCCAAATCACATCTCCCACAACCAAAGCATCTAGTTGGTCCATGTACCAGTCTATGGCATGTGTCCCTCCTCTAGGTCTTAAGAGGGAAATATCACCTCTCCACCTCATGTATCCAACCCTAAAATCCATCTGAGCAAACCTATGCCATGGTATCCCCATAGATCGTAGCACTCAAATGTGCTCATAAGCCCAACAATGTAGAATGAAACTAATATTGATCTTATATCTCTTATGAGCATAGAATCCTCAAAGCTCTTTATAAATCTAAACTAATAGTACAAGAGCCCATACAAACACTATGTGAACCAAAAACATCTCAACCATCACCCCTAGTAACAAGTATGGAAACTTCCCACTACTTGAATCTAGTAAAGCATAATAGGTAACCGTTATCATCATCATAATGAATATCCACCTTGCATTCCTATCCCTCTAGTATAGTGGTGTGTAGTGGAAACCCCCCTAAGTTTCTCCTTGCATACTCATGGTCATCTCTATACAAGATCTCCATCTACCCATCTATCTCCTCACTCTTAATGTGGTAGATCAACTCACCCCATATAGGTAGCCACACAATCTTATGGATGTCCTCAAGTAAAAAATTTAACTCACCTATCAAAATCATGAAGGTGTTAGTGGCAGGATCCCATCTCTTGATAAAGGCCACTAGCATCACCACATCTTGGGGTACATGTTGGTAATACCTCATACCACCAAGACCCACATCCTCCATATGTTCTCAATCGGTGTTGGTCATCCCTCACTGAATCTCATCTAATATCTAAGGCACCTAGTCTCTCATCTGTATCCTCTCTCGTGCTTGCAAGGTTCGATAGAAAAATCCTTATTTCACTAACATATTTTGCCTATGAATTCTATGACTTACACCTACGTCATATTCTAATCTATCCAATTCATAACATTTTCCTAATATGACCTATACCTATGGCTTATCTTCAAAACTATACCCTTCACCTTTAATCCTAATCTATCTTATATCTATTCACCTAATTCACCTTTTCTTTACTTAATCACACCTACCAAATAGCATCATTAAACCCTCTTACCATTACTTACCCCATCATTCAACCTTCTTGACCTATACACAAACCTTAACCTAACCCCTTGACCTTCCCTAACCCTTTAACCTCAACTAGTACCCATTAACTATTGTCTATCAACCATTAACTATTAACCATTCACTAAACTTTCCACACATCCATCGATCATCGATGGTCAACTATTCCTATAGCCAACCATTGATGGTTAGGGGACCAACTCTCGATGATCACCATAAAGTGACCTATCGATGATCACATATCAATTTTCAATGGTTGATAATGACCATCGATGGCTGATAACGACCATAGATGGTCACTATGTAGTGACCTTTGATGATCAAACTAAACCCTACCCCTTAAAACTATCTACCAAACACCATATACAACTAAAAATTTCTACCTATACCTACTCTTACTTCCCTTTTACCATTATCCACAATAACACAGCCTTCTACCTACCCACAATTTCATGCTAAACAGAACATCAAACCCTACCTCAAATATCCATAGTTAAATAAATAATAAAACAAATTCAATAAACATTTATTTGTAAAATTAAATCCAAACTACTAAATTTAAGAATAAACCCTACCTCATTCCTCAACCACCATCGTGGAGGTACTCTAGGAACCACCACCTAACCTCATGATCTCCCTCACCCCATCTACATCCTTGATCACTCAATCAACCTCAAATTAATCCACTCAATCTAACATAATCAATCACTAGCAAACCCTTCATTTATTTTTTGCTCAAAATGCTAAAGAGTGTAATCATCGAAAGTCAAAGTTCATCATGAGAGAATAAAACCTATGATAGATATTTTATCTTCACCCTTTTAGGGATGACATATGATCATTAATGGTTAGGATTCCCATCGACAATCCACCTTGACCATCGATGGTTGACCAATTTAGGGTTTTTCCCTCCCACCCACAACTTTTTAATAAATTTTTATCACAAACCTAATCCAACTACTTACTAATATAGATTACCTTCTCCACCACCTTGACCACCAACCATGTAACCTTGTCATGGTCATTTTGGCCTAACTTTCACATGTTTTGTGATGACTTTGCTTTGGCCCTTTTGACTATACCAACTAAATTACCATCTTGAAAAAATTTGAACTTACACTACCTTTTATGCATAACTAACCAATTATGTCTTCTTAGGAGCACTTCCTACCTTGGATACCTATGAAAACACTAACCTTGCCTAAGAGACTTGCATTTAGAAGTATAACCCAACTACCCCACCTGCATGCAGTCATGTGGTCCACTTTTCACTTGTCTTTATAGTGCCAACCTTATTTTTATCAACCATGGCAACCTAGTCAATATATGATCTTGGCTATCACACTTAGTCACACTTTGTGCACCTATTTATACATTAGTACCTAACCTATCACCAACTTACCCACTCATCAAACCTGTACCTAAATCTATTTCAACTCATCAAATCCTAATTTGAGAGGGAACACCTCCTTCTATACTCAGGGCAACCTAGCCTTTGACCTACAATCCATTTTTTTGTAACTTGTTGATACAAACTACATAACAAAAAAGGGTAAAATATAGACACTAAAAAACCAAACACAATGGTTCTAGATGACTAACTAACCCCTAGACCACCTTGGGACCCCTAGGGATTATCCCAAAACCTTTCAATCACAAACATATGTCAAATTGACTAATTTTTACCATTCTACCCTTTAACCTATCGATCACCAATGGTTGACCCCTAACTACTGATGGTTAGGCATAATCATCGATGGTCATCCTTTTAACTACCTTAAGGAATAACTCCAACTAACTATGGCTTATTTTTTATATTTAGCTTATCTAACCTTCATGCAAATAAATGCATGATAAATCTAAATTTAGACACCCTATTAAACCTTTATTGAACCTATTGTTCCATCTCTCCCTTCCTTCTATAAAAAGAGAGGAGGAGGAGGTGAAAAGGATCCAGAATCAAAGTAATCAAGGATCAAAGATCATAAAAAATTATTAGAGCTTCTTGTATCAAATTTTTTTAGGTATTCTCCTAATGAACCAATGACTAGGTCAAAGATCCAAAGTATTGTAATTCATCAGTCACAGTCAAGACACCATTGCTCTGCCAAAATTGCTCTAAACACCACCAATAAATTATTTAGCCAACTATCTCCATATTCATTAGGCCAACAAACTAGGTATCCATCTTTTATCAGATTTAGTAATTAGTTTCTCTATTTTATCTCCCATCCCACCTTCTAGAATCTATTTTATAGCCTCATCTACCAGCTTCTTGAACCAAACCAAAACCCACAATAACCATCGATGGTCACCCTAACCATTGACAGTCTATCCATAACCGTTGACAGTTATGCAACCTTCGATGGTTATCCCAACCATCGATGATAAATGTGTTATATTTTCAATAAAAAGTTATTTCCACCTATCAAACCCCAACCAAATCCCACTTTTTATCTTTCTATCTAAGCACAGAACATCACTCTATTTTTTGAACCATAGTCAATCTATTTGGCATTAATATTCAATTGTTTATTGCTATAATTACTCAAATTCATCTCTTTCAAGCACTTCTTGTATTTGATTTTAATATCTTCTATTATTTATGCAAGTAATTTATCTTTCATTTTCAAAACTTGATTGTCTAAAAGTGTGGATTGATGGCCTCTAAGGAAGCTCATGCTTCTTGGATCTAGCTTGATAGGTAGTCCACCCTACTATCTAACTTATCAACCATCTCTTTAGTACTTTCTTATCTATAGGTCATTCTTCCCAAGCCAAACAAGAGTATCTACAACCATCTAGATCATGGATTGAAAACCAAATATAGGTTACACAAACCTCACCCTTCTTTCAAGTTTTATAACTTTCTTCAAAAAAAAAAAAAAAAAAATTGACGTAAAACACCTGCATTCTAAAAATGCAACATGGGAGGATGAAGCATTCCTTCAGCAACAACCTAGTTTGATTAAACATTGAAGACAACATTATTTTTAAGGGGAGAGGCATGTTATTCCCTTAACTTATAGTGTGTCTATGGATATGTGTGGCTAACTTGTTGTTTACACACTTTCATATTATCTTGTTGTATTTCTTGATGTTATTAGTATGGTCATTTTATGGAATAACCATGGATAAGTAGAGTATATATAAGAGGTATTGATCATTATTTTATCATCATATTATTAATTTTGTTCTTATTTAATTATTATGGAGGTTTTATACTTGAAGTGACTCAGTCATAATATTTAAGCATTCTTCTCTTTCACCAATTATTATTGTGGATCTACTTATTCTACTCTTAATTCTATGATATATAATTATATTGTTGCAAATCATCTAAGTAATTTTATTACACTAACTTGGTCATCATCAAAGTGAAATAGCAAGTTTTTAATGGGAAATATAAAACAATATTATTAGTTGCTAGTTGTTTAACTGAATTTTTTTATGTTATTACCTAGTTCACTAGGATCAAGGTTGGGCATTAACCATGTGACAAATAAAAGATGGGTTTGTATAAGGTAGGTATGATCTGCCATTCAATGTTGTATTTATTCATGTGGTGTGGGTTGTTTTTTTTGAATATTTTTCATTGAATACCAAATAACTTCATCGAAGAACATGGCAGTGGGTTATAAAGATCTAGATACTTGTAGAAGCTTGCTATGATTTGTTATGTGCATGTGTATAGCAATACAGATGGTTGTAGCATGTTTATATAACTAGATTTTTGTTTATAATTCTTTTTTTTGAAATTAATTTATGTAAGGTTAAAGATTTTTCTTTTGAATTGGCATCAAGAATCAACAACTTTAAGCAGTTTACAATTTTTTTCTAAAAGATTGCTTTCATACTAGCATTCAATTGTATGAATTATCTATCTCAGCAATATGAATTTGAAAATAAATAAATATAGATCACTTTAAAATGAATTTATAACCAAAACATTTGTATATATGTACATCTCTCTCTCTCTACACACACACACATCTATGCAATAGTATTTGTCAAATACTGATCCACTCATTTTATCTTTTTTAGATCATTCTTAACACAACTTAAAATTTTATGAGAACTTTATTGTTGGATGGTGGATCTAGATCGTATTAGAATTCCAAGTTACCAATGGGTGGCTTCCCCCCCCCCGCACTATGGTTTTCATGGGGGTATAATGGGAGTTCTTAATAGGTTTAGAATAATCAAGAAAAGGAGCACTAGGATGTAGTCAAGTGAATTCTTAGGTACTTGAGAGGGATCATTGATAGATAGTTGTGCTATGAGGGGTTAGATGTTACCTTAAAAGGATATGTTGATATAGAGATGGATAGAGATTTATATGGTAGGAGGAGCATCACAGGTTATGTATTCACTATTGGTGACACAACAGTTAGTTAGATTTCAAAATTATAGAAGATAGTTGCTTTGTCAACTACAAAAATAGAGTATGTTCTAGCTACAAAAGCAATCATGCATATGATATAGATGCAAGGGTTCATGTAATAGTTGAGATATAATTAGGAACATTAAAAATTATATAGTGATATCTAGAGTGTGATTCATTTAGTAAATAACTCAACATTCCACTCAAGAACTAAACATATACAACTCAGGTATCACTTCATTTGTTTAATTTTGGAGGATGGTCAACTGAAGTTGGAAAAGATCTATAATAGTTAGAATCCTATGGATATGCTAACAAAGGTAGTCTCAAAGGATAATTTGGAGATTTGTTCAACTTTAATAGGTCTTCAGGTATAATAAGGAATATGAGAAACATGTCAGGGTCAAAGTTTAAATAAAATTTCAAGGAATAGTTGTAGCAATGGAGTTACAACAATCAATCTCCAAGTGGGATGCTATTGGATGGTGAATATTGATCTTATTAGAATGCATGGTTCCCAATGGGGGGGTGTTTTGGGGCATTACCCATGAAGCAAAAAATTTATGAAAAATGCATTGTGAAATAATGTAATTTTGTAGTAAATGTAAACCGTTCACAATTAAGTAATAGATTTGATGGTAGAAATTATGTTGGTGAATTTTTGACCTAATATGTAACCCTTTTTTGATATGAGTGTATTCTAATAATGATGTTTCACTATGTGTGATTGAATATGAGATTTTAGTGGATGTATTATAGGTTTATCCCTTCATTTGTTGGACTAAATAAGAGAAGAACTAGTTATTTCTATGTGGATGTAACCCATATTGGGTGAACCATGTTAAATATTGTCTCTTTTATATTATGTATTCTACATTTTATTTCCATTTTTATTTCATTACTATTTATCTACATTCTATATTCCTAACAACTAGTATTATAGTTAAAGGTTTATTTGGAAAATAAACTTATAGGAAAAGAGGGTTCCTAGTTCAAGTGGGAGCAATAGTAGAAGAAAGAAAGTTTAAGGTCGAGAAGTTCAAAGGTCAAACCTACTAGATATGGAAGATGCAAATAGAGGAATATCTATATCATAAGGATCTTTTCCTACCATTGGTTGGAATAATAAAGAATCTGATTATGAAGGATGAAGAATGGGAAGTTCTTGATAGAAAGGCACTAGGAATAATATGACTATGCTTGGAAGCATCAGTGGCCTTCAATATTTCAAAACAAAATACAACAGAAGATGTGATAAAGGCATTGGATCAAGTATATGAAAAACCCTCAACCTCCAACTAGAAATTTTTTATGAAACATTTATTTAATATGGAGATGTTAGAAGGTGGGTAGATTGTTGATCATTTAAATGAATTTAACATGGTCACAAATCAATTAAGCTCTATAGGAGAAAACTTTGATGATGAGATTAGGGATCTTTTGATGTTATGCTCATTGCTAAAAATCTGGAATGGATTGGTCATGGTTGTGAATAATCCTGTCTCTATTTCAAATTCTTTAAAGTTTGATGATGTTATTGGTGTTATTATTAGCGAGGAAATGCGATGGAAAAGCATAGGTGAGACATTAGGTAATGCTTTGATTATATATAATATGGAAGAAAAAAGGATATAGGAAAGGGATCAATAAATCATGGAAAGTCTAAGAAAGGTAGATCTAAATCTAGAGGAACGTTAGTGTGCTGGCATTACAGGAAGAAAGGACACCTGAAGAAAGATTTCTAGTTTCAAAAAGGAAAACAAGGAGATGGACAACAAGATAATAATCAGGATCCAAATGTAGAAGGTTATGTGTTGTAAGATGCTTTAATATTTTCATTAGATAATATTATTTATTCTTAGGTGTTAGATTCAGGGTGTCCATTTCATGTTACACCCCATAGGAAATATTTTCAAGACTATGTTCAAGGTGATTTTGGACAAGTTTATTTAGGTGATAGTGAAACTTATAAAATTATTAGAAAGGGTAAGATAAATATAAAAGTATAGAATAGAAACAAATGTTTTATGAAATATTTGAGGCATGTTCCTAAGTTGAGAAGAAATCTAATTTCAGCAAGACAGTTGGGAAGTGAGGGTTGCATAGTTACATTTGCAAAAAATTTATAGAAGGTAACTAAATGATCACTGGTAATATCAAAAGGAGATAAGATAGGTACATTATATTTATCTAATGATAATGTTGACTCTTCTATTACTTTAGCTTCTACAAAAGTGGGTATAAAATTAAGGCACCATAGATTTGGGCACAAGAGTGAGAAGGGGATCCAAATTATCCACTCAAAGATTTTGTTGCCAGATTTGAAGAAGGTGGATTTGGATTCTTGTGAGCATTGTGTGTATGAAAAATATAAGAGAGTCATATTTCTTAGAGTTGAGAAGATAAAGAAGGATAAAAAGTTAGAGCTTATGCATACAAATGTATAGGGATGGGCTTAAGTATCATCCCTTGGTAGTTCTTCTTATTATGTTACTTTTATTGATGATTTAACTATAAAAACTTAGGTTTATTGCATACAAAAAAATATGATGTTTTTTATACTTTTAAGAAATGGAAAGCTTTGGTTGAGAATGAGATAAAAAATAAGTTCAAGTGTGTCAAATAAGACAATGGAGGTGAATACTACAGCAAATAATTTGATAATTAATGTTCATCCCATGGGATTCGTAGAGATAAGATGGTTCGAAGAATGTGAAAACAAAATGGTGTGTTAGAAAGGATGAATAGGATAATCATGGAGCATGCAAGGAGCATGAGATTACATACAAGGTTTCCTTATAATTTTGGATAGATGTTGTGGATAATGTTGTTTACTTAATAAATAAAGGGCCTTCAAGTCCTCTGGATGGTGGCATTCCATAGGAAGCATGGATAGGTAAAAAGGCAAACTATTCCTTTTTTAATCTTTTGATTGTGAAACATTTATCCATATTGATAAAGAAAATAGAACCAATCTTGAAGCAAAATTCAAGAAATGTATTTTTATTAGATATGGAGTTAATGATTTTGGTTACCGTTTATGAGATTTTGAAAATTGTAAAATCATTAGGAGTAGAGATGTGATCTTTAATGAGAAGGTCATGTACAAAGATCAGTTGTAGGAAAAGAAACAAGAAAATCCAAATACAAAATATGCAGTACTTGATGAAATCACTAGAAATGAACTTTTAAAAGTGCCAAAAAATCAAAATATGTAACAACAAAAATAAGTACCTTAAACTCTTGAAAGTGCAGCTAGGAGATTTACGAGAGTAAGTAGACTCCCTAAATGATACTCTCCTTCACTTTATTTTTTATTATTGACTAATGGTGGTGATCTAAAAAGATATGAAGAATCAATGCAGGTAGAAACCATAAAGAAGTGGGAGTAAGGCATGAAAGAGGAGATGGGATCCTTGGTGCATAACCAAACTTAGGATTTGGTTCAGCTGCCTACAATTAAAAGAGCATTGTAGAATAAATGGGTTTACAGATTAAAGGAAGAATATGGAGGCAAAAAGAGGTATAAAGCTAGCTTTTTTGTAAAGGATTTTGCACAAAAGAAAGGTATATATTTTGATGAAATATTTTATTTAGTTGTTAAAATGACTTCCATAAGAACTGTTTTAAGTTTAATAACAGTAGAAGATTTCCACATTAAACAGTTAGATGTGAATATTGCTTTCCTTCATGGTGAATTTGAGGAGGAAATATATATGGATTATCCATAGGGATACGAAATCAAAGGTATGGATAAAATGGTGTTCAAGTTGAAGAAGATTTTGTATGGCCTAAAGCAAGCTTCAAGGTAGTGGTATTTGAAATTTGACATATTTATGATAAAACAAGGTTATATTAAATATGATTCTAAACACTGTATTTATTTTAAGAGATTAGATAATGGAACATCTATTATATTGTTATTTTGTGTAGATTACATGCTTTTTTTAGGGTCTAACATGAAGGATATAAATGAGATCAAAAGAAAACTAGAAAATTCATTTCCAATGAAGGATTTGGGTGCTACAAAGCAAATCCTTGGTATGAGAATAACAAGAGATAATAAAAATAAAAAATTGACATTATCTCAAGTAAAGTACATCAAGAAGGTGTTATTCAAGTTCAATATTCAAGATGTAAAACCATTGAGCACACCTTCGGGAGGGCACTTCAAATTAAGCAAGGAATAATGTCCTAAAACACAGGAAGATGTCAATGACATGTTCAAAGTGCCCTATGCTTCAATAGTTAAAAGTTTAATGCATGTTATGGTGTCCATGAGACTGTTCATTGCTCATGTAGTGGGAGTTGTCAGTAGGCTAATGAATAATTCAAGAAAGGAGCACTGGGATGCATTCAAGTGGATTCTCAAGTACTTGAGAGGGAAAAATGATAGATCATTGTGTCATGAAGGGTCAGATGTTACCTTACAAGGATATTTTGATGTAGACATGGATTTATATTTATATGGTAATAAGATAACCACAAGTTATGTATTCAATGTTGGTGACACAATAGTTAGTTGGATTTCAAAATTGTAGAAGATAGTTCCTTTGTCAACTACAAAGGCATAGTTTGTTGTAGCTACTAAAGAAATCAAGGAGATTATATGGATGCAATGGTTCATAGAAGAGTTGAGGTAGAAAAAGGAATATTTTAGGTTATATAGTGATATCTAGAATGTGATTAATTTATCAAATAACTCAACATTCCACTCAATAACCAAACATATACAAAGCAAGTATCACTTCATTCATTCAATTTTGGAGGATGGTTAATTGAAGTTGGAAAAGATCTATAAAAGTTAGAATCATGTAGATATGATAATGAAGGTAGTCACAAAGGATATGATGGATATTTTTTTAACTTCAATAGGTCTTCAAGGATAACAAGGAAGATGAGAAATATGCCAGGGTCAAAGTTCAAAGAAAAGTTCAAGGAAAAGTTTTAGCAGTGGAGTTGCAATAATCAATCTCTAAGTGGGAACTTGTTAGATGGTGGAGCCTAATCTTATTATAATGCCTATTTCCCAATGGGGGGGTTGAGGGAAGCATCCCCTAAGTGAAAATTTCATGAAAAATGCATTGTTAAATATTGTAATTTCATAGTAAATCTAGAATGTTCACTATTAGGTCATAGATCTGAGGGTAGAAATTATGTTGGTGCATTTTTGCCCTAATATGTAACTCTCCTTTATTATGAGGGAATTTTAATCATGGAGGTGCACTATGTTGGAATAAAAAATATGGGGAGGGGGGGTTAAATCAGTCTTCAAAAACTTTCTTATCAATTTCACTTTAGAAATCATTAACCATTCAAGCAAGCATATAGATCTAGCAAGCACAATCACCTATCCACATAAGCATGAAACATATGAACACATCACATATGTGGAAAACCTTCAAGGGGAATAAAACCCACTGATATCTACAAATGGACTACAATCTTATAAGACAAACACCAAATTTAGTTAAAAATCAACTTCACATGAAGCACCAATCCCAACTAGTTAAGCATCAACCCAGCTAGGCTTTAGCAAGCACCAACTTTCAAGGAGGCACCAACACCCTAGATGACTCATTAAAAACTCATAAATATTATTGATTTTATCACCTTCATAACACCATGTTTCTCAACCAACTTATGATGACCACCTCTTCAGTTCTTCACCCTTTTATTCCTCTCAAACTATCTTCTAAGCTTCTTCATTCAACTAGCCCTCTTCTTGACTTGATTAGGCCATATGACCTTGATTTTCATACATATAACCTATTTAAAATATTTATTAAAGTTTATGTATGCTTTTTATATGTTATACAAGACCTCCTTCTTCTTATCAATACACTATTTCATTTATTTGCACTTTACACTCATAAATAGGCCTAAAATTACCTTATATATATACAAGCCTCTTGCTCATATACCTATTGGTCAGACATACATTTTCACACATGTATTATCATTATAATATGTCTTATAACATGTTTCATCCATGAATAAATTATTGTAATATGTCATCCACAACTTGAAATACCAAAAGCCTTTTTTAGGCCTTAACGAGACCTAATTCAATTAGGCCTTCATTAGCACACGTTACCCTATATTCTTTGTGGAGTAATTTAAAACCACACACATGGTATAAACACTTCATATAAAATCCAAATATACCTCCAATAAGTTAATTTTTTGTTCATGGCACTTTTATTTTTAACCACCACTTGAAGCACACCATTAATATTGTTCACAATTAGGTCTTTGAACCTACAAAAGATCTGTATTGAATTATAAGAGATTAAACACAAATTAACTAAAAAAACATGGAAATAATTAATATTAATATAAAATTCATGACCTTAGGGTCATCACCATATTATTTATACTTCAGAACTCATGGCAAAATGAGTCAAAACCTTCTCTACAAATACCCCACTCAAAACTACTAAAACACTCCAGAACCCAGTCATGAATAACTTGATATTCAACACCTAAAAGAGAACTTCCCATGAAAAATAATAATTTAAAAATAAATTTTGACATATCTATACCATTCTCAAATACAAAAATAATAATTTTTAATTTCAAATATTTTTCTTGCATACCAATAGCTTGACCTCAGTACATATAGTCAGACCAGAACCAGACAGGGCATTTTAGCTTTAAATTTTTAACCACTTTCACTATCTATCAAACCTTATACAAAGAATTTATAATAAATAAAATTCCCAAATATTAACACCATGTACATTATATAATTTAACTCATGGCATAGAGTCTCAAACTCATCACTACAACTTGCTTATCCAAAACTATCAGTTTACCTTAAAGCACAATCATGGTGACAATGACCTTCAATCACCTATATGACCATTTCCAGAAAATTTTAATGCATTTATATGATATAATGAGATAATTATACCACTATTTTATATAAATAATATATTTTCAAATGGAAATATTGTTCTTGCAAACTAATCTCATAACTTTGTATCTCACTATCTCATCTAAACCAGATAGATCAACTTGAGAGCAACTTTTTTACTATAACCACAAACCTAAAAAACTTATACCAAACATGAAAACATCTTAAAATTCATAAAAAATATCTCCATTCACTTTTTTTCATCCATATTCAATGATAACATAATCCTAAACCTCTTCTCACTATTGCCTAGGTTTTTCATTGTTTCCACCATTAAACCCGTTAGTGACTGACTATCTTGGATGATCAGTTTAGCATACTTAAATGATAAAAACTATCCATAAACCATCATGGAAATAAAATAAAATTCTCAAACTTATCCATCCAATTATTTTCATACTTTGACTTGGTTAATTCTAACTGCTACAAAACATCTTTGAGAAATTAGCACTTTGCTTTAGGGTCTATTCACACACCTGACAACTCAATCATACTTAGAGGTGCTTGGGAGAGTTTAATACAACATAAAATATCTTATATATTCATTTTATACTATTATAGGCTGTTTTTAACAACATCTTCAACACCAAATCCTTATTAGGGTTCTAAGAGAGTTTAAACCTATTTTTATTCTTAACAATTATTCATAAAGCATAACCCCTTAATCCAAAAACAAATGCTTATAATTTTGAGATAGGACCTTGAAATATGATCATGACCCCTCATTAGGACTCTCTCTCTCTCTCTCTCTCTCTCTCTCTCTCTCTCTCTCTCTCTCTCTCTCTCTCTCTCTCTCTCTCTCTCTCTCTCTCTCTCTCTCTCTCTCTCTGTGTGTGTATGTGTGTGTGTGTGTGTGCTTGCTTAGACCTTGACCTATAAATAACATTAGGCCTTAAAATTAACATTCATGCCTCTTTCCATGTGCTATCCACCTCAATCACATACTCAATAAAAATATTTCATGCTTAGATAGTTCCATACATCTTTCATATGACTTGATAATAGATCATGATGCCCCATTAGGTCAGGTAGGGTTTAGAAATGGTCTAGTTACAAACTTGATCTGTAGGTCCTACCCATATAGGCTCACCCTAAGACTCTCATTATTGATCTAATACCTCGCATACATGTTTAAGTAACCTCATACAACCTCTTATGCCTTTTTTCATCCATCTCACCAAGCCACCACGCTCAAATCTTCTCACTAAGACTTTACATGCCATGACTAGTGTCATGACTAGGCTTCTCAAGCACTTGAAACTTGACAACTGATATTGAAACACTCTTTGATGCTTCTACACCTTGATCATATGCCTTACATGTATACCTCTACACATAGCTCTTCATGCTCACCATGCACATGTTCATATGATTATGCTTGCTATGACTAGACTTCTCAAGACACCTTATATTCAAGGACTACTACTCAAACAAGATTACCTCAATAATACTATCAAACAAGAACATTCATCAGAAAAAACTCTCACACCACTAAAAAAACCCTGACAAAAATTTACATAAGAATCATTAGGTTGCCATCAAATTCTCTCTTGTCACATGGCTTCCTTATCACATCAAGCACACAAGCTCAACCTCAAAGACCATTCACCATGCATATTCACCAGATACACCTTAACATTAATGACATCAACCTTAACATCAATGACAACACTTCTCAACAAACTCCCTCTTTGTCATTGATGGCAAAACATTATTCAATCTGATCACTTTCACCTTCCCCAAACCGGTCAAACTCCCTTCTTGAATTTTCTCCCCCTTTGACATTAATGATAAAGGGTCATACATAATACAAATTTCAGAACCACCACTTCTTGTAAAAAAATTCAACACAAAATATGAATCATTACAGGAACATTCTACCCCTTACTCCATGCATACCTCCTTCAAACGAACTCAAATTACAAGACAACTTCTCAACATAGATCAAGCTTATTCAACAACCTAAATAGCTCCCTCTTGAACCATGTATCCACCATGTTTATGCTAAATTAATAGTGTCTCCATGAATCAGAATGGATTCACCCCTTTTCATAGGGTACTAAAACAACACAAGCTCAAGAGATTCCTAGACTTCATGTTCTCACAAGACTGAATATCCTTCAATAGCCTTTTAAGCTTGACTGGTACTATAGGTTTGACCTCTTCATCAACTATTTGATCATCAATATGAGCTAACAATAGATATTTATGACTTAATTTCTCATTTGAAGTATGTTCTACCATACCAAATATTCCATTTGAGCTTGTAGACTAATCATGACTAACCTTTACTATCTTTGGTTTAACACATTCATTTGCCTTCTCTCTTGCACTCTAAGGGCTTCAAACCTCTTGTTTTGACTTGATGACCTTGTAACTCTATTAGATAATAATCTTTCAATGTGTCCCACACTATGACAACTATAAAATACAACCTCATACTACCTATTGACTAATGATTGCTTTCATAATCCCATGCATATTCATTTGTAGAGGATCTTTTACACTCTCTTTCTCTATGACCAAAATGATTGCATGAAAAATAATAACCATTTAACTAATTGGAATACCTCATAGCATTAGGTTATCTAATTTGTCTTTTCATGTTGACCTTCTTGTCTTCATTATCCTTATCCTTGACTTGAGCTACCTTCTTTCGGTCTTTTTTGAAACAAAGACCCATCTTGTCACTCGTAAAATTTTGATTACTCAATATGTTATTTAGAGCATCAATACTCTTTTCAAACTTTATGAAGGTCTTTAACTTGATACATGCTTGATCCAACTCAACTTTCAAGGATTCCTTTTTAGTTCCATACCTGGTACATTATTACTTTTTAGCTTCTAATCTAGTAGTGACTATCTCCATTTATGCTTCAATTTGATTGATGATCTCATCATAATCCTTGGATCTGTTACTCAATATCTCCTCAAAAAACTAATATGCTCTTCATAGTCCTTAACTAATGATCTTAGTTTGTGATTCTTCTTTCTTTAGAACTTTAACTCCTCTAAATCACTCACTAATTTTGCCTCAAGATTCACTTCAGCTTCTTCTTCATCTGATTCTTCATCATTCATAAGACCCTTACCATTTGATCAACTCTCATTATTTGTTTCTATATTCATGAACAAGGTTTTATTATTTTCATGTCCATGTTCATTATTTTCATCATCATTATTAGATGTGCTTATGTAACTTACATCAGATAAGTTATCTTCTTTAGTGTAGAAACTTCTCTTATTCTTGAATGATACTTTCCTACCTTCATACTTCCTGAACTCCCTATTTTTCCATGATTATAGGCCTTTTTATCATCTCCATGATTTTCATCATGTTCTTCATCATGCTTAGTCTTATCTTTTTTAGGACACTTAGATACAAGGTGACCAATCTTACCATAGTTGAAACATTTGAATGCCAACTTACCATTATACTTACTAGAACCAAACCTAGATTTCTTTGAAAACATTATTATTATTTGATCATCATAAACAACTGAGGATTCCTCATCCTTGACCTTCTTGGACTTTGACTTCTTCTCAGATTTGAATGTTTCTTCCTTCTTGGGAGGTTTTCCTTTATTTTTTTCTCATCTCATAGGCAGTCAAGATGCCAAGAAGCCCATCCATTTCTAGTTTATCCAAATCTTGCATCTATTTTATTTCAAACACCTTAGAATAAAACTTAGGAGTTAGTGATCTCAATACCTTTTAAACAATTTTATACTTTTTCACTTCTTATCCCAGTCCTCTAATGACATTGACAACTTTATCAACCTTCAATAGGTAGGATGCAGTGGTTTCATCTTCATTCATCTTCAAACTTTCAAAGTATCTCTTATGGGTATATAACTTAGTATTCTTCACCTTGGTGTATCCTTCATAAATAGTATTCAATTTGTCTCATATCACCATAGCTGACTCACAGTGCATCACTTTCAAAAACTCTACCTCTAAAAGGCCACATAGAATGGCATTCATTGCCTTGAAATTTATCTCACTTTCCTTCTTGCTTGTTTCATCAGTTGGTGGTGTAGGAGGTGGAGTATATCCATCCAAATTTACTACCATATTTCATGGCCCATTGGCATAAGATATGTATTCATTCTGATTCTCTAAAAGTTATAACTATTCCCATTGAAGAACAAAGCCTTATTGGTAGAGAA